>JAJKFI010000091.1:4472013-4778584 GCA_029204185.1 Lerista edwardsae
ATATATATATATATATATAAGCCAATTAATTGATTAATTCTGCATATGAATAAAACATACTACTGGGGGAAATAGGCATAGCAGGCACCATTCTAGAAGAGGCATTCTCTCCTGCAAGTAGTCGCAGAAACAGCATTTTTTAAAGGGGATGGACACAGCAGGAGCCAACTCAGAAGATGTATTCCCTCCAGGGAATGCTTGGTGGAATGGTAAAAGGTGGAATGCTTCTTCTAAGATGGGAGAAGCCATCAACATTTTTGGTATTTCCAAAAACTCCCAATACTTCGTGTTTAGATGACGTGAGGTATTCTCGCCTGCTGCTCGATCAAAGTCTAAATGCTCCTGCTAAGATAGCACCTGTTACATGCAGAGATTTTAATGCAATAAATAAATACACAACAAAATAGTCCAGATTGTACTTCTTACACTAACTTCACATATTCGGGGAAGGCAGAGCAGAATCGAGATTTTGAGGCATGGCAACTATCTAGGAACAGACACACTAATACTACTCTCCCATTACCAGAGGCATTTTTCTGGTGAACCCAGGCATAATGACTAGGAGCTATTGATATACTTGTTCTTTATGAATTGGTCTTTTAAAGCGACAACACATCCTGTGGCCATGAATTCCGCAGGCTAATTAAGCACTGCACAAACAAGAGCTCCCCTTTATTCAACTCACCAATTTCCTCAACAGCACAATCCTAACCTGGAGTTAGGCCAGCACACTTAGGCCAGCAAAGGTTGGCTGGCACAAGGAACACCATAAAGTATGTTTGGACCACTCTCAGAGTCAGACATGCACCATCCCCCCTGACTCAGAGAATGGTCCAAACATGCTTTACAGTGGCCCTGGTCCTCAACACTTGTCTTGCAATAGAGGGAGAAAAAAACCTCTGCATCATGTATAACTTTTCCCTGCTGCTTAAGACTGAACAGCTGTGGCACAGATGAGGAACTGGGAGGAGGAAATGAAAGGTCCCATATTAGGCAGTAGGGATTGTTTGCAAGCCTTCTTAACATGCCCCAGCGCCAGGTTCTCAGAGGCGGGAGCCTGGCTTTGAAGCAGAAGCAACAACATGTGATAATCTGGCCCTCTACAATCCAAATGAAAAAGCAAGAGGAAGGAGAAGAAAAAGCACCCAGGAGGAGGAGAACAGCCTTTCCAAGCTGTTCAGTCTGCAAAACGAGAGAAAGCTGAAAGAGAAATCATTAGCAAGTCCACAGTGCATCCCGGCTGCAGATCAATTCATTTAGTGCTGGCCCTGTACATTTGCAGAAAAGTACTCCTGATACAATAAAGGGCTCATAAACACGCAGAAATTGGGTTAGATCCGTTTCGAATTCCTGCCAAACGACGGGTCAGAAAAATGAAGCTCTATTTTAATTAGCTGGACTTCCAACGGGTGATTCGATCAGAGCCAAGGCGGTCTGGATGCTTTTCGGCTCGATGGTCTCCATGTACGTGAGCTAAGAGCACTCCTGATGAGATTAGAGGCCTTTCCGCCCCCCTGCGCCACTGCACACCAGGCTCCTGCTGGCTGCATGGAGGCCACATGCCCAGATGCCCAGGGAGAGCTGAAAAATGGCTTGGGCAAAGCTGCCGAGGGCCAGAAGGCACCACCAGCAAGCTACTGCATGAGGGCGACTCCTCCCTCTAGAGGACCAGGCAACTCCAAAACAACCACATTTAACAACCCTCCAGATCACACGTATTTAGGGCGGGGTCCAAAAGGTATTCCCATCTAATCATGCAAGGACAGAAATTAGAGCTGTGCACAGAATCTAGCATTGCAACTTTGAAAACACTGTGTTTGGAAAAGGCAGCTTCCTCAGTCGTAAGAACACAGGATGTGTTTCTTCAGGACTACAACCAAGACCTTTGAGGGAGGGATGGTGGAGTCCCTGCCTTGCAGGTGGAAGGCCCCACATACAACTCCTGCAGGACGGTTGCATGCACTACTCCAACCAAAACTGCACGCGGCTGCTTACCCAGGCTCAGGCACGCTGCTGGTGATTTCCAGCCTGCACCCTTTAGCTTCTCTCACTCGAGCCCAGGGGTCCCCAAACCACAGCCCAGGGGGCCACATCCGGCCCACTTGGTTTTTTTTTTCTTTGTCAGGGCATTTGCTAATGTTTCACACTTTTACTCATTATATATCATTTCTCGGTTTAAGCAGGGCATTGTAAATGTCACATTGCTCTTTTGTTCTGAATCATATCATGCTGATAGCAAAACCAATCTAACTTGTTCATTTAAATCTCATTCATTCATTTATACAAGTGGTTTTTTGCCCCTGCAAAAAATGTGTAAAAAATACAATGTGGCCCTCATTCTGAAAGGTTTGGAGACCTTTGAGCTCTAGCTCAAGACTACCAGGGCTTGCATAGGAGCCCGCAGCCTAGCCTAATGAGCTATTGGTGTGTATTCAGCCTTCAGCGCCCTCTTCTGGCATAAAAGAAAACAGAAGTCTGCAACATCAACCTCTGTGATTGGCAGACAGCCTGAAGCCTCTGGACTGGCTAGGCCTAGGATAAATGCCAAGCGCTTGGCCACCCGCCCAGAGGAAACATGCTCCAGGCCTGCCAATTGTGTGCAAGGATCCCATTTTGAAGAGTGCAGAATACTTGTCTGACACCAAGCTTCTCATGCTGAGATATCTGATATGAAGAATGTGCATTGTTTAGACAAGTGTTTCCCAACCTGGGGGTCGTGATCCCCCAAGGCAGTCACAGGCAGGGTTTTTTAATGCTTCCCCTTAAGGAGGGTAGCAGCGACCCGACCGGGGACCCACAGCTACCATTAGTATGGCACTTCCAAGTTTCACTGCTGGCATCACCCTCAAACACAGGTGAGTAAAATGGGTTGGCTTGCTACTCTCCTTAAGGGGGTTGGGAAACACTGGTTTAGATGGAAGAACTTGCGTGACCATGAAGTGACTTGGTTGCCATAGCTGCTGATTTTCAGGCATAATGAAGAATCATGCAGCATCAGCCCCCGAGACTAACAGGAGAACATGATGTCATTGGACAAGCCGAGCTTAGTGTAAATACTTGGAGCTGGGCAGAGCGGTCCTTTCGGCTTGCTGCCTTTGAAGCTCTGGTGGAAGCCTCCAGCTGGGTGGGATAACACCAGTCCCAGGCTTTCGAGCCTAGTCAGCTTCCGCAAGATTGGCCATGCTGGCATCCACCTGGCCAAAGCAGATTGCCATCGAGGAGACTGACTAGTGAATTTCAATCACAGTTGCCTGGACATTTTCAGCCCCCAAAACTGACCCAGGCCTGGATTCACCCCAAATAGACACGGACGCCAATGCGGCAAAAAAACCCCTCTGTTTGCTGGCTGTACAGACCAGGTGCCCAGGTGACGTAGTCAGAGGGTTTTCCCTTGGCAGATCCCAGAGATTGCGATGGGAAACGAGAGGAGGGTAGTGTCTAAGGCATACTCAGCTTCTCCCACACACCGATTGATTGGGGCAGAGCAGTTGCAAAGAAACTGGGTGAGGCAGGAATTGTTTCCCTTTCATGATTTTAAGCCTAGGGAGTGCCCACAACGTAACCAAGCCAACCCCTACCAGGCTTCGGGGCAAAGTTTGACATGAATACACTCCTGCATTTTAATGGGTAAAGCAAGAGAGGCAATCAAGGCTTTTAATAACCCAATAAAAAGACGACAGCGCAAGAAGGGAAGCTTTGATCTCCAAAATGCCTCTTCCAGTTTGCCCAATGGACCCACCGCACCACTGTTGCCTCTGAACACAAGATGCTGCCAAACCGAGTCAAGCCCTTGGTCAGTACTGTCATCACTGACTGGCAGCAGCAGTGTAGCATTTCAGGCAGGGGTCTTTCCCCGCCTCACCTGTTGATACCCAAGCCTGAAGCTGCTGGCTTCTGCATGAAATGAAAGTGCAGCTATCATGGAGCTAAGAGCCTTCCTGGACTCGACAGCTTCTTCTATTGAATTTCAAACGCATGTGCATCTGGTGGGCTTACTGGGGTTACTCAGCAGCGATAGAAAGTTATTTTGCGCATGTTCAAACTAAGCCTAGAGAACGTCAGCCCTTCTGAGCAGTCTCCCTTCTCAGGCTCCCTTGGCTTTTGGGTTCAGGTAAGACTGAAGTGCAAGTCGATGTAGAAAGAAAGAGTTTTTGTTATTTGTTTTGCCAGTATGAATTTTTTTTTTTGGCACTATCTAGCTCAGCTACATTCTTGCATCGCTGGGTGGTTCCCTTGTTCCCAATTTCTCCTGCCATCAAGCTTCCCTCACCTTTAATTATCAGCTGCTATGTGCCAGGCTTTAATTAACCAACCCTTCTGCATTTCTAATCCAATAGCGCATTAAAAAAAGGGGGGGGGAAAGAAGAAAGAAACCCAACAAGTATTGACTTCATCAGCAGGGGGCCACCTGCAGCTGCTTAACCTATGGAACCTCCTGTCACAAGATGCGACAGCGACCACTGGCTTAGAGACTGGATAGTTCGTGAAGGAGGATGGACCACGCAGTGGCTGCCAGCCTAAATAGCAATCCTGAAGACCAGCAGTTAAGGCCACGTGAGCTTCCTGGGGAACCTGGCTAGTTGTTTGTGGATGACATGGAGCTGTATTCCAGCTCAGCCACTGGCCAAACCTGCTCTGCCTACCACATGGAGAGTTCTGGACGGCTTTCAGCTCGGAAGAGGTCACCGTGGCTTCTGAAAGCCACGGATTCCACAGGGAGCGATGCGGTGGATTTTGCAACTTCAGTCATCCTGCTGAAGACAACGGGATTCATGGCGGAAAAGGACAGGCTGGGAGAGAGAAAAGAAAGAGGAGGAACAGATAAAAATGGCTGGCATCCTGGGAATTCTCGGACAAGCGGTCACTCTTGCCACATGACTCCCCCCTCCATCCCCCGAGAGTTTTCTCAAGGGGAAACCAGCCATCGATCTTGGGACACACAACTTCCAGGGTCGTTCCTTATCTCAGAGCAGCCTCTGCCACGAATTCCTGCTTGCGCTTTAATGTTTAAATTATTAAATGCATTAATGTATTTACATTATTCAAGTCTTATGTGCATTTTTCTCAGATAATTTATGTATAAGAGTTTGAATGTCCATGACTGTTAATGTCTACAACCCTTCCTGTTCATTATTGATTCTGGAGGGGGGGGGAGAAAAAGTCAGTGTTTTAATGCCTTATTTTTAATGTATTAAGAGTCTGAATAAGTGCATTCTCTTTTTTCTTTTGTAATTTCATAATTTAAGTAGTGCATTTATTAAACTGACACAGTATGAATTGTGGTGAAGGCTGGCACCTGTCCAGGCTGCCAGAGCAGTTCGACCGACCATCACGCTACTCTGCAAATCAAAGTACAACTCCGCTCCAACCGCTCCGCGCTCTCTCTGAAACCGGAGAGGCGGTAAAGAGGCTTCAAAGCCCCGTCCTCTCCTTTCAACAGCTCCCCACCAGCTACCTGTGCCGGCCCTCATCCTCTACCATTCGGGAACTGGTTTGGTCAAAACACCCCAAGCATGGCGTCTCCCACCCAAAAGGAGCTGAAGTTTGTGTCGGTTTGCCACTCAAAAAAACCTGGTTTTAAAATTGTGCAGGTGGATAACAGAGCAATCCTATGTAGGTCTACTCAGAAGGAATCCCCACTGAGATAAACGCATCCGGGTCAGGATGCAGAGGAGCTGCAGGTTAAATTGCAAACCCCAGTTCGTCAAAGAATCGTTTTTAGGATTTATGAAGCCCTTCTGAACATTCAAAGTACTTTAGCATTAGGGCTAAGAGGCGAGATCAATCTTTTAAGAACCGAATTTCCCCACTCCACTATCGGAAAACCTCGAATTCAACTCAAATTAATCCAAATTTCATCCCAAATTAATTGGGCTGCACATTTTTTGTTTCAAAGGTTAACCATCTTTAATGCCACAACTGTGAGAACCAACACAGTGGGGTTAGGATGAAGGAGATCCAAGTTCAAATCTCAAGTCAGCTATGAAGCTCAAGGGTGACCTTAGGCCTGTCACTCTCTCTGTTGAATTAAGGCCTGAACCCTCCTGCGACTGGCCTTCTGGTGTGGAGTCCAGGTGTAGCCTGTTTCCCAGCATCTTTTCTTATTTGATCTGTGCCTTCTTGGCTGTTCTTCTGTTCTTTGTTATTGCTCGGGTTTTGCATTATATAGATTTTATTGCATGTTTACATTGTTGTTGCCTGTCCTTGGGCCTTTTACTCTAAAAAAAGCAAGGGGAGGTATAAATGTTTCAAAATAAATAAGCAAGGCAGCCAAACCTATTTTACAGGAATACTGTGCAGATTCCACAAGAGGGGGACTACATTCTTCTGTTAGGAGTCAATGGTCATACCCCAGCCCTTGACCTGGGCAGCCCCCGGAATCTTCCTCTGTGTGGGTCAGCCAGCCTGCAACTCTTTGTGTTCAACATCCGGGTCAGACCGCAAACAGGACCGCAAACAACAGAACTGTTGTTCCTCAGCAACTGGTACTCCGAGATACACTGCCTCTGAACATGGAGGCTCTAACAGACATGAATTCATCTCAGCCCTCTTACAGCCATCAAAACTCAAAACATATTTTATGGTAAGGAACTCCCTGAATTATGCAGCTGGTGGCCATTACCATGATGTCCATATCCAAGCTCTCATACTGTGGGCACTTCTGCTGGGAGGCGCACTACTGCAAATGGCGATACATTAGCCCTTCCCCCTGCTCCAGCTCTCAGGGGGTGCAGGACCTCCCAGTTCAAGCCACTTCCTCTCCGGTCTCCACAGCCGCAATATGGGGATGATGCCATTTACCTTACAGGGTTTTTGCACGCCTAATGGCAAACTATGAACTGCGTTTGCACACTTAAGAAAATGCTTAATGCAAATGAGAACCATCACCATCATCCGTTAAGAAACACAACCCCAACCTATTCCAGAACCAGCTTAAAGTCTTAGAGCTGCTGAATGATCTGCAAAAAAAATTGAAGAGAGCTTAAAACTTCTCAGTTCAAGAATGCACAATTCTTTGGTACCAGAAAAATCCTCCCTTCACCTGCCCCCAAATACTACGTCAGCCTGGGCCAACAGCGCTGCAATAGATCGACAATGACACCTAATGGCTTCTCGGCCTCACCTCTCGCTCTGCCTCCCCAGTGGGCGGCACCCTCCCTTCCGTGCCAAAAACCGCAGCATCGCAACGGTCCAGAAGCAGAGCCATCAACTGAGGGAAGCAGAGCCATCGACTTTGTGCCCTGGCAGCAGTTTTGTGCGTGCGTTACACGGCGTGACACCCCCATCCCTGTCCTGTGCAACACCCAAGCTTTCTCTATCGCAACGGCTGCCAGAGCAAGTCTGTACGTGATCAATGCTACAATCTCATGCATGTGGGGGGGGGGAGAGAGAAGAAGAGAAAGATGCCCAGACGGGGGGGGGGGAGAAAGAGTTGCAGGCTCCTGTCAAAGAGCTGACTCTGCCATTTCTAAGGTTAAGTTTGTGTTTTCCTCCCCTCCTCGCCACCTTACTCATTACCATTCTTTAACTGTTACAATTTATATCAGCATATAATGTTAAATAATTACAGGGAGCGCGAGGCTCACTCTGGCGAGGATATAAATGCGCCGTGGGATTCTGCAGATTTAAACAAATAACGCACTCGGCGGGGGGCGAGCAGATGAATTAGCATTAATACCCAGCCTGGGAGATCCCAATGCTGTGTTACTGTTTAAATACAGATCCTTTTCTGTAACCATCGATGTGACAGCTCCGCCAGCAGAGCAAGTCAGGGCCGCCAGGGGGTTCCCCTGTCCCCCTTCCCAGCGGCCGATATGCCCCGGCTCACAGCCCGGGAAAAGGAGAATGAAGAACACACTCCACAGTGCTCTGCAGGGGAAGCCAGCGCAAAAATAAATAACTTCGTAAAGTTCCATTTAACAGTCACGGTAGCAGCCAGCTAGATTAAAACCTTCCCTTTTAAGGGCCGTGCTGTGGCCAGCTAAATGGAGGAGCTGGCTGGCATCCTTGCTGGTCGGCACGAAGAAGGGGGAGAGGCCCCCTTGGACAACAGGCCCCCAACGGCATCCGTGCGCCGCCTCCTACCCACTCACCCAGCCATGACCTTTATGGGGGTCCAGCTGCTCCTGCCTTGGGATGGAAGGGGCAAGCCCATTCGCGGGTGCAAAGGAAGAACCGAGTAGATAGCGCTAACCCTTTTGGCTTCCGCAGTAACTAAGGAAGGAGGCAGCCAAAACGGTTAACTAAGCAAGCTTTAACCTCTCTCTATTGGGTCATTCACTTATTTACATATATTATAATTTAGTGTTTGACAGCATCCTTCTGGGATCCAGCGCTTACTTGCTGCCATGCTATTTGGTTGCTTAAAAGATGCATATATTATATATGAAGCTGTCTTCTAACGAATCAGACCTTGGTCTGCCCGGGTTTCGCCTACACTAGCCGGCAGCAGCTCACAATAAGGTTGCAAAATACAGGGTTTTCCATAGATGGAACCAGGATCCTTCTGCATGCAAAGAAGAGGCTGACTCATGAGCTCTTGATGAACAGGCAAGGCGGCCATGACTGAG
Organism: Lerista edwardsae; assembly: GCA_029204185.1. Classification (NCBI taxonomy): domain Eukaryota; kingdom Metazoa; phylum Chordata; class Lepidosauria; order Squamata; family Scincidae; genus Lerista; species Lerista edwardsae. Next base: position 4,480,584 of record JAJKFI010000091.1, read on the forward strand.
TCTGCTCCACGATCGCAGAGAATTGCCTGCACGGACCGGCAGCAGCCCTGCGGAGTCTCAGCTTAGGAGTCTTTCCAGCCCTACCTGTAGATATCGCTGTTGTAGCAAAGCGACATCTTCTTCCAGGGGGAGAATCAATCACTCAGATTACTAAACTATGACAGGCGTGACAAAAAAGAGAGACGGACACACACTGGGCAAGCGTCTCATTACAATAGGGAGAAACACCTCCAAACGTGCACAGACCTTTAGTCAGCCCTGCAGATGTCCAGAGAAGTTAAAGGTAAAGGTTTCCCCACGACCGATTGGTCTAGTCGTGACCGACTGTAGGGGGCGGTGCTCATCTCCGTTTCCAAGCCTGTAGAGCCGGCGTTTGTCTGAGGACAGGCTTCCGCGGTCATGTGGCCGGCATGACTCTATGCCGTAGCGCACGGAACACCGTTACCTTCTCACCGAAGTGGTCCCTGTTTATCTACTTGCATTTAGGTGCTTTCCAACTGCCAGGTTGGCAGGAGCTGGGACAAGCGATGGGAGCTCACTCCGTCGCGCAGTCTTGAACTCCCAACTTTCCGGTCGGAAAGCCCAGCAGCAACGGTTTAACTCGCTGCGCCACCACGTCCCTCAGAGAAGTTAGTGATGTACAAAACTGGTTAATGGTTCTAATGACCCACTTGAACGTGCTGCCACTCGTGGGACCCTGAACTGGAGAGGATCTCCCAGGTGAAGCTGCCCCTGCATCGAGTCCTCAAAGGTCTTTTGGGGGGCACCCTCCCTTGTAAGGTTAGATGGGCAGTGAGTAATGGAGGAGGCCTTCCCCAATGGAGGCAGGCGGTCTCTTGAACTCTCTCCCTAGAGAGGCTCGCTGGGCTCCATCCCTCCTGCCTCACACGGTCCCCCTCTGCCCAATGCGTGTAGGATCACAGGGTAAAAACGTGTGTGTGTGTTTTTTTTAAAGCCAGTTATTTCTCTAATCACTTATTCCTAAATCAAGTAGAAGCCACACTCCATACACATTAAGGGGAATTTCAAAATAAAAATTTTTTCACACTCTCCCACACGCACACATTTTAGACTTGCCTTTTCTTTATAGCAGGCGTGGGTGGGTGTTCAATAATCTTGGCATAAAGACTGGATAAAACCCAGTGTCTATGATTGTGTAGGTCTACACTAAAAGTCACATGTGCGCACAGAGAGAGAGAGAGAGAGAGAGAGAGAGAGAGAGAGAGAGAGAGAGAGGGAACTTCCCTACCTATTTCTATAGTAGCCTTGAAGGAAGGGAAGTTGTGTTTGTTGCTTTTGCTCCAACAGAATAAGGGCCAAATCTTATCCTCGTTTCCAGGGCTGATGCAGGCACAATGCAGCCCCAAGGTAAGGGAACAGATGTTCCCTTACCTTGAGGAGGCTTCCGTGAATGCCTCCCTGCTGACGGATGCAGTGCATGCCCTATTGGCACAGCTGCATCCGCACTGGGAAGTTGGATAGGATTGGGCCCTTGGAGATCTTTAAAGACCATGGCATTCATGTGAGGATAAGCCTTCACGAACTACAGTCCATCAGACACACGCAGGGAAATCCTCAGTGAAAAGGTACACAAACAGGAATGGAGAAAAAGACCAAAAAATGTTGTGAAGGGTGGAGCCAGTGAGCTCTGGGAGGGAAGAGGCGCAGTCAGTGACAGCATCGCCATAGCTGTGACATCACAGCTAATACCACCTTCCTGGTTATGCTGAGTTAAATAACTAAAGTGCTGAGGTGAGGAACGGCTCAGTTTCCTGCCGGAGCCCCTGTGGGTGGGTTCAGACCTGCGGGATGAAGGGACTTAAGTAGTCACCCGGGTGGTCTTGAATCACGGTATATACAGAAGGTGCAGAAAATGCAAAAGAAAGCGGAGGGGTTGCTTTGTGAGCAAACGCTAATAAGGCAGCAGGAGTGCTTAGCCTGCCCAAATCCTCAGCATCGGAACGTAAGAGCAGCCCCATGAGATCCAGCCAAGGCTCGCTAGCCTAGCATCCGGCCAGTTTTTCTCAAGTAAATGAAATATATGGCTTTCTTCCCTGCTCTGAACACACACACGCTACCCATTTCCAGACCCCGCATTTCTGTTGCGAAGGTTTGCTGAACTGATTCCAGAAGGCTGGGTGCAAAACTCCGACAAGCTCCGGCAATACGTTATGACCACAAAGCTACGATACGCCCAGTGCTTCAAACGTGCACGAGAGGAGGATGTGTTGGGTTTGTTACTTCCACAAAAAAATAAAACAGAGAAGGAAGGAAGTGGATTCCGGACTGAGCAGAGCTCAGACCCTCGCAAGCCTGCAGCCAGAGAGAGGAGACGTCTCCGTGGCACGACCGCTTCAGGAGGGAGACACGGAGGAAGGGAAGAAACAAGGAGAGAAAGGAGTCAGGAGTTGAAGGAGGCGGAGGAGGGAAAACTCCGCTTTACTAGTCCCAGTGTCATTTCAAATAAAGACCACGTCAAGATTTAAACCATAATAATGGGGGAGCTATAAAAGGTCTTGGCCGTAATGTTTCCTCTGCTATCCCCTTTCATAAAATGCTCTCTTTATGTTGCGTGCTTTGCAATAATACACATAATGTTTTCGCGAGGCAGCCTCCGCTGGGGAAAGTGAGTGATACAGAATCCTGCGCGAGGAAGCCGACAGGCTCATTCCCTGCGTTTCCCGGGCTTCTGCAGACAATTTCCTTCCTCCCCAACACCGTACCGACACGCAGCCCTTGCAGCGGGACACAGGAAATTTGAGAAGGCAAGCAAAGAAGATTCAAGGCAAGCACCCCCGATGCTCTCGCCCAAAACACAGTTTCTTTGCAACATCCGGCAGGTAATGAGCCTGCGTTATCCGCTTCAATATCCGCTTGAAGGTCGCTTACCGCTAACCTCCTCCAACGGAATCTCTATAGGCTGGACCAGATGTTCCCACCTCGATGTGGCATCATCAAACTTGCCCCCAAAATAGCCTGTCCACTTTACGACAGTTTATGCTCCTGGCTGGCAATTTGCTTCCAATGGGTCAAATACTGAACTGGGATAAGGGATGAGCAATGCTGCCAAAGGCAAGGAGTTCCTTATGCCCTTTATCCCCAGTTGTTGGAGGTCAACAGCAAAAAGGCACACAACCAAGAGCGTCTATGGGCTGCTTGCTCTGGTTTGGCTTTATTTACTTAAATGATCTGTATCCCGCCTTCCTCTGTGTGGGTAGATCAAACAAGGAGAGGCTTAACATAGTAGAATCACAGAAGGAAAAAAAAGCCTTGACCCTTTATTGGTCCCTAAAACTTGGGACTGACCTTAAACTACTTTAATCACTGTCTTCCTAAAGATGGACCCCAAATTAACCCCAGATGTGGGAAAGGAGAACCAAGAGCAATTTACTTTTGAGGCTCAACAGTCTCCAACAAGGTTATCAGGAGATGGAGCGCAGTGGCTAACAGACTGAATTGTGAGGCTGGAAACAGCCAGTCCAGATTTCACCTCAGCTACAAACCCACAGCTCTGTCATTTGCTTTCAGCCAGACCAGTTATGCCGAACCTCCACGTTTAAAAGCTGTCTACCAGCAAACTGGCCCTTTCACTGATTGCTCTTCTCCTTCCTCCTCAAATGATTGAAGAAAACTTCACACAGATTGGCAACCAATTAGATTCTGGCACCCAGAATGCTGATGGCAAAAACCAAAACAAAACAGGCCCTCTCCTAATAATCCTACAATTAATGGGAGGACGCTACTATGATACTAGATAAACTTACAGCATTACACATAAAAATATTAACACTAGGGGCGCAATCCTAGCCTGGATTTAGGCTGGCACGGTTAGGTCAGCAGAGTTTGGCTGGCCTAAGGGACACTGTAAAGTATTCAACCAATATGCCGCAAATGGTCTTCAGGTGTGCCTCAGGAGTTTGGAGGAGGGTCATTTATTGGTAGGGCCATTGGGGGATGTATGTGCTGAGAGCTGCCATTGCCAGCACAGAGGAGCAAACCAGTGACTTTTCTTATTTTCATTCTGTCCCTTCGCCTCCAACCGCTCGGCTGGGCAAACCTCCAGACATGAGGCTGAGCCCCCTCCCACCCTGCACACACAAACAGGCCACAAGAATCCCCTTCACACTCCCTGCAACCCCGTGGAGTCCAGGAACAGATCCCATTTGCCTACTGACATCCACCACCAAGTGGCTTGCTCAAAACCCACAGTGGGAAACCCTCAAAACCCACATTGCGGGGGGAGTTCTTCTCCTTCCTTGGCCCCCCAAAAGGGAGGGGGGCTGCCTTCTTGCTTGGAGTGTTGACTCCAATACTCTTGCTCTGCACCCTGACCAGTAGCACTGACACAGACGAAAGTATCAATGCATCCAAAATCACCTGAACAAAACTCAGTAAGACTTAGGATGGTTTACCAATTTTTCAAAAATTGATCCTAAACAAAGCAGGCAAGGCTAAGCAACAGAGGCTTGCCCCAGGCAGCCGCCTGGTCAGCTTTGTGTGGTGGAGAAGACTGGGACTATCCACAGCCCACAGGCAAACCAAACACTACAGCCATCACCGACCGCTGACCTGCAGAGCTCCCCATTCTACTGCAAGGTGTTGGCTGCCTTCCTTCCCACCCCCCTGCTTTTATATCACTTGATTGTCCTTTATCTGCGGTTTATACCTCGTATATTTTTGTCCTTGTTGTTTTTCCACTGTTGATGTTCCACAACAGTCCTCCATGGGCTTATTTTTGTTGCTTCAATCAATTGTCAAGAAAAAGGGAGCTACAAACTCTTAAACAAGTAATAAAAATAAATTCCTTCTTTAACTGAACCTTAAAATCAGGACATGGAGTGAGTCTGGTAGATCCTGCCTAAGAGGGGATCATGATCAACCCTAGCAGAGACAACTGAAATGCAACTAAATCGTTAGGTTCTGAACGAAAACAATAATCAGTAAGTATCTGCATTGTGCTTTTTGAGTGTGCAAAGTGCCTTGCATGAACTATCTCGATGCAATTCTTACAAGACCCCTGAAAGGTTATTTATTGCTATCCCCATATTGCAGATAGGGAAGACTGAGGCTGAAAGGGAGTAGCTTGCCTTGGGCGAGTCACAGCAAAGGCAAGATACAAACTTAGGAAGTCTTGACCTGCAGCTCAGCCATTGAAGAATGTTTCAGGAAGAAAAAGGGGGAGAGGGAATGACTAGTGCACAAGGCCTAATACTCGTAATTTTCCCAAGCGATGGCTGCAGCAGGCAGCTGTCAAAAATGCAGAGGAAAAGGTAAAAGCATGAAGGGCAACATGCCAGAATTTAAGGTAAAACGGCACTGAACCAAATGAGAAGCCTGTTTAGTGTGCCAGTGGTCTGAGAACATTCAAAGTTCTCAGGCTAGCCTCTCCCAGATCTATAGACAACTGCTGCCCTCTATAGGGCACTCTGTGCATAGCAAGCCATACCTGGACGCCTGATAGTTCGTTCGAAGCAGAGGAGGTCAGAGTGATGCCAACCCCCGTCCCACCAGGCTGGAGAGGGCGCCACATGTGTGTAACAAGCCACAGCGTCTCTGCGCAGCAGCAAAAATGGCATCTGTGCTTACAGACAGCAAACTCTGAGGGATCAGCGCCTGCCAGTTTGGAAGCAAAATGGGCACCCAGTCCAGATTTCAGCCCTGCTGCAAACTCCCTCTGAAAAAGTGATTTTTACATACTCAGAGGAGCACTCCCCAGATATGCAGCAAGATACACGCTTGTAAATTAGAAGGGAACAGACACACACACCAAAACAATGCAGTTAGGTGCTCAAGAGCCTACTGGATCAGGCCTCCCAAGACCTGCTCCGCACCCCGGCCAGCCAGATGCTTCTAAGAAGCTCACAAAGTAGGGTATGGAGGCCACAGCTCTTTACTTGCCTGGCATTGCCCTCCAGCAACTGGCAGTCAGGTGCATTGCTCCTGCTCACGGGAACGATCAAGACCATTAGTAAGCTTGTCCACCATGAATCTATTGCGTCCCCTTTGAAATCCATTTAAAGCAGGTGATCATCGCTTCACCTGGGGGCGGCAGCAAATTTCACAAGTTAATTATGGACCTGAAATGCATGTCGTGGGGTATACATGAGCTTAAGTGAGCCCTTGGCAGTTACTCACTCTCCCAAGTCTCTAGGTAAGGAAAGGACTCCCTTACCTTTTGTCTGTCCTAAATCCTCTGCCAGTTGTGAGTTCCAGTACCACAGAGGGGAAGAATACGTTTCCTCTCTCATACTGCACTGCTTCTCAGTTGGTCTGAATACTGGCAATTTGGTTTGCCTAAATTAGGAGTGTACCTGATGTCTGCCCTACTGGTTCCAATCCAGAACTGGTCACAACTGCATAAAGTGGGAGGCGGGAGTGGGTTTACGCTAAATTAAAACGTCTCGTTGGGATTGCAGAGGAATTTCAAGGAAACGCTCCTATTGATCTTAAGCATGGCGACTTGAGCAGAGCTGACAGTTCCCCTTTAAACATGCTCTCATGGTAAGTACATTTGCATCCGCGGACAGGGCGCAAGTACATATTTGTCCAGTTCAACACATTAAGAGGAATCGACAGATTAAAAGAGTGCATTTTGCACGAACCGCAAAGGGAGGGGGGGGGAAATAAATGAAAAAGTCACTCAATGAACAGTGTCAGCAGTAAAGACACAAAACCAAGCCAAAAGCAGGGAAGGAAAAAAATCCAACCAGAACACTCCAAGAGGTCAAGAACAACAGAAGACACTTGGGACAAACTGACGCATTCGAATTTCCCCAAAATCGCCTTCTATCTCAGGGAAACTTCTCACCACTCAGGGACTTTTCAGGGGTAGCCCCAAGATGACACGGGAATGTCCTCCCAATCACCCACACCCTTCTCCTCCAAGGAAATGGATTAAATCAGTGCTTCTCAAACTGTGGGTCGGGACCTGATGTCAGATGGGTCGTGGAAAGCTGGAAGAAGCTATCTTGGAAGCTGCAGACCTGACTCTTGAAATATTCCTTTTGTGAGTATCAATCAATCAATCAACAGGTACTTATATACCGCTTTTCAACACGAAGTTCACAAAGCGGTTTACAGGCAAATAGTAATAATAAAGTTAAATGGCTCCCTGTCCCAAAAGGGCTCACAATCTAAAAAAAAGGCAGACCGCCAGCAACAGCCACTAGAAAGACTGCGCAGGGGTAAAGGGGGACAATTACTCTCCCCCTGCTAAATAAGTATTACCAGTTTGAATTTTTAAGTGAGATTTGTTTTAAATTTTGTTTTTAGTTTAGAGCTTTTACATCAGATTTTGTCCTAATCTTACTTTCTAGAAGTCTCTAGAAGAAGATCTATCCAGGCAGGCATTGCCAGACAACTGGAGTCAGTAGGCAACTAACGCAGAGCTCCTAGCAAGACATTTGTCAGGATAATTTAGCACCATCGGCCAGAGAGAGAGTGGGAGAGAGAGGTGCTATCGGCTCGATGACCTCTTGTGCAGGTGGCAACCGTAATGGCATTAGGATGCCACAGTCATGTAGCTCCAATGAGTTTTGAGAGCCGGAGAAAATTCCATCCGGCAAAAATCCAACAGAACACGAAGGAAAAGTCGAACATAAAACAACATTAAGGGTTGATGAAGACGGCCTGGAACTTGGAGGAACGCCTGGCCCAGTCAATCTGAAAATGGTCCTGTAGAATTTGGAGCACTGCAGTGTCAACCCAAGTGACGTGGGTGACAGAAGGGAACAGGCAGCACATATCTCGAATGCTGGTCATTATTTATTATGTTCTGGAATGAGACGTTCAAGGACAACGTAGCGCCATAGATCTTTCTTTCATTATTGTAATTGGAGGCCTATGATGGGGAGGAGGGCCGTAGCTTTCCAGGTGTCCTTTGAAATAACGCTTTTATTGCCATTTTTGCAAATCCCTCTAATAATTTTTAAACCCCACCCATCCACCCCAACACACAATCAGGCATATTCTCCATTTTGCTCAGAGTGGGCTTGTGTGACCAACGGGGTCCCCCAACACTCTGCCTTAAGAACTTAAGATATGCGCTGCTGGATGAGACCAAAGGCCTTTCAGTTGTTCTCTTACCAAGAGTGGCCAGCCAGATGTCTCTTCTTCTGTTGCTCCTGAGCAATTCATATGCACAGCTAGCCTGCCTTTGGATATGGATGTGCCACCGAGATTACTAAGGACAGACTCTGCCCTTCCATGAATTGGCCTACCCCCCCCCCCCCCTCTTTTAAAGCCATGTGGCTCAATGACATTAAGGGTGTAATCCTAACCTGGAGTTAGGCCGGCACAGTTAGGCTGGCAAAGTTTGGCTAGCACAAGAGACACAGTAATCTCAACAATGGGTCCACTCTTGGAGTCAGAGAGACCATCAGAGAGACCATCCACAGACATGCGCCATCTACCCTAAGAGAGCGGTCCAAACGCACTTTACAGTGGCCCTTGTGCTGGCCAAACATTGCTGGTCTAACTGTGCCAGCCTAACTCCAGGTTAGGATTGTGTCTTAAGTGTAATTATTACATAAAAAATATTAATTGTACTTATTTAGCAGGGAAAGAACAACTGTCCCTGTTCATCCTAGCATAGCATCTTTTCTAGTGGCCAGTTGTGGTTTTGTGTCCCCTGAATCTTCTCTTTATATTAAGATTGTGGGCACCTAGGGGACAGACCACCAATTTTTCATTTCTTTTGCTACGCCAATCATTTTGAGAACATTTTTTTTTTTGCTGAAAAGAGATATGATATTATCCCAAATAAATAAATAAATAATCCTATGTAAACAGGCAAGCAAGGATTTCTTATCTGCAACTTTAAGTTCTGAGAAAAAGATTAGATTTCGAGTACACTGGCTATCTGAGTTACAAATGTTCAAGTTATGGATATCCTAATTACAAGTGGCTGCGTCAATAATTTTGCACAGGTACAGTTTGTCCTTTGGTGGTGCTTTTGCAAAGGTGTGATCGCGCCAGGCCAGCAAGAATTGGACATTTTGATTTAAATACAGACCCCTAGAACCTACTCTGTACTTGAGCAGGGGATGTATTGCGATCAGGGCGTGTTTTCCTCCTATTTTGCACAGTCCAATTCTCTCTTACCTAGAAGGAACCCTGTCCAGATTCTACAAGCCCTTGAAGGATTTCACTAAGTGAGCAAAAGCAGGCCGGAGAAGGGAGGCTGGCCTGGAGAGGGGATGCGGTGCTAAGTGTCCCCAAGCATCTGGACTCAAGGAGACGCTGATGCCACGACGGAAAATGACAAACATGGCTGTAAACGGCATCGGAGCGAGATGCTGACACTGGACGAACCCAAGGTTACACTTCCCATTGGAGAGCGGCAAGGCAAATTTTAATGGGCCAAATCCGACAGCAGGGAAATGAGAGGCCAAAATTAAAAATAATAATAATAATATCATCATAGGAGATTACAGCTCCCCTCCCGCCTCAGTCCATTTGCCACACTGCTACGGGCAAAGGCGCTCCTTCCTTCAGCAAAGATTATTTAGAACGTGGAGGTTACTCCAAGGGGACAGGGCTGGTTCACAATGAGTTACGGCTACAGTTTGGTTGTGTCTGTTTTTTTTGCACTTGCTTAATAGATACTTTGATAAAGTTTCTAGCCCTCATGATCACTGACACAAGCCTGGAAAGGTGAAACGGGATGTCATGGACGGAGAACACAAGACTCCTACTTGATGAAGTCAAAGGCCCACCACTTTGTTTTCCACTGTGGCCAATCACTTGCTACTGAGAAGCCCACAAGACACAGTCCTGATATTTGTCTGCAGCATCTGTCATTCAGGGGTAGACTGCCCCTGAATAATGCAGTTCTACACAGCCATGAATAACAGCTGCAAATGACTGCTGCTCCTTCATGTTTTAACCCCCCTTTCAAGCCATCTAAGAAGAGAGTGGCTTCTTAGTCACCACGATCTGTAGCAACAAATTTAGTTTCCTGAATTCCCCCAATCCCTAGACCTCAAAGCCCAAAATAATCCATAAGTGCAACAATTTATTGTTCAGCTGGTTTCCCCTTCTCTTTTTTCTTGAGTTCATTTTCTAGATTGTAAACCCAGGGACCGGCACTCCTGTTTGTTGCTTTGAATAGTACCATGTACGTGGATAGTGTTGTAGAAATTCATGGCACCACAATCTGACAAAGAAAAAAAATCAGCTCAAGCTTGATGGGGAATAGTGGCTACAAGGACATGCTGTGATCTGGCAGCTGGCTCTCCCGGCTCTCCACCTCTCTTGCAAAGATCTTAGGAACCTTCATTTTTTAAAAAAGCCCCTCTATCCCTTCCACCTTCTTGTCGCTCTGGGCACAAAATCAAGGCTCTCTTGCCCAGCAAGTGTCTGGAGAGGCTCTCTGGTTTTTCCAACGCAGTTTTCAAACTCATACGACCTGCCATGTAGGGGTAACCACACTGCCCTACCTCACAAAGACGTTGTAAGGATGACTGGCAGCACTAAAAGTCCAAATACATGCTACGCACTGCAGCAATTATGCAGTACACACCTCAAGATCAGCTGTACGCGGGGAACGGACGGCCGATTTATTAAGGTCTCTACGGAGACTTGGCTGGAAGCAGTGATGACACCCAAGCAGAAATGAAGACGCCATGAGAGTGTAAGCTAAAAAAGTTAATTAAAAAGGAAGCAGGAAAGGGGCCCGGTCCCTTCCCAAATGATCTCAACAATACCCCCAGCATGCAAGGAGGTTCACAGCCACGCGATCTGACTGCATTTGGGGGGGCAGTGGATTTGCGGCGTCTTTTTCCACCCTTTTCCCTGCAAATTATTTTTATTTTATATCTGTGTCTATATATAGATATATCGCTGCTATGCGTTTCTCTTCCCTCCGAGCAATTATGGAGCAGTATATAAAGAGCAGGGGAGATGATGTTAATTAAACAGAAGGTAATTTCTGTCAGCCAGCAGGGTGGGGGTGAGGAGGGGAGGGAGGGAAAAGAGCAGGCTGATGCTGGGCTCCCAGGGAAAAAGGAAAAGAAAACTCTCATTGCAAAAATGAGGTATTTGTGTCAGCAAGAAATTATCTATTTTCGGTATTTAAAAAAAAAATTAATGCCAAGAGCCAAAGTTAAAGAGGTCTAGATGAGAAGCATAACTGAGATCTTGCTGGAAGCTACTCCAAACTGCTTAAAGCAGGGGAGAGGCAGGTGTCAGAACTGTTGGATCTGCTTTTCATTTCATATCAGAACCCTGCAATAGACTGCCTTTGAACACGGAGGCTCCACCGAGATAGCGGAGGAGGTCACGATGGTCACAGAGGCTGGTGACCATGAACAGACCCAGGGCCCAATCCTATCCCATTTCCCAGCATCAATGCAGCTGCAATGCAGCCTCAAGGTAACAAATGTTCCCCTACCTTCAGGAGGTCTCCCTGACTGCATCCCACTGTAGGGTGTGGGGCACACTTGCCGGCACAGCTACATCAGTGCTGGAAAGCTGGGATAGGATTGGGCTTCCAATGGGTTTGTCTAATCTGTTTTTGAAGCTCCCGAACCCAAGTGTGAGGAGTATTCAGGTTTGTGAAATCAGCTTTGCACTGAAGTCCACCAACCAGAACCAGGTGCCAAACAGCGGTTCGAGGGGGAGCAAAAACGGTAGCTCAGGAGGCGGAGCTCATCGCCTTTCACACCCCTCACACCAGGCACTGGGATGATTCGTGCATGCACAAGCAGAAATCTACACATAAGGCAGAAAGCTACAGATAAGGAATTCCAACATGAGTCTAAAGTGGTCAGCCGGGCTGGTCTGTCCACATGGCGCCCTTGCAGAGCTACCCAAGGAAAGCAGACAGGCCCCTGCTCCCCCCAAGCTTACGATTTAAAAGAGGCAACAGAGGGAAAAGACAGAAGAATGTGGGCAAATGCCATTAAACAAACACTTGGTTACAGTAAGAATGAGAGTTAAGACAATAAGCCAAGGGCCGTGAGGAAAAGGAGGGATTTGAAACATTAATAATGGCAGGTGAGCTGTCCCGAAAAGCAGCTTCTTGCCCACCCGCTGCTGATCTGGGCTACTGCCCTAGCAGGAATTTTCAAGAATACTAAGGATTTATGTAGTGGCTTTCAAAGTACTTTCACACCTATGGTCTCTGCCATCTTTACAATGATCTTGTATGTTCCAAGGGTATTGTTATGCCCATATTATAGATTGGGAAGACTAAGGCTGGGAGGCAGCGGTTTGCTTAAGGATATTTAGTGAGTTCATGGCGGAGTTAGGAATGAACTGGCAAAGTCCAGATCTAAAGCTCAGACTCTTGGCTACACCAGTCACACTCTGCTGCAGGGTGGCAAGAAGGCCCCAGTGCCCCGTGGGTGCCCTACCTCAGAATCCTCGGCACTGTGCAGAAGATCACATGGCAGACGTGTCAATGTGGAAAATCCTTCCAGGCAGCAGGAGGTCTGGGCTGCTGCTCAGCAGTATTCCGCCCCAACAAACTCTTGGTCAAGTGAATGTGCTACCAACTAAGGGGACAGGAATCTGTTTCTGGCTCTATATTAGGAGTGTTAGGGCTGCAATGAATGAGAGAGCACGTTCAGGCTGGGTAGACGCTTCATGGAGAGGGAAGCTGGCAATCAAAACACCACTTCCCCCAGCCTTTCACCAGTGTGCTACTAGGCACTGATCCTGACGCACACCTTGAATGAGAGAGCCCTGCCGGGGAGTTAAGGAGGTCTGGCAGGGACCCCCATCTCACCTCTGGAAAGACCGGCAGGGAGGAATAGTCAAAGGTCTCAGTTCAGAGGTCACTCACAGAGGCATAACACCTGAGGCTCTTCTGCCCGAACAGTGGCTAAGGGGAAGGAGTGCCCGAGAAGATGAACTGCATGCAGAACACTCAGATGACACACACCACAGGAAAGCAAAGGTACGTTTTTGCATTCCCTCCCCCTGCCACAGACTCACCAGAGCTTCACGGGACGCTCCATTCTCAGTTATGGGAGAAGAGCCCGTCTGTAAAGAGAAAAAATAAGGTTAGACTGCCACCTGATGGTCACCTCTTCAGGAACTGGGCTGCGGCAGCCACAGTGGTGCAGAGAGAGAGAGAGAGAGAGAGAGAAGGTGCAAGCACACCCACACCCCAACATCACAGATATCTGCCGTACAGACAGCTCTGAGCCAGAGGGGACAATGGGCTGACTCCCTTGGGGGCAGCTTCGTAATCGCCGATGGCACAAACTGCAGTTTGCAATTCCACTGTGGTTTGGCACAACCATTGACTAAAATGTTGCTATCAAAGGAGTGCCGGCCAGAATCAACCCTGAGATTGAAAGGGAGAAAGGGATGCCAATGTGAAATCAGAGGCCAACATCAGCCCCAAGGGAGAGGAGGGGAGGGACCGTGTGGGCCAGGAGCATGTGACCCCAATTACCTAACCATGATTACGCCACCAAGAAGCGCTGCACCTGCACAGAGCCCCTACTTGTGGTTCACAAAGGCTCACACAAGCAACCCGGGGCAGAAGAAGTTGGAAGCCCTGCACAGTTACACAGAAAGCACCAGGACTTTTGCTACAAGGATGGACCAAAGAGTTTAATTCAAGGTAAACAGAATGTTAAGTACAAGCTTGCACCCAGGCTGGCTGAATGAACACCAGCACTGTGTGACTTGGAGCAAAACACTCTGACCCTTGATCTTCCCGGCACCTGGGCCTGGGGACCAGCGGAAGGAAGCAAACGCACTGCGTGTCTGACCAGCCTGCTGCACATTTTGCTAAAACAAGCAATACCAGTAAAAAGACTTTCTGACACCTGTGTAATTTATGCCCACGCTAAGAGGCTGTGCTAATAAACGATGGCAGATTATAAATCAACGTAAGTTAGTACTAAAAAAAACCTGCGTCAAGCAGTCCCAATATGAAGGAATAAGCCCCTCAAAACAAAGGACAGATCAGACACTTCCCCTGGAAGCATTTCCTTCACACCCAGGCAGGCCAAAGCACAAAGTAGAAAAGCAACACGCCAAGGCAACAATCTGAATACAGATTTAAGCGTGCCGAAGTGCAGTGAAATGGATGGACTTTGCCTTGCTTAATTCCGTTGGACCAGGGCCTTACAAGGGCATCCACACAATCTCCCCGGATGCTCTAGGACAGTGATGGCGAACCTTCTGGGCCTGGTGTGTCAAAACGTTGGAAAATGCTTAGCTTGACTCTGTTGGCGTGTCAACCGCCCCTCCCAACAAAAGAGAAACTATCCTTTATATTCATTTATTTGAACAAAAAAAATACAGTCCAATCATTTGTGGTACTATGTATTATATAAAGAAACACCAAATAGTTACAGAAAATGAAAAATGAGCAGAAAAAAAATGCGATTTTTTCAGGTATTGGTGAATGCTGGTGTGTCACCTCAAAAGTTGTGGTGTGCCACCTTTGACAGGCGTGTCATAGGTTCGCCATCACTGCTCTAGGAGGTACGAGGAACAGCAAACCTGATCTCTGCTGAGCTGCAGTGCCACCACTGCAGCTGGCCAAAGAGTAGTACTACAGGCAGGAGGTGTGGGCTGATGGTTGAGCTGCCGGTACTGCCTGAAGCTAAGCAGAAGAATCGGTGGCCTTGTTTTTGGAGGAGAGATGGAATGTCAGGCTGTGACAAGCTGCTGCACCCACTGTGGCAGGACGGAGGCACTGATGAGCCGATTAGTCACTGCCAAGTGAGAGCTGCAGGGAGCGCGTGAGAGGGCCAGTCAGCAAAAGAACAAGTATGCCCTTGAGGACCTGTCCAGGCTTGACTTGCAATTGCCTGCTGCTCGCTGGCATACAGCCAGAGCAGAGAACCACGTCGTGAAGGCTACATCTGGGACTGAGGATTCGGTAAAGCACAGAGTACTGTGTTTGTAAAGTGACATCAACCGAGCTTCAAAGTGAACGTATAAAGCTGGCCTGCACCATATCACATCAGGTGGACAAGAGTCCTCGAGAGCTTGCGCTGAAATCAACTGGTTCATTTTACCCGTTTTTGCCTTTACTTATTCAATGCAACACTTGTTAGAGAACCTGACCAAGGTGGGTGGGCTGCACAGATTTCAGAGGCCGGGTTAGTGTTTGTTTTCAAAAAGGAGAGAACATTTTCCCCACAACCTGAAGCAGCACAAATTGTCCATCCTGGCCCCAGAACATGTTCGTTTGCTTGCTCTCTCCCCCCCCCCTTCCCAGGAAGATTGGTAGCAGCTCCACTGCAGGACCTCTCATCAAGGAACCCCAGAATATGCACTTGGACACTACTGAGAAGGGGTGCATTGAGAACAGGCACTGGACTACAGCCAAGGAAATTTATGTTCAAAGCTTCCAGCAGCTATGAAGCTCAGTTGGGCGGCCTCAGACCACTCGCTCCCTCTCTCTCACCCCAGCCTACCCAAAAGGGCTGCTGTGAGGTGAAGAAGGTCTGGGCCACAGCAAGAGAACCAGGTGCATCACTCCAGCAGGCATTCATTTTCCTCTAGGTTCACGTTGTGTAGTAGACATTAGGAAATGTGGTTCGAATCACATTAAAATCTGCTGTATTTTGCTATGTAAACCACTTTGCGAAATGCAGTCAATCCTCATTATCTGCTAGGGTTCGGTTCCTGGAAATAGCAAATTTGCAGATAATGAACCACTGATCCTATGGGATCAAAGAGGTCGGGTGCAAGGGGTACCTTGTCTGCCATCAGAAGACTCCAGCAGAGACCCTCAGGAGTGCAGTAGGGAGTGCCCAAAGATCTGTGAATGCTGCACAGCCCTTCCAGAGACCTTCAAAATGGCTCCTGCAACCAGCACGGACCCCTTAAATACGGCCGACAGATGCTTTTGCCATCTATTCTAAAGGGGTCAGTGCCGGTCACAGGTGCCATTCTGAAGGTCCCTGCAGGCTTTGGGAGGTCTCTGCATAGTGGATAATGAGGAAAGTAGAAATTCTGCCCCTTGCAGATTGAGTAAGGTTGCAGATAAAGAGGATCTGTACTTTTTCCTGAAAAGTATTCTTAATTAATCATAATTACACATGAGACTGTCCTGTCCTACAGGCCACGTATTGCTAGTTCACACTCTTTCTGAAGCTAAATGGTCTCCTGTACAGCAAACTGCAGCTTTTGCTAGCAGTTCTCGTTCCTCCATTATTCTCTTCTCTTTCAGAAACCACATTTTCCTCTTTTTTTCCCCCTTCCTTCAAAAGCTTTATTGAATTTTACATAAACATCCAGTTATAAAAAATTTTCAGGCTCTCTGGGGACCTGGCCTGAATGATTCACCCAATTATAACTTCATTTGGTTATTATGTAGGATCCTGAGCGGCATCAATCAGCTCAAGTCAAGTTGAAGAGACGGAGGAGAGAGATGGATGCCTTCCAACAAGCCCCTAAGGACAGAGGTCTAGCACTACCAATGCTGCTGAGCGCAAGAGCAGGGAACCTCTCTAATGTAGAATCTGCAGACCTCTTCAGCCTCCTGACAATTTCAACTCTCAGTTTAAAAAACAGAACAATGCTACTAGACCTCATGGTGGCAGGAAAAGTAAAAGGCGGCCCAGTTGAGACAGAATGCATGCCAAATGCAACATAACCAAATAGACATGCAACTACTGAAGTTGCATAATTCATACAGATCTCAGAACCCAGCCACTGCCATCCTTGTGCTACCTGCTTCCCAAGGGCAGACTTGTCTCCATTTGCCTCCAAACCTCCCCCACATTTCTTCCACCGTCCCTTCTGGATTTATAAAGCTCTCCTCAGCTAAGCCCCAAAGGCTCAGATTTCCTGCCCTACTCCACTCCCCATCTCTGCTCGATCTTTGTTCATCTGTCCCACCCCTCTTAGAGCTGAACTACACATTCAGGACTCTTGCTCTCTATCTAGCTCAGTATTGCCAACACTGACTGGCAATGCCTCTCGAAGGTTTCAGCCAGGGTCCTTCCCAGCCCTAGCTATAGGTGCTGCCAGCTATAGATGAACCCTGGGGCATTCTGTAAGCAAAGCAGGTTTCCTACCCCTGAGCCATGGATGCTTCTGGCAAACAGAGAAAGCTGCTTCCTTCAGCCAGGCCCTTGGTCCATCTAGTTCAGGAATTCCAGCACTGACTGGCAGCCACACTCCAGGGCTTCAAAGAGAAGGACAGAGTACCTGGTATGGTGATGCTCCCAGAGTTGGTACCCGAGACACGCTGCATTCAAAGCTCTACCACTGCGCTGCAGCTCCACTCTGAAAGGGAAGCCACTCACATGCCTGGCCTGACTCTGCCACTTAAAACTGCAAAGGAACTTGCCCCATATCAAACACTCCCAGCCAATGAAAAGCTCACACTCTGCAAATATTTAACCCTTTTCTCTGCCATGAACTGCTTTATCCACAGTTAGTTTCTGGAATGGTATTATTAATTATTATCATTATTATTATTATTATTATTAGCCTGTAAACTGCTTTGTGAACTTTGGGTTGAAAATTGGTATATAAATACTGTTGGTTGATTGGCATGGGAACTTGCTGCTACAAGGTGGGACAATGGCCACTCACACAGAAAGGATTAGAAAAATTCCTAGAGGGCAAGACTATCACTGGCTACTAGTCAAGATGGCCAATCACTACCTCCCTGAGTTTCGCCTCCACTCTGCTTAAGACTGCCTCTCCTAAGTGAGATGGGAAAAAACAGCTGAATAATACCCTCTACCTATTATGGGCAAAGTGTGCACACCTCTTCCCCACTGAGGGCATAAACCCCTTAGGGTCTCCCCCTTTGAAATGTGAGAGGGACACAAAAAGTCACACAGGAGGCTTTAATGAAGGACTTTAATAAAATTCAAGAAAGCAGGGCAGGTCAGGTCACCCCACACACACAAACAGGGGACAGCATCTCTTTTCTCCTCACAAAATTCTAAGAGGCATTTCTTTTCCACTATTTGTCCAAATAAAAGTTCAAGCAGGAGAGGTAGGGTGACAGTGAGGGGGGCGGCAAAATGCCTTCAAAGGAGAGGAGACATTGAGGCTACAAAGCCACCACATGATGGATTTCCCCACCACACACAGGACAGAACTTCAAGCAGGGGGGCAACTGACCCTTTAAAGGGAACTCCTCTTTCACCCTGTTGGGATACCATCCCACTGAGGATTTTTCCAGACCCATACATGCTCCTGTGTTTAAACTGGGGGGGGGCAGAACTTGAAGCAGAAGAATGACTGATTCTACCCATACACCCCCTATCTCCCCACTCCACAATGGGGCAGAGAGCATTCCTCCCCAGCGAATCACAAGATCCCACCAGGAATTCCTCTTCCCAGTACCACCCTTTTTTTCAAATGGGGGCAAAGAGAACCTCAAGCAGCAGGAGAGTTGCCCCCACACACATACACACCCCATTGGGGGGCAGAAGGCATTCTCCTCTCCCACCCCATTGGGGGCACAGGAAGGCCCCACCAGGGATTTCTCTCCCCCTTTTTCTGAGCTGGGGGGCAGAAGGGGAGGGGGCAGAAGGTCGCCCCAGCGCCGCCTCCGCCCTCCAGCCGGGGGGCCAAGGTGCTCCCACCACCTGCTCCCCGCATAGGGGGCCCATAGGGAGCAGAGGCTCGAGCGCCCCCTCCCCAGCTAGCCCCCCTCCTCCCCGGGGCCGAGGGGGGATTTTGTCCCAAGGCTCCTCCTCCTGCCGCCGCTTCCTGCAGCCCCCGCTTACCTGCCCAGGTTGCTCTGCCTGCTCGGAGGAGGCCATGTTTCCAGTCCCGGCTAATCCATCGGCAGATGTCATGGATGTGGAAAGAAGGCGGCCGGGCTCTCCAGGAGCGAATGGGAAAGAGGGGCGGGACGAGGCAGGAGCAGCCGAGCTCCGAGTCGCCGATCGCCCAGGGCTGCTGCAGAGTTTCAAGTCCGTTCCAGCGGGTAGTTTCTTTGCAAGTCTGCGCTAAGCTGTGTTGAGGCCGGAGGAAAGTGCGCATAAAAGACTGTAGCCTTCATCAGCTGCGCGGGGGTGTTGCTTTCAGTGGCTGGCTGCGCTCTCCAGGGTTAGGGGTGCCCAGAGGCGTTTCTACAGGGATGGCAAAGCTCTAAGTTTTGCAAGAAGCCTTACCCTGTCATGTAAATCCCTCCTCTCCCTTGCTGCTGTAGACAGTAAGCAACGCCAAGATGTTGCTGTTCCCTGTGAGGATTGGCTAAAACGGTGCAGGAGAGGAGTGATTTCCATTGCAAGGTAAGGCTTCTTGCAAAACTTAGAGCTTTGCCATCCCTATAGAAACGCCAATGGGGGTGCCCGCTCCGGCCTGAAGCTTTCTCCGGGTGTTGTCGTCGCTTAACACGACGGCAGGCTAGAACTGGCCCCGCTCCACCACAGAGCCCAACTGCCCTGGCCTGTATTTCATCCTTCCTCTGGGCCTGACCCAGTTGTCAGTACCCACAAGGACACCAAGCCTGCCCTTCCGTGCACGGTTACTGGGAAGTCAGCCTTCTGAGTAAATGCACGTGGGATGGGGCTAGGAAACAGCAGCAATGAATGACAGAAGTTCAGCAGTGCCCAAGAGACCAACACACGGCATCCATGGGAAGGCACCACATGACTTTTGCTTCTCCTGTGACAGGCTAAGTCACAGCCACCCCGCTGAAATTATTTCTTTCAAAAAATGGTTACTTCCCTGCTTTCTGCAACATGTGCTGTTTTAATTCAACAACACAAAAATAAGAGTGGAAGAGCACTCTTTGTATGCTTATATACCCTCATCCTTTGCATCTGTCATTGGAAGAAAATCCTAAAATATTCAGTTGAGCTTGCTTTCAAGTACACTTGTAGCTTTGGTTGCTTAATGAATTCGTCAGGGTTTAGTTTCTTTAAGGCACAGTATTGGCCAATGTCACTTTTTATATATAAAGCCTGCCTAATGTGAACTGCTTTGGATTAAAGCCCAAAGACAAAGAAAGGCAGTATGTAAATACAGGTGTGCCCCAGTATCCATGGATTTTGTTATTCATGGATACTGGGATACCTATTAAAAAGGTAAAGGTTTCCCCAAAACCGGATGGTCTAGTCGTGACCGACTGTAGGGGGCAGTGCTCATCTCCATTTCTAAGCCAAAGAGGCTGCGTTTGTCCAAGGACAAGTTTCCGTGGTCATATGGCCAGCATGATTATACGCCAAGGCGCACAGAATTCCATAATCTTCCCACCAAAGTGGTACCTACTTATCTACTCGCATTTTTATGAGCTTTCGAACTGCTAGGTTGGCAGAAGCTGGGACAAGTGACTCCATTGTGTGGTCTCGAACTGCCAACCTTCTGGTCAGCAACCCACAGCACCACCACATCCCTATTAAAAAGGTAGGGGAACATAAAACAAATCTTGTCCCAAATATCCACTTAATACCACCAGTACACGGCCTGTACTGGTATTACTACTACTACTACAAAACTTCTATAGTTTTCTTGAAGTATCGCTGAGAAGGTGAAATTAATATGCATTTTTAACTTGAACAGGGTGAATGAGAGTCGAGAACTACATTTCCCAACATGCCCTAGGAGAGAAGGCATGGCCAACGTGCAGAAGGAATGCTGAAAAAGAACCACACTTCCCAAGGTGCATCAGAAGGGTGCTCGGCTCCAATTGGCTGCCTGTGGAGCAGGGTCGGTGACATTAGGCTTGCAGTGTTAGCAGACCCGAGCGTGGGGAAAGCAATGGCTGCGGCAGGTTCTAGGCTGTCCCGGTTGCAGCAATGCCTGATCAGGCGGAGTGGCCAACAGGAGCAGCACGGGGTGGCAGCCTCCTCCCTCCAGGAGCTGCAGAGCAAAGGTGAGAAGCTTTGGGAAGGGATCTGTATTGCCGCCACTTTAGCCTAGCTTTGCAAAGCGTGAAGCTTTCCCATCATAGCACCTCCAGGATGTGGAAGGGCTATATCAGTTAGATTTCAGCCTGGGACACAGCTGTTAAAGGCAGAGGAGCCTTGTGCTGGAGAAGGTGGTAATCCTAGGGAACATTGGAAGGTATGAAATACTGTACTGTTCATGGGTCACTTCAGACTGGTTTGGAACAGCTAGTTTTAGGCTGCAATTGTTAGAAGGCATGGAACAGTGCTTTTTTTTTTTTTTTAAAGATGGTACACAGAAAATGAAAGCTGTGGATTTTTGATGAATCAGAATTCTCAGTGCTGCTATTTCTTATTTTTATTTTCCCACTTCCAGACTATCATAGAAATTTTGCATAAACAGTGTCAAACTGGGTCTGGGTAGAAGAGGAACTTATTCACAATGCCTGTATAGACTGATCTAGGATGCTGGAGCAGCATTCGGAATACTGTGCCTGATCTTGGTCATTGCACTGGGGCGGGGAGGGGGGGAGAATACTGTACTGCTGGACAAGGGCAACCAGCGTGGAGAGTTGTCAAAGGCCAATCCTTAAAGGATTAAGGGCCCACTCCTATCCAACTCTCCAGCATTGATGCAGTCGTGCCAATGGGGTGTGCGCTGCATCCTGCAATGGGGAGTTGCAGTCACAGAGGCCTCCTCAAGATAATGGAACAGAGGGGGTGTTCCAGTGGGCCCAGGGAGGGGGGAGGAGCCCCAATCCCTGGGCCATGTGGCCCCAATTTGGACTGAGGTGGTGTGGTGTATTTTGTAGGCGCAGATCCAGGCAGCCCTATCAGACTGCCTGCAGTTTACCGTGGGGCAAGGGGACATTTGTCCACTAAGCTGCTGCTGCCTCCAATTTGGGTTTGGATGCAATTCAACCACTTAGAACTTAGAAAGGCAAGCATGATTTTGCATGAGACAAGAGTGGGCAGCTGGAATGAAGATCTTACAGGAAGATAAAACCGTGCAGCTAGACGTGAACAGGAAGGGGGAAAGGTAGACTAACTAGATTTCTGATACTTAAAGGCTGCTGGGCGATACTTGCGTTCAAGGCTAATTGCATTAGCAAGTGCAAAGCTAATTGCAGTAGAGTGGTGGAGGACGGAGCTCCTGCTAAACCTGTATCGCTTGTGGCACCAAATCTGAGCAATTTCTTTAAAGCCTCCTGAAAATGCTCTAGTGTTATCACCACACAGGTGACTCACGGCACCAGACAACTTGCGTGCTGCTTCAATCCTGCTGACTTTCTCACAGAGACTGCATATAATTCACAGCTGGCTGACAACAGCTTTCTGTTATACAAGCAACTTATTCCTGCTTTACAGGACAGGTATTTGGGCCTCAGGCTAAGAATTCCACCAAAATTACTAGACCCCACCCACAAATTTTTGCTATTTGTCTTAAGTCATCTGCAGTAGATGGTCTGAAGGGAAAAAGGGAAAGAGAGCTAACTGTTTCACTTATGCAAACATTTTCCAGCATGCTGCTGGCTGCTGCAATCGCTCGCCCCAAATGAGCGGCTGTTTACAAGCTTGCCTTGGCGGTTTTACAATTTAGCAAAATGACTCCTTGGCTGCCGTTATTATTATTGTCTTCACCTGCACAAGACAGAAGACTAGAAGACCATCTTGAGGCGCACTTTCTGCTTCCTAGCAAGCATTGTTAAAACCGGAAGCCAATTGAAGTTGTGCCAATTGTGTCGCTAGGCCAGCAGAAGAGACTATTAGGATTGCACTGTTAGACTCTCATGGTCAGGGCTTCATTTGTTCAGATGTGCTCAGTTGATGGCCATCTTGAGATTTGAGTCATAAGAATCCAGTGTGACAGTTTCTGACAGTTTTGAATTATAAACTCAAGTGAGCTTTTTTGGCACCTCTCAGAATGTGTTTTAAGGGTGTTTACTACGGAAACCATTATGCAAAATGGGTGTCAAAAGAAATGATAGGTAGAAACAGAAGTCTTCCTCCCTTATCATTGTACCTCTTCCCTTTTCTCAGCCTGTGACCTCCTAGGGATTGACAAGGCCTCGGAGCCCATTACTTTCGTCTTGGCCGAAGATGGCACCATTGTGGACGACGAAGACTATTTCCTCTGCCTGCCACCAAACACCAAATTTGTGGCTTTGGCGAAAGACGAGAAGTGGGGTAGCAGCAATATCGGTAGGTGGATGCCTGGCAGAGTTGTACCACCTTGAAGAGTGTGGTGGGAACAGTCACTGCTACCACATCCCACCCCACCTCCTCCACTGGAAAAAAAAATGGCAACTGGTATAACTGATGTACATTAAAAATATTTGCAGCTACGCTTTTTTGCATAATCTGTTCTGCATGTTGGGGAAAGACCATGAATTTTGCATGGTCATTGGAAGTCCTTCTATTGCTTTCCTTTGGCTTCTACGTTTTCCTTGGACAGTATCCAAATTTAAATCTTCATGCACGTTCAGATTTTCACATGGCCAGTTTCCTTTCCCAGCAGAAGCCCCAGCATTTATTTCTTGCCATGAACAGCCTTCGTTTGTCCCCTCAGCCACTCTCCGGCTGATTTTCTGTCCTACAACAGATCTCCTTGTCCTCAGTTGCTTTGCCTGCTGTATAGTGTTCAGGGGTGCTTGAGGGTGGTCCGACACTTGACAACTGCCCTACACAATACTGTCAAGACACAATACTTGACAGTGAATCTTGAATGTTTTCATGGCATAAATAAAATCATTTAAATCTACGAGACACCTGAAGGCACTTGGTCAACCTCTGTTCTCTTTCAGATGGGGGCACAGCTTGGCTTGAGAGGGAGATCACCGAAATTGACGGAGAGGATGGTGGCAAAGAAAAATGGAAATGCCTTGCCAGACAACTGAAGGATGATCTTTCCACCATCATCTTGATGTCAGAGGAAGACCTCCAGGTATAGATTGTTCTTGCATAACCACAATATTTTGCTCTGTTTTCCTGTCATCAAGATGGGCAAAGACTAAAATAGGATAGCATATTCATGTTGTCTGGAACCAGTGGATGCAGCTTCGCTTTTTCATGTAGGAACCAATGGTGGTGTAGCTCAATGTTCTCTATGTACCCAGAAGTCCCACAGAATTCAATAGGACTCATTCCCAAGGAAATGTACATTGGATTGCGTCATAAGTTGGGGTTGAGAGCGCTGGAGTTAGGCCAGCATAAGCGAAGCTAGCAAAGTTTGGCCAGCACAAGGGCCAACATAAAGCGTTTTTGGACCACTCTCAGAGTCAGAAAGGATGGCTCACTGTTCTGCCAAATTCCCTGCCAGGCCATCCCAAGGGCCCTAATGCCCACACTAGGCTAACTAGTTTCCCCACAGAGCGGCCTCAGAGATAGGCAAGAGGGAGGGGGTTCATTCACCCACTGGGCCTCCTCTCTTCCAGGAGCTTTGCTTGGGATCACCAGCTGGCCAGCCTGCTCCAGACTGCCCTCATCACTGGCTTAGCTCCAAACTACTCTTAGTCTAACACCAACAAACCCCACCAACAAACAATAGGCAGTCAGCTTGCCCAACTGCCTCCTCCACTTGGTGGCTTCAGGGGCATGGCAGACATACAACTGTTCCGCACAATGAGCTTACCTTAGCCAGTCAGTTCATCAGTCTTTCAGGCAGGTAGTCCAGCCAGCACCTACCTGGTGCCCTCCTCCAGCACCTATCCAGATGCCTTTTCTCTAGCTCCCGCCTCCAGCTTTATACTGAGGCCAGCCAATCAGTGGGTAGGCTTTAATTCATCAGCCACACCCTTCTGCACCTGTGCTGGCCTCCCTTCAGAGCCAGAGCCCTTATCAGCCTGTAGCTGTGTTCTGAGGTTTGCAAAGGCCTTGGGGGTTAACCCTATAATCCCTGGTTTATCTGGAACCAGGGGCCATTGCATTACCCCTATCTTCTCGGGGTAGCTCCTGCCTTTTCCAATACACTCACGTCTGTGTGCTGGCCTCTCTGACTCCGAGAGCAGTCCAAGCATACTTTACAGTGTCCCTTGTGCTGGCCAAACTTTGCTGGCTTTGCTTATGCCGGCCTAATTCAGTTTAGGATTGTGCCCTGAGAGAGAATGCTTCTATAACCCTTTCCGTGCAACAGATTATCTGAAACTAGTTTCATGCAGAGAGCTCCAGGTCCAAACCTTGACAGATATACAAGGTTCCAGATTCGGTAGGCCAGGGAAACACCCCATCTGAAATCCTGGCGAGTTACTGCCACTGTAGACAATACTAAGCCACATGGACCAATGCTCTGTCTCCATTAGCAGCAGTTTTTTTAAGTCCTTCACCTTGACTACAATGAGATTCTTCTGTGTTGTGTTCTAGACACTCATCGATGCGCCATGCCCAGATTTGGCCCAGGAGCTTGCTGAGAACCAACCCAAAATCCAGACTCTCCAAGACACCCTCCAGCAAGTGCTGGACAGGCGGGAAGAAGAGCGCCAGTCCAAGCAGCTTCTGGAGCTCTATTTACAGGCATTGAAAAATGAGGACCACATCGTGCCCAAGGCAGAAGGTAACGAGACAGAGGTGCTGAAGTCTGACAAACGTGTCTTGAGAAGCCACATTGCAACCATTTCTTGGAGCAGATGGAGCAAGCATATTTCATTTGTTTGGAACTGGAGTTCACAACTGTTGCTGTTCACTTTTGGGGCGGCATCAGGAATATGCTAGGGAGGAGCCATAGCTAAGCTATAAAGATCACCTTTTGCACTCAGAAGGTTCTGCATTCAACCCTCCGGTAGCAAGACTGGAAAATATTTCCCTGCTCCATATATGAAGAGTTGTTATGAATGAGATGCTGCTAGGTTTGGTGGACCAGTGGTCTGACCTAGTGCTGTACGTGGCATAGGAAACCCTTAAGAAGCTTAGTTTAAGCTGGAGGCGACAGAAGGGAAAGTTGATTTAGGACAGTGATGGCGAACCTATGACACGCGTGTCAAAGCTGACACACCACAACGTTTGGGGTGACACACCAGCATTCACCAATGCGTGACAAAAACTGAGTTTGTTTTACTCATTTTTCATTTTTGTAATTATTTCATGTTTCTTTATATAATACATAGCTCCACATATGATTAGACTGTATTTTTTGTTTAAATAAAGAATGGTTTCTCTTTTGTTTGGGTGAAGGGTTGACACACCCACAATGTCAAGTATTTTCCTAAATTTTGACACATGGAGCCCAAAAGGTTCGCCATCACTGATTTAGGATCTAGTGATACCTGCCAAATTTGTAATAGCAGAGCAAGGGTGTCAAACTCTTCATTGGTTTCACAATAACTAGAGGTGTTCTGAAACACACACACACACACTTCATTTCCCCCCACCCCCTAAGGATAAAGTTCAGAAAGTGGTATTATGTTTTTATTCCAAGGGCACATTTTTAATAAATTACAATTATAAATAATAGCTTTAAAAGTGTACAAGGTAGGTGATGTAGCATCAGCAGATGCAGTCACAATAATTACGTAGTCAATTTGGTGTTAGAAAATTGTTTTATTTTTTCGCAGGTGTCATTGTTTGCTTACAAAAATTAGAAGTGCAGAAAGCGGTGTTCGTGTTATTACCGAAAAATCACACCTCTTGCAATAGCATGTAAAATTGCAATTTAAAAAAAAATTCTGCCATGGCTGGCTGTCTTTTACTTGCTTATTTTGCAAAATCGGTGTTCCTTATCTGTGAAATGGATGTATTAATTGGTACCCTTTGATTGGATGTGGGTACAGTTCTACTAGCCAACCTTTGTTTCAGAATCCTTGAGCTGAACCCTCACATGGGCTGTTTGGTACATGCTAGTTTCCACAAACATTTTAAAGGAAAATTTAATTCAGACTTCTCAAAGTTCCTCTTTAGGCAAGAGAACCAAGGAATTTCAGAGGCCAAAAGATTTTTTCAGTGAGGCTGTATATATTTTCAGGGGGCTTTGCACATTCTTTTCTTAAGGCACACTTTGTGGGTTATTGTCTAGAACCGGAAGAGAAAGAAACTGCTATGGAGGGAACAGACACGGTTGACATCGGGACCAGCAGTGGAATAGCTGAAACTGCAATTCCCCTCAGCAGTCAGATCTTGATGGTGCTCAAAGAGAAGCCAGCACCAGAAATCAGCCTGGCCAGTCAGGATTTAGAGGTGGGTAAAAACAAGAGTTTCTCTTCCCTAGAAGGAAAGGCTAAAGCATTTTTAGAAAAGGAAACAAATACTGAAGTGGGACTCGGAAGCTGAAGAGTGAGCCCCCCCACCCACCCATTGCACCCTGCATTCATCATCTGAGCCCGTTCTGTGCCTACAGAAGTATGGCTGGTGGTGACAAGATCTTTTCAATAGATAGTGGAATTCCCTGTCTTGTGGGGCCTGATTGGCTCCATCACTATTTAAATGAGCAGCAAAGGCCTGTCTCTTTTGTTAATAGCTACACTGGGTGCTCTGTAGTGACATTTACTGTTACATTTGCATGTCACATTTAGTGTGACATTTACTGTTAATGCACTGTGGTCTCTTTGCCCTAAGTCAGGGGCTCCAGGCTTGGACCTGTGATGCTGCAACGTAACAAGCCCCGGTGTGGCAGTGGCAAAACCTGACCGTTCCATTCCACAGCCTCCAATCATCGTGCCAATCTTTGCAGAGAGCTGGCAGTATCAGTACATGCGAGGGCCACCCAGCACGAGGCAAGCGAAGTTTGGGATTGAATTTACATTCGTGGCTTGAGGCAAGTCAACTACATTGACCACAGTTCCAACTTGAGACAAGCTACCAGTTTTTCCACATTTAATTTTGGCACTTATTTTACAAGTGCTTATTTTACAAGTTGTATTTAATCCCACCCCAGCACCTCTGCCCCAGCCTTGTGTAGCTTAGCCCGAGTGATGGGTTCTTTTGGTTTTGTTTCAGCTGGTTTTCAAAGAAGACCCAGAAGCCCTTGCTCAGGCCCTGAGTTGGGAGAAGCCGAAGGCCGAAGCCCTGCAAAAGGCCTGTGAGCAGGAGCTTTCCCGGCGGCTGCAGCAAGTGAAGGCTCTGCAGTCATTGAAAAGCATCTCAAAGGGCAAGAAGAAGCTGCCGTGGGGGGAGTGGCTGAGTTCCAAACGCAAGAAATAGGAGGCCTGATGGTCGGGGCTCAGCAGGGCAGGAAATGTCACACATGGTTTCTGTTTTGCCTTTATCAGCTAAACACTGAGCATGTGAGGACTGCACTTGAAAGCAAGGTATATACTTCAGTAAGTTGGCCACATCTTGATGCTCAAATTTCCGTAGGGGCATGATAGCTTATCAGCTCTGAAACCAGAAAAAAAAGTAGTTCCTTTGCTTTTTGTCTCACAGGCTTCAGAACTCTTTGGTCCGTGACTTACAAGGGCTTATTTCAACAGACTCTGAAGATTGTAATAGATGCTGACACATGGAGAAAAATGTTTGTTTTTAATACGATCTTGGTGCTCATGGGTGGCACACTTAAGCTGCCAACATAACCAGTTCCTGGTGGGGGTTTACTTTGGCAGCAGCCTGGAAACTTAGGCATTCTTGGTTCCAAGCTGTGGTTTCCAGTCACTTCTTGCCTTATCCCCTGTGTTTTTCTACGCTCCCCTCCCCAATTGTCTTTGCTAAAACAGGCATGGGTAAACATGTTGGCCTGAGTGACACCTGGGACTATAGCAATTATTTGGAGGATTGTAATGCTGACTTTATTATAATTCTCACTGTAACTTTGATTCCAGTTCTGTAAACAAATAATGATTTTGCATTCCTTTTTTGAACATGTTCCCTGCGCTCATTTGTTAATTGGAGGAGTTCTAGAGAAGAAACTAAGAAGTTCTCTCTGGTTTTTTTAAGCTGCACTATTTGCTTATGCTCAATTGGCCAGCATATACCCACACCCTCCTTTCACACACATGCACACGCACACACACACACACACTCTCCACTGCAAGCTGGAAAGGGCACACATCACCACCCTCTGTTGGTGCTGGTAAGGTGAGCAAGTCTACCCCAAATCTCCTGATGCAGACGGAGAATAATACTATCATGCGAATTACACACATGGGCTTCCGACAATGCCATTTTTAAATAAGCTCTATAGCATTTGCCTGGTCATAAAGAACAAGTTCTAGCAGAGGTGTGCTTGTTGAGCCCCACTAGACAAGGGTGTGTGTGAAAACTAAACCAGGCCAAGTGGCAGCTAGGATGAGAAAGACAAGTCTTATGGGTAGAGATTTGTTTCTGGTTAGTACACCTTACTGAGCACAATGGGCTTACTTGTGAGTAAAATAAACAACCCCATTTTAAAACATCTCTACCAATGGGTTTACAGCATGTTTTTAAAAGGCCCTCCAAAAGGTGGTACTTCTAAAGGCCTTTCAAAAGAAGATTCTCTAGGGCAGACAATGACAGAAGTTTTCTGCTCCCATCCAGTTCACAAACTGGTTTGGAAATGAGTTCCCAGATATCAGGAAGACTAACCAAGTCTGCCCAAGGCTGCACTGAATGAAATATTAAGGAGAGAGGTGCTTTTAACCATACTTCGTGTCCTCTCTGGATAGAACACCCAACACAAAGGCGATAGATGCACAGTAATGTTTTATTTCAGCACATAAAGACTGTTGGTGACATGCTCAGCACTGGCAAACGGAAAGACAAGGTGGGGCTGCTATAGGGATTGGGATTAGGGCCCCGATTAGCAATTTCCTGTAGCTAAGAACTCTGCAAAGGAAGAAACCATGCAGACTTCCATTAATGTGCAGTTACTATTAAATCTACAATTATGCTCAGGCTGACATACCTCACAGAACGGTTGTAAGGATAAAAGAAAAAATTTGCCATCCTGAGCACCTTGGAGCAGCCGTTTTCAACCGCTGTGCCGCAAATGGCCCCCATGTGTGCTGCGGGAAATTGAGAGGTCATTTATTAGTATGGCTGTTGGGGGTTGTGAGCCTTGGTCGCAGTGAGCCTTGTCAATAAATTGATGGTGTGCCTTGACCATTTTAGTGCCTTGCCCATGTGCTGTGAGATGAAAAAGTTGGAAATCACTGTCAGAGGAAGAGCAAGATTTTTTTTAAAGTACAGTAGTAGTAATTCTGTTTTTTTCTTAAAGTACACATAGCCTTGGTTACAAGGCAGCTTCTCTGGAGATACCTGTAAGCTCCTCCCTCTTACAACAAAGCAGAACCCCAAGTCAAGTGGCAGGTCAGTTTCCCTCAATGAGTACTAGAAACCTGTAAAACAAGAGGGGGAGCAATTCATTGGTTTCCAGCTCTCCAGTGCTACAAAAGCCCTAAGCACATTCAGACTAAGACATGGACATACAAAGCAGCTTTGATACAAGGGGCACTACATGCTTGGAAATGTGGTCTGAGTAATTTGATGGAAACATGCAAAAAACTCTTTCTAGCGAATATCCATAGTGCAATATGGATATGAATATCTTTTGCAACAAGAGGTACAGGAACAGCAGAAAACGTCCTACAAGTGCGACCACACATGATTCAGAGTTCCATATTAGTATTTGATCTGGGTCTACCAACACATATAAGGACAAAAAATAAGGAGGAATTTGATTACAGAACAGCATTTGCTCCCAGAGAAGAGCAGACACCAAGCCATACTCCTCTTGAGTCCAGTGGTGCTACAGTAGCACTCTAGGAAACTTAATTCTATTTGCAGGAGGAAAAAGTCTTCCAAAAGAAGTTCTTACATGGGGCCCGTTCCCGGGCTGGGGGCTGAGGAAAGGTTGCTTTCTCTTGACGGGGGCTGAGCTCAACCTTCTTCTTCCTCGACAGAGGTGCCTCATTCATGTGGGATGCCCAGTCAGCCAGCCCGGAGAGGAAAAGCCGCTGTTCACTCCTTTTTATCTCTGCTGGTGCCTGGAGATGCTTGCAAATGAAGCAGAAGTGAATTAGGCATTCTTCCAGAATAGAAAGACAGTTGCATCAAAACGGCTTTATGTGGCACAAATATAGTATAGTTTATACAGTTTTATTAATTGGCGTCAAGGACTTGGAGCAAACACAAACACTCCCAAAACTGTACAGTCACTGTGTTGAACAAAAATATGCTACATTAAAGCATTTTAATGTGAAAATGCATATGAAGCTGCCTTTTACATCATCAGATCATCAAAATCAGTATTGGGATTTTGGCACTTACTTGTTTCCCATTCTGGTTTAGTTCAGAGCTCACCAGATAGGGGTTCACATGACTAGATACTCCTCCAGATAGAGACACAAATGTATTGGCATGTTAGGGAGCAAGATTTTAACCTTGATATGCTAGCTTTCTACGAACATAGGAAGCTGCTTCCTACTGAGTCAGAGCCTTGGGTCATCTAGCTTAGAGTTGGCAACATAGCCTGGCAGCAGCTTGCCAGGGAATTTCTCTCAGTCCTATATAGAGATACTGCTTGGGCTTGATTCTGGAACCATGTGCTAACAAGGCAGGTATTCTATAGCCCCTCCCATACAGTTCCCCACTTCCAATAAGCATCCAGTTGTGAACCTCCCAACGGTAAAGCCTACCACCCCACTGAGCCATTCTCCAAATGGAAAATCAAATTTCTATGCAATAGGGACCTAGAAGAATGTTTCTCATGTTAATAGCCTGCCTTTTGCTTCAGTAAAGGGAGGCTGACGTAAATTGCAATATATCCAGTTTGCTTTATACACTTACTCAAAAATAGAAAAATCTCTACTCTTCCACATCACGCAGAAGACCTTACTGAAAATAATGACAATTGGGTAATAATATCAGGCTGCCTCGCTGTCACTCATCCAATAATTTGGATGAAAAATCTCTTCTTAGCGGGGAATTTTATGTACTAGTTCTTGGCTCTTTTTCAAGAGAGTACAGTAAATCAAGCACTCAAGAGTTGAAAACTCTTACAACAGCTCCTTTAATGACCCTTCTGAAAAACCCATAGCAGTGTCCAATTATTCTGATAAATGAAGAGCTTTGGGGTATTTTTTTTCTTAAGGTGAGACATATTCAATGGAAATCTGAAGGAGAGTTCATCAATAATACTTCAGAGCTCACTTGGCTGATAAATTACAGCTTGTGGATACAAATTTGGTTTGCTACAAAGAAGCATCCTCAGATTCATATTTTCTGTATTTGAGTGGTTAATTTTATAAAATTAGGATACTTTTTCACATCACTGCTAATAACCCAGTGAAAAACAAGGATGCAAAAGCTTTTATGAATAGCTATTAAAGATTTATCTTTTAAAATATCAGTAAATGACTGCAATCCTACATTGCTTCAGCCACATTTAAGATGCAACATTACATCTTAATGTAATCTTTGTTTTGTTTGTAATTGTTACCTAAATTCAGTTAGATCAAATACTAAAGATTGCAATCCTGAAACACACTAGAGAACAAGCCCTGGTGAAGACAGTAGGACTTCTGTCCTACAGAATAAGCATGTATAGAATTATGATACAAGGCTGCAAACCCACACTTACTTGAGAGGAAGTCCTACTGACATCAATGGAATGTACTTCTGAGTAAATATGTCTGGGGCAGAGTTGTATACCATCACTGGCAAGTTTGAATATCCTGTGCTGGTGAATTTCCAGTAGCAAATTCATAAGAAAATGATGCTCAGGCTACCAGCTGGTTGAATACACGTTCCGTTTTTAAAATTTTTTAACAAGTTTTAATTTCCCTCCCACTGTCTATTTTAGATTACAAGGTCCTTAGGAGAAGGGATCTGTTTGTGTTGCCTGATACTCTGTACACAAAATAACTGAAATGATCAAAACGCAATAAGGTGGCTTCTTGAGAAGTTAGTAGGGACCCTAAGATAAACTAAACACACATATCTAGATGGCCATCTTTTCTTCATTCCCAAGGACCCTGACACATCCGAATCAAAGCTACTGTACCTCCAAAAAAAGCCGCCGCCCCCCACAACAGTGGGTGTTTAAGTCAAAGTTCCACTGGTTAAAATTTATTCTCTGGTTTTATGTCTTCAATAACTCCACTTGGGAGTAAACCCTACTGAACACAACAGAACTTATTTCCCAGTAATCATGCATAGGATTGCACCAAAAAAGTCTCCCCTTTTCTCCCTGCCATCTTTATATTAGCCACTTAAAAGTCTTGACAATTCAGCTCACAGAAATGACTGTAGAGCACAATGGTCAAAGTGCTCAATGCCAGGACTGTGTTTGTCACAGGCAATGTCCCAAGGAGGGTGTTCTTCCCATCTTGTTGCTAGCTTACCTTGCTGTCCTTCCACACAAGCCCTTCTGGAATAGGGGGCACAACAGCTGCAGCCGCTCCCATGGGCCAAGAGGAAAGGACTATCAGCAGAAAGAGGCAGACTGGAGGATGCACAAGGAATGCCATCTGGCTCAGTTCTGCCGCAAGCTACACCTGCTTGCAAGTTATATTTTGTGCTTTTCTTTTTAGGGGAGGGGGGGAAAGAAACACTTCCCAACTTGATCAAAAACAAAATTTAAACAGCCCTTCCCCCTCCCCTCTCAGCTCAAGCAATGACGCACAAGCAGAGAGCAATTATGTCCCCCAATTGTGCATCTTGTGTAGTTTTAACCCTTAATTAGAGCCTCTGGGTACCGATGCCATTAGACTACATTTACAGTTAATTTAAGCTGTGTATGCAGTTTTATTTGCTAAAAAAAAATCCCAAAGCCACAACCCAACCAAACCTCATTTCCTTGCCATTATTCCCATAATGATTAGGCCGCTTTGAGTACAAAATAGGGTGATTTAGCCACAATGATTCACAATGGTGGATTTTATGGACACAGTTAGTGACGGAGAGAGCAACAGCCTCAAAATACACACAGCATGAGCAAAAAGTTTCACGTCTATGGGAGCACTGCCAACAGCACCACAACCAAGTTTAGGAATTTTATGCATCAATTCCAGAATTAACAAAATTGAGAAAATATATCAAACATGTATTTAATTGCAGCAGCTCCCACATAGTGAGGAAGACAGGGAGCTGCCTTGGTTATTCCAGCTCAGCACTAGCTGCACTGACTGGTGGCGGCTCTCTAAGGTTTCAACATTCTTCCTCCTTACCTGGAGAAGCTGCCAGGCATTGAAACTGGGACCTCCTGCATACAAAAAACAGGTGTTCTACCACTGAGTTACAGACCCTCCCCTGGAAAGCTATGCTATTCACTGAGTGTCAAAAAAAGAGTCTTCATGCTGGATTCAAAGAGTAGGTCCTGAATGTCAACATTAGGCAGAAGATGCTTGGGAACCAAATGCTTGGGAACCATGGAACTATTTAATGGAAAAAGCCAGGAGGCCGTTCTCATCACTTGGGGGGTGGGAGGATAAAGGTATGGTAAATGATGCACAAGAAAGGGACTGCTTTCTGAACTACTAAGTTGCTCATGTGGGTTTCTGGTCATCACATACACATTTTCACCTTTAATAGGAAAGCCCCTATGTGTATGTAGGCTGATACTGGCTTGCCTGTGTCAGATTATACTGTACAGTCTGCCATTATGAGCTCTGTAATTTGCAGTTCACCACACACACACACACACACACACACACACACACAGAGAGAGAGAGAGAGAGAGAACGAACTGCAGATGTACCAGTGTTTCCGGCACTGGGCTCTGTTAGAACAATGCACCTGGCAAAAAACAGCAGCACCTAATTGGATGTTGTCAATATCTGTCCACTGGTCAAGTCCATCCACGTGACTATGGTCAAGGGCTAAGGTATTCCTGCTGTTGGAGGGGACAAAATAGGGTCTTGATTCCATGAAACTCCACAAAAAGTGACACACGCTGATGATAAGTAGGACTGGCGCAGACCTCCACAATAAGACCAGCTATGGTTTATTTAGCTCCTTTTAATGTGTAGTTATGCCTGGACAAATACATCATAGCTTGTGATTATTTCCTTCCTCAAAATACAAAACAAAACCAAGAAACTAAGAGGATTCTTAAAGCAGTGTGTTTTCCTTTTAAGTAAATCTGGTTTCTTTTAAAGCATCCATTTCTCACATCTATTCCAAGTGATGGAACAAATTTCCCAATTACACCATGCTTTGGGAGGGGAGCATAGCATTGGAATTGAGATAGCCGGAGAGAGAGAATCACACCAGGTTCTAATCTTCGCTCTCAGGTGCCAAAGGGTCCACCTGCTCATCAGAGGTTGTTTTTCCTTTAGCAGTGTCTGATTTCCGTTTTCTTTTCCCCTTTTGTTCCAAGTTATTCAAACTGAGTTCTTCACTCTTCTGGGTGATGTACCTCAACTAGAGAGAGACAGAGAGTTTGATCAGCCACTAATGGGAGAGAGGTGGATAGATTCAACATGACAAATGCCAATGCAGACTCCAAGGTTTTTGCTAGCACAATATTGTACTCCCCTATTAGAACATTAAAAGCAACCAAGCATAAATGCAGATTATTAACTAGAACAGCTGTGATCTCAAGAGCATAGATGGGCGCAACTGCTTTGCTCTTCCTGACGTTCCATGCCCAATTAAGCTAGACTGCAGCTGTTCATTCAAGAACACACACTTCAGCTATACCCGATGCCCACAGTCTTTCCAAGATGGCTACATACTGTGCAGGGTAAAGATGGTAGGAGAAACTTTCCAGATAAGATTTTAAAAAGGCTCCAACTCTTGAAGTTCTGCTTTCAGAGAGAAATTGCTATGAGTTCTGCTCAGCCTTCCAAGTGAAATGGTGCCACGATGCACTATCGCAAAGCTAGCTCTGAAATCTATTTCCAGGGATGAAATCTGGAGAGGGTAATAGCTAGAAGTGTTTGTTTCCGGTGAGTAAGGTAAGGTTACAGCCAAAGTCTTTTTGAACAAAATGGGCTTACTTCTGAATAAAATAACACCATTTTCAAAACACCTCTAACAATAGGTAGTCCTAAGGTGAAATGTTCATTTAAAAAAAACGGTTATTAAGTGGTTTGCAAAAGAATCTTTCAGAAGAAACCACAAGACTCATCCCAAATAAGTGTTTTGACACACATATTGAACACAAATAAGGTGTCAAAAAAAAAACCCAACTCACCAATGAGTTGCTTCTTCTTGCCAAAAGTTTCACATCTTCAAGATTAATTGTGCTCCGTTTTGCATGTCTGCATTGAAAAAAGGAACTATCAGCACACACAAGTTGTCTACAGGACGTTTCTCCAAGATCACTGGAGAAGAATGACAGAAAATTGATTTCTGATTGTGAAGCTGTAAAACAAGCAGCTATAATATACATTTTAACAGGAGCACTTGTGAAATCTCACCAGTCTTGTAACTGCAATCTCAGGGTTGAATGTATCCCTAGCTACTGCACCACATCCTTAGATTAGAAGGTTCCTGCTCTCTTCTGTAACTCCTCTTCTCTAGTATACTTCTACCTTCTGTGGACCCTAAATACCTCCAGGTCACTTTCCAGATCTTGCCTGGACAACAGGTTAACTCTGAACAAGAAAATCTAATAGAAAGTATTTCTTCAGCATGGCAAAAAGTGCACGAAAGGAGTGATGAGGATGACCCAAACTCATAGCGACACTAACTGGAAAGGATAAGACCTGGGTGGATGGCTATAAGACCTGTGAAAATGCTGCTGACAAGTTTTAACATGGCTAGATTACTAAAGAACCCTGCAACACCTCCCAAGCATGAGCTGCTATTACTCGAATCTACAGCAGGCTTTGCCACAGGAATTAATGGCTCTATATTACTGACTCCAAAAGGACACCAATTAAATACAAGGAAGATTCTTATCAGTCGCCACAAAGGTTTGGTGCAAGCAACAAGAACGTATTTCTTCAGCATGACTAAAAGTTAACACAGTAGTAAATGAAATACTCATGAATACACGACTAAAACACAGCAGCAGATTCCAATGGGAATCATGCCTCCTTAATGCCAGTCTGAGTCAGATTAAAACGAGAGGCTCAGCTAGGTGTACGCCATCAGCATTTAACACCATGGTTCCATGTCACCTCACTCAGCCTCAACAGGACCTCTCTCTGCCCAGAAATAGGCAACATGAAAGGGAAGGGGTATGACCAGTGGTGTCATCTAAATGATTTAAGAACAGGTACTCTCTTTTGATTGGCACGTGTCGGGACCCGCCCACCGGAAGTGACATCATAAGCCAGAAGTGAGGTCGTGGCAGGAAGTGACATGACAGGCCTTTTTGAGGCCTCAGATGATTTTAAACTGACCCAACAGTTGCAACAGTATTCCACAGCACCCCCAGAACATGTTAAGGAGGCCTCACATCATGTTAAAATCCCAGAGGAACTCATTTTTCAGTGGCAAGGAAAGGAAATGCTCCGCTTGCTGCCTGCCTGGCTCTGAGAACATGCAGGCAACTCAAACATGCAGGAAATTCAAACGTTGCAGAGGGCGGAGTCGACGAGTGGGCGGGTGAATGGGCGGGGCCAGCTGTAATCCTAGAAACCGGTACTCGCGTACCCCCGCATACCCCCTGCATGACATCACTGGGTATGACTACATGAAACAGCAGCAGCTTTAAAAAGATTCCTGAATACAAATATTTGAAGTGACTGAAGCTTCACTGTGTTTCTGAATGTGTTCTTAATCTGGCCTTGCCTCATGACTGGAAAGAGACAAGTACCAGAGCTGTAACTCCTAAAGAGACACAGTGGGCAGCCTCCTTCAAAGGCAAGAGATTTTGCTATCTCTCTTCATCAGAAGCAACTGAATGATTCAAATCCCACTATAAATGTGACAGATTGTTTCACTCCCAGCTGACAAAGATTAAAAAAGGCTAGAGTAGTGAATCACACAGAGAAGCAACCGACAATCGCTTCTGTGATGGGTACTTTGGCCTCAAAGAAGCCTTTCGCTGTTTCACTAATGCACATGTCACAGCATAAAGTCTAAGAAAGCAGGCTTTGCCACAGGAATTAATGACTGGGTGGGACTGAGAGGAGAGAGGGTGATGCTCAATCCTGAGAGAGAGAGAGAGAGAGAGACCAAGAATAGGGTTTCCATCAGTGGTGTCATCTACTCTCTCGCAAGCCGGAACGCTGGGCGGGACTTGAGTGATTGACAGCCCGTCGACTCACTTCCGGTTTCTTCGCGCGCCCCGCGCGGCTTTCCCTCGCCTCGGAGGGGGCGCCTGCTTGCCCAGGCACCCGCCGCGCCCCCCACCCATCCCCCCTGGTGAGCAACCGGAAATGAGTCGACGGGCTGTCAATCACTCAAGTCCCGCCCAGCGTTCCGGCTTGCGAGAGAGTAGATGACACCACTGGTTTCCATATCCCATATTAAAGACCTGTGAATATTTAGATAAATCCACTCACATTCCCTGCAAACAGGATTCTGGCCCACCAAAGTGGGATTGGCTGCCAGACAGATAGGCTTAGATTGCAGCAAGAATGAGAAAGCAGTTACTACTCCTTCTGCCCGTTCCCTTCCCTCATCTGGTAAATAGCACACCTGCTCACCACAGCAGGTAAGGAGAGGATGAATTGAGGAGGGCACAGTTGGAAGTGCCCCAGCTGTCCTTTCTCCCACTACCTTGGGCATTTCAAAGGCACATATCAAGCATATATGCTGTGAGATGGTACCCATATTTACAAGGAGGCAAAAAGTTTTCCAACTCTAGAAGTCAAACTATTTCATGAAATAAATGCCAAGGCAATCATTTTCAAAAAAACCAGGAACTCTAATTTGACAAGAAAGGACTTCTTCATGAGCAGGGACACAGCACGCGACACTCTTCTGAAAAGATGAACACAACACCACCTACTTACAAACCTACTCTTCAAGGGACTATTTGGCACTAAGGAGCTGCTAACAAAGAGAGACCCCTCTGGCTGTTGTGTGAGATGGTTTAGCCATACACCTGCATGCAATTACATTAGACTGAACACAATCCACCCACATGGCTAGACTCATGGAGGCAAGGCTCCACACAAAAGCTTCATTATCCTCTAGGCAATTTACTTTTTGTCTGTGTTGTATATATACATCTTTGCACTTTATACTGGCTTCCAGAGAAAATTCTAAGAGTAAAATAGGAGGAAAGGGGAGGGGGGAATTACCAAAGAATCTAGGGTCCTTGAGAGCTTCTCAGAGCTAGGAAAAATGCAACCAGTTTTTGAGCCAAGTACTCAAATGAGCTTCAGAAGAATAGTGTGCTCAGAAAGAAAAAGCAAGGGGAGATAGAAAAAGAAAATTTACGGACTTGATTCAATCTCTAGCATTCAAACTACAAAATATTTTTGAAAACCCTCTTAGCTCCAACAGAATAAAAACACCAAATCAAAGCCCTTATTCAAAAATCGACATCAGCTGCTTTCTGAGAAAAGCAAGGAGATGGAGCAAAAAACTTTTCTAGATCTGATAGAACACACTGCCTTGTTTCCTTTTCTTTCATTCTTTCTATAGTCTTGTACTTACCTAGCAAACATTTCAAGATCCTTTGCAAAAGTTTCTGAAAAAGAAAGGAAATGATACATCTTTAAAACTTCTTATTATCCTTCCTGAAGACTGGAATAATAATAATGTTGTTAACAATAACAATATTATTATTATCTATTACAGTGGCTTATAGGGAAAAGATGAGGCAGCTTTCAGATAAAGATTTTTAAAAAACACCACAATGTGCCATTCAGTTTGGTTTTCTGCACAGTTCTATGTGGGGGTTTGTGGAAGCAAAAGTGTTCAAGTTCAATAGAATTTACTTTTTAGTAGGATTAGGAACTGTAGCCTCAATGAGATCTCTCTTTGTTGATCGGGCCTATTGTATTGTGGTTCTCTGGATTGGTATGACGATGTGGCATATTCATCAATCAATAAAATTAACCAGGAATAATGCTATCAGAATGTTTGCACTGCAGAAACTGCGAGAAGGGAAAGCAGAATAGACAATGGACAAAGAAGTCAAGAATCTGAGGGGAAAAGACAAGGGGAAAAAGTATAGGAAATGGAAAGTACAGGAAATGGAACCCCAGACAGCAGGGATCTGGGGGTCCCATAAAAGAATGCTAAGCTCCCATTAAATCACTGACCATGCTTTTCTTCATCTTGAAGAGTAGAAACTCAAAATCTAAGTGAAAGTTGCAATGCCTATGCAATACATTACATATTTATGGAACAGACATAGCCCTAGATACAATTATAAATTGTGAAAAGCAAGAGCTAATCAGCTCTATAGGGGTGGGGGTGGTGATGGCCAGACTACTATCCAACAGACTTCTCAGAACCTGTCTTGTGCACTCCCTCTAGTGCTAAGAAAATAAAACATAAATCATTAAGTCAGCTTTATAAATCTATAATTCCAGTTCTATTTTTAAAAAGCATTGAAATACTGATTGCTCCCACAGACAAATATAGATATGCATAAAAATGCACTCATACCACACTGTCTGAAGGTGATCTCAGAAATAGCTGCAACGGCTTGTTTAGTAAACTGAATTTCTTTGTCTTCTGCAACTTCTTCACAGAGGCAGGCAACAGTGTAGTGAAGAGCAGCTCGCAATCTCTAATGGGCAGAAAATAAGATTAGCCTCTGCAAGGAAACCATGCCCTTATTAAGCATGCCCCTGAGCATGTACAAACTGTTCCCCTCCCTGTACTGAGCAAGAGGGGGCTTTTGAGACAAACCTCAGGTTGCACAGAGGGCTCTGGGACAACAACGACAAAAATAAAGTTTCTAAGTAATTTGCATTTTTGATA
The DNA here is from genome assembly GCA_029204185.1 of Lerista edwardsae. Lineage (NCBI taxonomy): Eukaryota > Metazoa > Chordata > Lepidosauria > Squamata > Scincidae > Lerista > Lerista edwardsae. The sequence continues at coordinate 4,521,044 of JAJKFI010000091.1, forward strand.
GATATCCTCTCTCTGTCCCTGCTTTAAACTTTTAAGGAGGGAGTTGGTAGCCCTTGAAGGAAACTGAAATCTGTGTCAGGTTGCCCGCTGAGCAGGAGACATTCTGTACATGCTCGGAAGCACGAGCATCCAGTGGCGTTCCTACAGAGGGTGGAAATGTTTTGCAGGCGCCTGAGCTCCTGGGCAAAGCGGCCCCTCCCCCTCGCCTTCAGGCTCCTGCAAAACTTAGCATTTTGCCCCACCTGGGAAGGGCACCCCACACACCACCTCGCTGGGCCCAGAAAGGCCGTCCAGGGCACGTTCTCACACTGGAATCTGCAAGAGACTCTGCACATGCTCAGGAGCCAGCAAAATAAAGGACACTCTGCACGTTCACACACCCCACGGTGAGTTAAACGGCGTCGCCGCAGACGGCTCTCTACGCACGCGCAGGGGTGTTCTGCTCGCTCCCTCGGGTGAGGGGGGAGGCGCTCTGCACGCGCGCAGGGGCACACTTGCCCTTCCCAGCGTCTGTGCGTAAGGCGCTCTGCACGCGCGCAGGGGCACGCCTGCCGCCTCTCGGGAGCGAAGCGAAAGCGCTCGCGGGCGCCGCCTCCGAGGCCGCGATACCTCCGAGAGCTGCTCCTGCTCCGCTTCTCCTCCTGCTCTCCCGCGCTCCATGGCGGCGGCGGCGCCTCCTCGGCCCTCCCGAGGCGAAGCGGGCGGCGAAGCGGCGCTACCTCCGCTGTAAATGGCGCGCAAGTTCCCGCCTTTTTTCCCCCCTCAGGCGATGGCGGCGCTGAGGCGGAGCGAGGAGGCCGCGAAATCGTCTCGCCCCTTAGTTTGAAAGGCCACGAAGCGAGCGCAAGAGAGGACGCAGCGCCCCAGCACGTGGGAGCCTCCGGCAGAGCGCAGGACCGCGCAGAGCTAAAGCATGGAGGTAGAATGACTGGAGTCGGCATCCCTGTTGAATTGATAGGAATCGAGTGAAGCCAGGGGGCGGGCTTAGCGGCCATGTTTGTGTGCCCCAAACAATCTATTCCAAGCATTTCAGATTGCTTTTCTGGTACTGTTTAGGACTTAATAATTTACTCCTGAAATAAAAACTTACGAAAATAAAAACGTGTGATCGTGTGGAAACATTATTGGTAACCTTATTGTAATTTAATATGCAATTACAAGGTTAAATTCCTCATAATTATATTACTGAACATACCGGACGAAATGCTACTTGCTGTCTATTTAAACTCAGATTGCACTATTGTGACAGACTTATTTTTTGAAATCTACACAAGCAGAAATAACGTGTGAACGGGAAGGAAAGAAAAAAAGGGGAGGGTGGGCAAAAATCAGATAAATATATAGGAAAATTACATTAAAATCTCTTCATGACACAAGTAGTTGTCAATATGAGAGTAATTCTTTTTTACTTCTAGACTATTAAGAGTATTTTTTAAAACTTCTACACTCACCCCCCCCATAAAACAAATTCTGTTAATGTTCAGAATTTCAAAAATATTACAGTAGAAAATGGAAGGCGGGAAAAAAAGTGTAAATGGGAAGGGGGGAAAAAGGAGGGGGGGATTTTTTTTTTTTACCTTCTAGACCATTAACAGTGGGTGTCAGAAAATGGTGCATAAGACTGCTAGGAACAACAAGAAATTACACAGCTTCAAAAATAATGCACTCACTGTTTCAGTGAACTGTAGTTTTATTGAACCGATGTAATGTGAATATACATGAATCTTTCCGTGGAAATTAAATCCCATTTGTCGTACAGCAAGCAGCATTTCATCAGGTATGTTCAGTAATATAATTATGAGGAATTTAACCTTGTAATTGCATATTAAATCATAATAAGGTTACCAATAATGTGTCTACACGATCACGTTTTTATTTTCGTAAGTTTTTATTTGAGGAATAAACTATTCAATCCTAAACAGTACAAGCAAAGCAATCTGAAATGCTTGGAATGAGGATTGTTTTGAGTCAACTAACATGGCAGCTAAGCCCGCCCACTGGCTTCACTTCACCAGCATTAGTTCTTAAGGGATGCTGCCTCCTGTGGATTAAACCTCCTTGCCTCTTCCTCCTCTGGGGCCCCCCAGCAACCCCTGCAGGGTCTCCCTTTCCCACACACGCACCCATCCTGACTCGAGGTGGGGGAGGTTTTGAAATTTGGCCAGGAGGGGAGGCTGAAATGTCGGAGGTTTCCTGGACAAAGGGGAGTTCTGGGCACCCGGCGCCAAGTCGATTAAATTCATGACCAGATTGCTTAGTTAAGCTAAGCTCTGTAAACTGCTTCGTGAACTACATTTTTTCCCCAGATACGCATTTACTTCATCCACCTGCGATTTAAGAAGTGCACAAACACTTCAAAATGTACAGCCAGCGCAAAGCCGTTTCCTAACTACACACAGGATGTCCCTGCTGTCAACCGAAAACGCTCTCTGCAAAGGTCAGGGATAAGGTCGGTCGTTTTGCTCTGATGAAAGACAAAAGGGGACTCTGCAAAAATCCGGGGAGGGGGGGAGAGTCACACCTGTCATCGCCCTGGCCACTGAAAGTCTCATTGTTTGCAGTGTGACAGCTCACCCTCCCTCATGAAGCTCAGAAGTTGTCAGAGCTTTTGATAACAAAAAACAGATTGTTTTTCTTTGCTATGAATTATCTCAATTGGCCACTAGATGACACTATTGATCTAGAAGAGTGTTTCCCTAGCTGGGGGTCACGCCCGCCCCCTTTGCAGGCAAGCATTCAGTGTGTTTTTTTTTGGGGGGGGAGGGAAGACACTACCCCATTAAAGGAGGGTAGAAACCTGACTGGGAACCTGTAGGAGCTGTTTGTACAGCACCTTCCAGGTTTTGCTGCTGCCACTATCAAATGCACGTAAGTAAAAAAAAGGGGGGGGGTTCTTATATGCATTTTGTGCAGTAGTAGCAAAACGCAGAAGTTCTGTCCTAATAGCAGCTAGGGGTTCCTGGTAGCATTGCTACTCACCTTAAGGGAGTAGCATTCCAACTCTAGTTTGGGAACTACTGATCTAGATTTTCCACACTTACAGCATATGTCAAACTAAAGACAATTATCCTGGCTCCTCCCATTTTCAATCCCCATTTAAACTGTCATTTTCCAAGACCACTGGGCAGCTTTCCCTTCATTACAGCCATACCCAGGACCTCTCTCTGTAAGTGAAGATTATGAAGCCAAACACAATGCAGCAGAATATGATTTCTACAAGGACCTTTTATTATGGCTCTGATATAAGACATAACTTTATTCATATTTTTTTTACAAAAAAATTCCAAACACCACATCTAACAAATGTGCCTAAGATATAGAGAACGACCAGCAAAATAGGGAATATTTCAGGTCTACAGTATTTTCCACTTTTCAAGGTTCGGTGCTTCCACTAGGCATTGTATGACGAAGAGGACACGGTGCCCCCGTGGCCTGTCCAGTTGGTGTGGATGAACTCGCCTGGTTTTGATAACAGTTCGTAGGTGTGGGCACCAAAATAATCCCGCTGAGCCTGCAAGAGAACAGCACAGAGAGGGGCGTTAGGCAGCAGGGTAGCCAAGAGCATGCACTTAACGATCAGCATAAAGTCATTTCCAAACTTGCTTACCTGGATCAGGTTAGCTGGCAGAGTCCCAAGCCTGTAACCATCATAGAAAGAAAGTGCGGTGGTAAAGCATGGCATCGGGATGCCCATCTGGACACCAGTGCTGACAGCACGTCGCCAAGACTCCTTAAAGAGGGGAAGAACAGAGAAAGTCACTTTCCACTGTCTGTATACAGCCAAAAGTTCTTTTCTGGAATGACTCGAGAGTTAAAAGGCTCTGTTGCTGGGTGCCAGCAAACACACACACACGTGAAGAAAACCGAACTCTGCCACTTGAACAGTATATTGTGCCACTGTTTATTTTTCCACAAAACACAAGGGAGCACACAGCTGTCCAACACACTAACACCATCCTTCTCTTTGTTATAGTGCAAGCGATGCTGATGGGCACCTCTGGATTTGAATCCATTTCGAGAGTACCTTTCCAACAAGGAGGACTAGAAACTTGTGGGCTAACAATGAAAGGTGAGATTCTAACACTGCCACAAACTAAACCACATAGGTGAAGAGATTTCCAGGAACTAAAAACAACACATAGAAGTTTAATCGCTTCAGGCTTGCACCCTGACTTTCAGGAGCAAGTTTCTGTACAAAAAATCCTAGTACAGTTTGAGCGCTGGTTATACCTTTGTGCGTCCTATGACATATGAACATATCTGGCTTCAAGCCTCTCCCCCTAATAAAACAAACCCTCAGTATTCAGACTGTATCCACTTTGTAATCCATTTCCTATCTTGGGGCACTCACCTGAGAATTCTCCACTGCAGACTTAAAAAACTTATCCAACAGAAGATTTTGGAGGTTAGGATTTCGGTCAAAAGCTTCTTTGATTTTCCCCAGGAATACACTAGAGAAGAGACAAAAAGGTTGTCATTAGACTCTTTTGTTTGGTAAGCGAGCAGGCAAGATTGGACTAGGAGGGCACAATCAAAAGGTCACTCTGGTCCACACCCAGCCACGACTCGCTGGGCTGTATCTCAGCGGCAGAGCACATGGATCCCATGCTCAGTGCCTGGCAGCTTTTCCTGCTAGTGTTGAACAAGGTGCCCATCTGGAACCTTGGAAGGAGGCCAAAAAGCCCTGGGAAAAATAAGTTTATATTCCAACGAATTTTGCAGCAGTCATTTTTGAACTGGGGAAGAAAATAGGAAATTCCGCAATCCCGTTGGCTCCTAATACTCATGGACTTATGAATAAGTCTGTAACTATATGACTTGGAACACGTGTTCTAACAAAAACAGAAATTATCAGGAAGCCACCATAAGTTCTGCAGCCTATATCGTATTCTGTAGTTTTACTACACGCCTGTGGAATTAAGACTATAGACTCAGGTTTCAGTCTAGGTCCAAGCTGAGGACCATCCTACCTCTTTCGCCTCACTCACCTTCGGATGATGCAGCCTCCTCGCCACATCAGCGCGATAGCTCCGTAATTCAGAGTCCAGCCAAACTCCTTTGCCGCTTGCCTCAGTAACATGAAGCCTTGGGTGTAGGAAATTATCTTGGAGGCATACAGGGCCTGCACAGGGAGGCAGAAATGAAGTTTAGGAGGACTGCTCCTCTTTCCAAACTGGCTAGCTCTGGGCAGGCATTTGCAGGGCCCCATAAGGTCAGAGGAAGGCCAGCCACCCCCACACAGAACCTTCCACGTCCTCACTGAACTTCTGGGAGGTCAGATGAGTCAAAGAGGGTTCTCTGTTTGCAGACATTGCCTCTCCCAGATAACAAAGTCTATTGAAGGTGCCCCGACAGCGTTGTTCTCCCCCCCCCCCCGGCCAAATCCTGGAGCTAGCACTGGTACAGGTGTGCCCCGGTATCCACTGATTCAATATCCATGGTTTCAGTTATCCTCGGATATCCTAACACCTATTAAAAAGATTGGGGAACATTAAACCCCCCTATTTTACCTTGTTACAGCAAAACCACTGATGTTCCCCTATCTTTAAAAAGGTGTCCCCAGTATCCACGGTTTCAGGTATCCACAGGAGGATCCGGAGCAGAATCCCAGCAGATATTGGGGCATGCCTGTACTCAGCCCCTGCCCCCAAAGGGCAGCTTTATGATCTTTGAGACCTTTGGAAGAGCCATTTTGAAGCAGACTGGAACACTCACCTGCTCCCTGCACAGGATGAGAGGCCAAACTCACCTTACGGATGTCCTCCAGAAACGCTGCCTTATTCCCGCCAAACTTGGCCGCTTTGGGCCCGCTCAACAGCTTGCTGGCTTGAACCCTTTCGTCCTTGAGGGAAGACAGGCAGCGCGCGAAGACAGCCTCCCCTGTAAGGACAGGACCCATCACGTCACCCACAGCTGAGTCTCAGCGAGGGCAAGGAAGGTGCTGCCACCTCTTGGGCTGAGGAGATCACTTTAGGACAAGTGAAAATTCCCCAACAGAAACCAAGATCCAACCTCATCACGTAACTGAAACATTTATGGCGATGACACAACTTCACGAATGCAGGTGGGCAGGGGATGAACATGCCAAGTGAACTGCTCTCAGAAGGAAACCAAAAATGTGTGCAGAAAGTTTTGCAAGGTGTGGGTGAATTTGTTTAAGCTACAATGGCCAGTGGCTTGAGAAGTGAACAGCCACGATAAGGAACTTCTGATGGAAAGAAAAAAAATGCCTAAGAAAACAGAAGACTGCCAGATTCTGGAGAGTGAGTCATACCTTACATATTCACTGCTGCAGGCCAATTGTGAGTTTTTCCACCACTCCCCTGCTGCAGTCACAACTAGCAGCTCCTTTCCCCACCCTGAGTTAAGCCATTTCCTTCTGCACTGTGAAGGGAGGGGAAGAATGACCTGGCTTTTCAGGACCAAAGCTTGCAAGTCATGCTGATGCAAGGACGAGGTGAAAAAAAGAAGAAGCAAACAACCCAGTCACCATTCATCTGACAAAAGCTGGAGAACTTGCATAAGGACAGCTATGCAGGTGTGGCCTTCCCTGTGCAGAGGAGTGTCACCCTAGAGCTGTGCCAGAATCCTATTTCAAAGGAGGCTTGATCATTAGCCAACATACAGAACTAGCGTATAGTCTTGGCTCAGAATGCAGATGGTTTTGGGTCCAACCCTTTTGGCAAAACAAAGGACTTGTCTGAAAACCAGAGAGCGTTGCTAGTCAGTGCAGTCACTGAGTACAGTTAGAGCCCAATCCTATCCAAATTTCCAGCACCGAGGCCACCGCAGTGCAGCGCCAAGAGAAGGGAGCAAATGTTCCCTGGGCTTGAGGAGGCCTCTGCAACAGCCCCTCCGTCACAGGACACAGTGCACATCCTGTTGGCACGGCGGCCTTGGATAGGATCGGACCCTTAGTGTAGTCATACTGGGCTCCCAGCATCTCCAGTTAAAGGCTCTTGCTTGGCAAGTTCTCTGCCTGAGACTCCAGGAGGCAATGACCACAGCTGGGAAGTGAGGTGGGTATCCATGTTCTGAAGACTTAGCCTTCACACAGCCCACTTAGGGATGCCAGACTGTGAGGGCTTCTCATCTCAGATCTTTAACCTTCACTTAGAACCAACAGCAGCTCCAGGTTAATCTGTAGAACTGCAGCTTAGAGCCAGGGTATCTAAAGGCTGACTGCTCCCTGACAAACAAGGTCATCTGGGGAGACCCTCCTTCAGGTGCTCCTACCTATGGACATTGGCAGCCAGTGAAGTAAGCCTTCTCGAGAGTAGATCCATTCGTCTTGTTGCCCTCCCCAGGGCCACGCACCTGGCCCCCATTTCCCCACCCCCACCACCATTTCTGCACACTGCAGGGTGACACAGCCCCTTCCTGCTGAAATTAGGCAGGTCTAGTTTGGTCTGTGCTTCGATGGGAGACTGCCTGGGGAAACCCATGGGCCCACGGAAGGCAGGTGAGATATCAGTGTCAACGAACAGGCACAGCTACACGATTTACCGATGAGGGTGACGGGGACCCCGTATTCCAAGGCAGATATGGCCGTCCACTTCCCGGTGCCTTTTTGGCCGGCGCTGTCCCTGATCTTGGGGAGCAGGTGTTTGCCGCTGGCATCGCGGTACTTCAAGATGTTGGCCGTGATCTCGATGAGGAAGGAGTCCAGCTCCGTCTTATTCCATTGTTCAAACACCTGCGGATGTGGGAGGCAATCTGAGAAACTGGTCAAATGGCATTTAAGTGCTTCTGCAGGGGAAAGAAAGACTAACCATTGCACTGCAACTTCTGATCACATGCAGCACTTGACAAGGTCCAAGCTTTGGCATTTACTCTCCCTTCATGGTTACTGTGACCTACTCCAGGCCAGAGCCTGAAATACAACTAGCAAGGAATCTTCTCCACATCTACCAACCTGCCAAAGATGCCCTGTATGTGGCAAAGGTTTCTGGGGACAAAATAAGAGCAGCTGCTCATTCCATTCAACCCGCTGTTTGAGGGATGAGGACAGTGTTGCAACTAAAAGGTCTAGCTTAGCTACGTGCAAATTGTACGACTGCATATTCCTCCCTACCTCCACTTGCTTTCTACATGGCAGTCTTGGACTGTAAGCTCTTTGGGGCTGAGAACAATCTCTTTCAGTCTATGTAAAAGCGCCACACAGCATGTCGGTGCCACCTTGTAAACATAATTAACAGCAACAGGTTGACAGCTAAAACTGCTAACCATGCCTTTTGGATTCTGCCAATACTGCCAGCAAAGGGAAAATACTAGCGGCCACTGGCCAGCTGGAAAGCTTGTTTGCCATGATGGCCCTTCTCATCAAGAAGTTTCTGAGGAAGCAGAATTCACCCAGATTGAAAGTCAGTGCCTGAAGTGATCCAGCAGGGATTCAAATTCGGGAGCTCCGTGTCCCACCCTAACATGCCAGCACAACACTTTCGTGCAAGCACTGCTCCTCTCCTCCCAACAAAAGGATGTGGCAGCTCCAACTTGTGGGGTGGTGCTGTGTTTTTAGTGTGCGAACATTGTTTTTTTTTTAAAGTAACAACACGTTAAAACATGCACCATTGAACCTACTTCGTCTGCCACACCTGGCAGCTCTCAGTGTTGATGGCAGGGGGCGGGTGATGCCTGGCACTCACCTGGGCCATCTCGTCATGGTCCATGCCCAGAACATCTTTCATGAGGTGGTAGGCCTCACAGATCAGCTGCATGTCACCGTACTCGATCCCGTTGTGCACCATCTTCACGAAGTGCCCGGCCCCCTCGTCTCCCACCTGCGGACACACAGCAAGAAAAACTGCTCAGGGCTTGACAACGGTGGGCTATAAGGAAGGGCCCCCTGGCTGCAGAGATCTGCCCCGAACAGCTCCCAGCACGCCCCGCTGTGCTCCTCCCCACCCCCATTCCCTGGACAAGGTGGCATCGACCCAACTCACCCAGTCGCAGCAGGGCTCCCCGGTCCCGACCTTGGCGGCAATGCTCTGAAATATCTGCTGGATGTGAGGCCTGCAAAAGAGGAGCGGGAATCAGGCAAGCCAGAGCAGCTGGGGAGGAGGAAGGCCAGAAGCCGCCTGAGCACTGGACAAGTCCCCTTTTGTCGGCTCAGTACTGAAAGTCAAGAAGGAAATGGCTGCACTGGACCCCTGCGGCTGGGGCTTCTCCACCAGAGCAGGCACGTGCGCGCACACACACACCCACCCCTTAGAGCAAATTGCTACGCTTCTGTGAAAATGAAGTGCCAGCCTACAGCTGTGAGAGGGAAGGGAGAACAGAGTCCACTTGGAAAATTGAGCAAAAGTAGAAGCTGGTTTTGTTACACTGGAGCAGAGCCCTGCCTAGGGGAAGTGTCAGATGGGCAAGTCTTTCCTCCACTGGACTGGGCATTCAGTTCTAGCTGCCGGCTTATATCTAGATCCCCCATGGGGTGTTTTTCCCTGCATTTTTTTCAAAAAAAATCCCAATTAATTTAAACAGCACCATCAATGTTCCTGAACAGAACCGAACCAGGGGACAGGGATCCTGCCCCAAGCGACTAGCCATTCAGACAGAGGCCAGGGGACACAGAGGAGGACGGTCTCAAGTGTCGCCACTTCAGCCTCGTCACGGGGGGGGGGCAGACAAAGGCATCCAGCAAAGGCTCTGTGGAAGTGTGAACTCATTCGTGGATACTCGAGTCCAGACTCTTAAAATAAAAGGGGGGTCTGCCGCTGCTCCACGACAAGCGCTCCCACCAGCACCAAGATGAAACGCGGGGGTGGGGGCGCCAGCCAGAATGGCACCTGCAGGCAGGCTCAAAAGCAACACTTACCAGGCCTCCTTGGCTCCGCCTGGCATGAGTGAGGGGCCGTACCGGGCTCCCTCCTCACCACCACTGACGCCGCTGCCCACGAACAAGATGCCTTTCTCCTTGAGATCCTTGCAGCGCCTCTGGGGGGTGGGGAGAAAGAACCGTCATTCAAGGGGACAGCAGAAAACTTGCTGTTTGCAGAGCAGCACTGTGCACAGCTGTGCAAATCCTGTACCCAGGAAAGCCGGAAGATGGTTTGAAAGTCTGCTCAGCTGCCTGCACCCAACTTCCAACATTGCAGGCGGCCTCGTTCATGCGCTTTGCTTGCGCTTTTCCAATCTCAGGGCTAGAAACGCAAGCGGTCTGTTTGTCTACACAACAGCCAAGATCCTGGGAAAGTGCCAGGTTTGTTATTTACTGAAATCACCAAGTTCTACAACCGGAGCGAGGTTCAAAACAGTGGCTCAGGAGAGAGGAGATATGCTTGGAATGAAAGGTCCCTCCAAGCACATTCAGCACAGGAATTTGTGCATTACCAGAATGGTGCTCAGTTTTTTTGCACAAAAATCCACCCTTGGCTTTCACCCTGGACTGACTTAATGGCGGTGGCAGGGGGGGGCTACTGTTGATATTCAGAAACCTCTATTGAAAATCATTCAGATCCAGAACTATTTGATTGCCCCTGGTCCTATGGATAATTATGTCAATATCCTGTGTGTCCCTGGTCCTTGAGATGGGGAGACCTGGATTCGAATCTCTACAGGATGGCCAAGCAGCCTTAACCCCACACATCCCACCCTGAGCTCCTTCAAGGAAGAGTGAGATCTACAGTTCTTAAGAAGCAAACACCCCACGTACTGTGCTATCCCTGTATTCAGAGTTTCCTCCGTCAATAATGATGTCTCCAGCACTGAGCAGAGGTACCTGCGAACAAGACAGCCAACAGTTAGGTATTTGGGCATCTCCTTTTGGCCTGCAAGGGAGGCAGGCCTCCTTCTTATATTGAAGAAATAAGAACAGGAAGTAACAAAGAGAAAGGAGATTTGCCCAGAAGGAAAAGAAAATCAGTGATGCAGGTAACAAATTTATCCCCACTTCCTGTTTCAAGTAAACCACAGTTTCCCATGATATCCAAACTCCCCACACTGCAATTTGCACCAGCCACAGTTTGCCTTCCAAACCCAGAGAGGAAGCCCCCGTAAGAAGGTAGCCCTTTTCACCAGCTTGTCGATGAAATCATCCACTGCACTGCCAGCTTTCACCAGCAGGATGATCCGCCGGGGCTTCTTAAGCTGGGAGACCATTTCTTCCAAGGAGTGAGCCCCGATCACTTTGGTTCCTTTGGCCTCGTTCGCCAAGAAGTCGTCCACTTTGGATACGGTCCTGTTAAATGCACAGACCTGGGAAAGAAAAGAGGGAGGGAGAGAGGACACTGGCTCAGATTGCTGCAAACGGGGATGAGACCAATTCATGGCGGTCCATCAGTGGCTATTAGCAGTGAGGGCTCTATGGAGCCTCCATGTTTCAAGGCAGCCTATCTTTGAATATCATTGTGAGGATACGGGTTGCCTCCAAGCCTTGCTCATCCATTTCCTAGAGGCAGTAGATGGAACCCTATAAGAAACAGGATGCTGGAATAGGCCTCTGAGTAGAGGCTGTGTCACATCTGCATTCTGTACGGCATCATGCACAGAGTGTGTGTTAAATAAAATACTTAGCCACGTCAATAAAACATCCAAACATTTTACTCACCACAAAGCCATGGTCGTTCATATTTAAAATCAAGTTCTGGCCCATCACAGCCAGTCCGATCAAAGCAATGTCTGCTCTGAAAAAGAACAAGTGATAAAGAAATATCAGCAAGCGGATTGAATTCAAAACAGTAACACTCAAGGGGAAATCCCAGCTTGAGTGCAGATATGCACCGTCCTCCCTGACTCTGAGAGTGGTCCAAACGCGCTTTACAGTGCATTTGCAACGTTCCTGGGCCAGCACAAGGGACTTGTGCCAGCCAAACTCCAGGTTAGGATTGCGCCCTCACTGACCTATAGGAACATTGTAGCAAGCAGCCTATAGAGAACAGCTCCAGTGATTGAGCCCAGCTGTAAAGGAAGGTATCTTCAAAGTCACATGGTTTGGCCGAAAGCATGGAAAGCCTGCGACCAAGTATACCAGACCCAGCAATTCAATTTTGTGCTTTTTTCTTTTGTTGTGTTACATTTTTTTAATGCAGAGTCCTGCTGCTTCTTAAGACAGTACCTGTAGCATGGTGCATTAGATACACAGATACTGCCTAGCTGCACACAGCTGAAAAATGTTAATTACACATTTTTAAACTGCTTGATTGACTTGGCATAACATGCATTCATTGCTATGGATTAATTGTTATGAAACAGCAAATTTTTAGAAAGTGAAGTTTCCCTGTAGAAAAAAATATCGAGCATTTTATGGCCCACCTCACTGCCCAGTTGTCCCCAGATCAATTGCAAACGGCAAAGGAGAGACTTCTGCAAGGGTCTCAGAGGTCGACAGAGACACAGTGCCACTTGCAACAGAGCCTGGAGAGGCCTGTGGGTAGCCTAGTTCTCTTGCCACACAGCTTGAGATAATCAGGAAGAAAACAGGATTACCTAATCCAGTTAAGATGCTGTCTTTCACCCTGTCAGCCAGGTGAGGGTGCCAAGGAATGGGAGCAGGGAGCGGTGAGGGGAGAGAGAGAGAGTGTGCCAAGTGTACCAATTCCTTGCCCATGGACTCTGGGCCATGCCTGTGGCAGCCAGGACCACGCAGTGTCCATTTTAGAACAATCGACTTTGCAACAAAGAGGTTGCAGGGAGACATCCTCTATTTCTTCATTGGGTCTCAACAAACAACTTCCTCAAACTCTTAGCGATTATCAGGACCAAGCATGGGGAAGGAGGGAGAAAGAGGGTGCATGTGCGTGCTTTTCTGTGCCACCCAGTCGGCAAAGACTGCTCCACACATTTGAGATTAAGCCCCCGGCTCACCCACTTTCACAATATGGACCTGCAGAGCCTTTGCTCTTTCAGGTTATACTGAACTGCAAAAGTGTCGGCAGAACAGCATGTGGCAACCCTCTCCCCACCAGCAACACCACATCCTACTACCCTATGCCTCCTTTCTCCAGCTTTCCCATTCCCCAACTTCTTAGACACTCTCCCTGGCCCCTGCTTTGCAGCAACAGATGAGAGGGTTGACACATCACTGCACGGTACCACTTCAGATTGCTGGTGGAGGCTCACCTGATTGAGTTCTCCAAATACCTGCAAATTACAACTTCCCCTGTTCATAGAAAGCTAACAGGTAAGGAAGCCCTCCCTGATGCACTAGATTCTTATACGATAGGATTACAGGTCCGAACCGACAAAAACACATGTAGGTTGATTGCTCTATCTCTCGGGTCAAAATGTATTTGATGTTCCACTCCTTAATGTCACTTCTGGAAACAGTAGTTTTTAAAGTACAGAATGGGGGGTGGGGTGGGGGGGCGCGAGAGAGATGCAGTATTCAAGAGCAATTGGCAGATATGAAGTTAATTGCCTATGTATGTGCTTTAAGCTTGTCTTAAGAAATCAGAAGACTGTGCCATAACTTCTCTTTTAAGATTCTGCACAGTGTTGTACTTTTGCCTTTGAAGGATCCATGCTGGGGATGCTGAGATCTGAGCACTCAGGGTTCTTTTCACTGCAAAAGGGGATTAATGAGCCATCCTGATGTCTAGGGACTATTACTGTCCCTCTGTGACAGATGGGCACAGGAAGTCTGAGAGGGGCTGGCTTACCCACAGTCCCAGCGCAAGTTCATGGCAGAGACAACTGAGAACCTCCCAATTTGGAGCTCAGTCTCTTCCTGCCACCAACATCACACCAGCTCTCAGCTGTTCCTAAACTCCAGAGTGGGCATCTTGAACGCTGCCTGCTGAGAGTGTGTTCCAGAACTTACATGAAACCCTTTGCCTGCATTCAAGTTCTAGAACACAGTCTCAGTGCTGAGCAACCACGAAGGGGTGTGTTGGGGAGCGCATGCAAAATGCGTTTCCCTGGGCACTAACCCTGTTTATCTCACCTTCCCACCTCTCAGCACTGCAGCTCACAGATTGAGCACAACCTGCTCCCACACGCCCGAGCCTAGGCCAGAGGGAAGAAGGACCTCCAGGAAATTTGAGTTCCGGGTAAAGCTCCAATTCGAGAGCCGAATTTGACCCGCGCCTCGGAGCAGCGCGCGAGTCCTCCGAGCCCCTGAGGAGCGCTCCCACCCCACGACCCCTGACTGCAGCGCGGGGAAGAAACTGATCTCCGGGTCCGGACCATACCCGGCTGCAGGAGGTGCGGGACTGAGAAGGCCAGGAGGAGAAGGTGGCCAAGCCGGGGCAAACCCCCCGCCCGCCTTTCCTGCCTCGGCACGAAGGCTGCCGCCCGCCCGCCGCACCCCGCCGTGGGAACAAGCCCCGCCGAACTCGGGGAACTCCACCCCGCAGATGCGCGCACGGGATCGGATCGGGTGGGCAGAGCGCAGCGCACGCCTCCCTGGGAGGAAGCCCCCGGGCCGAGTAAGCAAGCCACGGTCACGCGCGCCCCCTTCCCGGTCACTTCCGCGTAAGCATCGCGCACCCCGCTGGGGCTGCGCCCTCTCCAAGGCGCAAATCCGCGTCCCCCGAGTCACTCACTGGGCCATGGCGACGGGGAGAGGCTGGCGGCGGCGAGCTGGACAGACGGCGGGGCTCCTTGTGAAGTGTGACCCGTCTCCTCCTCCTCCTCGCCAGCTCCGACGCGCGGCCCGGCCCACCGCAGGGAGACGCAGGTCGGCTGATCGGCTCAGGCGCGCTGGGTGGGCGGGGAGAGCGACGGCGAGCCTCGCCCTTTAAGGGCGCAGCGCTGCCTGCTTCCCTGCCCGGCCGGGTAGCACACGCGGGGATCGGGCGGGGTTGCTCGGGAGGAGGAGGCGAAGACCACGAAGCTGGGCGGAATGCGGGCGGGAAGGGGGAGGCGAGGCCCCTACCGAGTTCCAGAGGACTTGCTCGCACGTGCACTTGCAGCGCAGGTGCCGCCGGCAGAGAGGGGCGCTCCTCTGGGCTTGGCGGGGGGATCCCGCTTGACCCCTTCGCTACGTGAACTCCGTTGGGTTATTCAGCGATACCAGTGGCCAACATTATGGTCCCCTTTTAGAAATTTTGTGTTTCCCACATAGAAGTCCCTGTTGTGTGGAACAGGCCTTAACCCCAGGAGATCATTTTTCCCCCTCCCAGCCCAGGCCGGTTGCTGCCCTCACTTTCAGCGTTCACTTCCTTCTCCTTTCCTGTGACAGTTGAACACAATCCCTGCAGCAAGACCAGATGGGTGGTCCGATTACTGTCACTCTGCTGCTTCGTCTTCTTCCCCCAGATTTTAAACTGTTCAGCTCTACCAGCCCGGTAACAAGAAACGTGACGTAGTATCAAGGCTGGCCATCAGTTTAGGTTTTCTAAACACATCGTAATAGGAAGTGCGACATGGATGCCATCCTAGAGCCTGCTGTTGCCCTAACAGCAAGCCTGTTGCAGATTTAAAACCTGAAAACACTGCAGTGGTTGGGCCCTGGCTGCTTCCGAGAACTTCTGGGGCAGGGGAAGAAGAGGAGAAAGGGCTCTTGTAAGTGGAAGTGAGTAGAACCTTTATGCTTGTGCAGTGTAGGACACGAGGGCCAAACCCTGTGTACATTTCCTCAGGACGTCCCACAGAGTTCGGTGAGCTTTACTCCTAACTCTGCATGGCAGCCCGAGTGTACAATGTGCATGTCAGTCCCACCGAGGAGGGGGTGGTCTTCCCAGGAACAACAGCCAGTCCAGATGGACCCTTGCAAGAATCCAGCAGGTCTCCTCTTACGTTTGTACACAAATCTGTTCAAAGAATTGCAGAAATGTGCACTTCTGGGGATGGGTGAGGCCCCCCTCCATCAGCCCAGCTGGGCTAAGGGAGTCTTCGGCTCCTCCCTTCCCCAGAGATGCCTCCGGCAACAGCGTTCCAACAGCAGTAGTCTTCAACCCTCTTCAGGCCACGATCAATAATGTATGATACTGCAGGTCCCCTTCCCACCCCCTCTGCTGGCACCTGATCTTCCCACCCTGCCCCTCTGTAATCTGAAGGCTGCACACAACAAGGCAGCATGCAAGGTCTCATGGCACGGGGAGCAGGGCAATGGCCTCGCTCCTCCACCACCATCAAAATCTGGTGAAGCCACGGAAGGGCACCACTTGTGTTCCTGTAAGTTGCTGCAATGCCACAGACGAGGCTTCCTGACCCCACTGCGGGGTCCAGACTTACAGATTGAAGAACACTGGCCTACAGTGTTCTCTTCTTCCCTCCTTGTTGTTTTCTGTATCAGGCCCTTGAAAAAACTAACTCTAAGCTCTTTCTAAACAAAAAATGCATTTATGATACTCCTACAGTACTACTAAATGAAGATCTGTACAGCGGGGTGGTCACATTTGAAACACTGTCCAGCTACTGTGCATAAAAAGAACACGGCCAAGCTGGAAAAAGTTGCAAATAAAAAGAGAACACACAAAACGAGCAGAGGGCTGCAGCACCGTCCTTACCAGAAAAGGCAACAAAAGTTGGGGCTCTACAAGTATAAAATGATGCATAGTATAAAGAGACATTTTTCTCCCTCACTAAAACCAGGAGTCACCCGGTGAAACTGACTGGCAGGTGATTTGGGTTGACAAAACAGAGCTCTTCATACAGCACATAATTAATCTGTGGAATTCATTGCCATAAGAAATGGTGATGGCCACTAGTCTGGATGGCTTGAAAAGGGGATTGGATGGAGGACCAGGGATCTAAGCAATGGCTCCTAGTCATAAGGGCTATGTACCACCTCCAGGTTCAGGGGCAGTCTGCCCTTGACTACCCGCTGCAGGTGAAGAAGAGCAGGAGAGAAACTTGCCTCTTTCCCCTGCTTGTTCGCTTTCCACTGGAGCAGGGCGCTGGGCTAGATGGGTCCCCTTTGGCCTGATCCAGCAGGGTTTTCTTAGGTCAGCAATAAAAGTACACTCTTCCTCCTGACACAAGTCGGGGGGGGGGGGGAGAAAGGCACACAGAATCAGTTCCTGCTAATGCATTGGTGTCATTTTTTTAATTGGTTTTCACCTCGTTCACTAACAGTTCAGTGGTGCAAGGTTACCATACACAGAGTTAGATAATAGTATCTGCATTGCACACCTAGAGGCTATACAGCAAATGGATCAGAATCAGTACAAATACATGAACTGTATTTACATTTTGTATACCCAAGCTCCAAACATCAGATATATTTACAAAATAAAACATGGAGGAGGAGAGACAAAAACGAGTCAGAAATCGATAATGTAGTCTGGTGAACGTACTCCTTTTCAGCTGGGTGAAAGCAATTCGAGGTGGCAGGAGCAGAGAGAAAAGGTTCTCGAAGGCCACTTACAAGGTGCAGCAGAGGGGGGGGGGCGGTTGAGGTGCATTCAACAAAAGCGATGTTTTTAATAAATAGGGGAGAAAAACAAAAATCCAGCTCTTGGAATCAAATCAGCAGTATGGAAAACAGCCACATTTTGTATGATCTGAACACAGCAAAGGGGTCTCTTGCGACTGCCAACACAGCTACGGGGCCTCTTCAGATACTACTGGGCTGCATCAAGAGGCTGCACCTATAAGTGGCCTTCTGAACCAAACGCAAAATTAGAATCCGACCTCCATTTCTGTTCCCCAAGGGATACAGGATGCTGTTTGAATGCGGAAGCACGAAACTGGATACATTCCTGCGACATTTTAAAAAAATACGGACGGGGTCACAGACTGGGGAGCAGATGGGTGTGAGAGAGTCACGGTGGGGAGATGCAACAAACACGAGTCGAAGTCCTGTTTCAGATACATTCCACAAACCTCAGAGCAGCAAAATTAGTCGTCTTTCTGTTCTTTAGAGCAGCAGGTTAACAAAAAAGACAAAAACTGAACAGAAAAAAAAGGAGCAGACAGAACAACAAAATCCAGCCAACCAGTGCTGGGGAGGACTGTACCACTGGCGCAGAGGCAGTATTAGTCAAGTGCAGGGGGACCGAAGGGCAGAGTCAGCCCCATTGACACCCCTTGCATTTAGTGTGCAATTAGACCTACCGATGCATAAATACACGTTACTTTATAAAACAAATAAATATTCCCTGTAAATTATTAGGTAACAAAGCAGCAGAAAAGGGAAGTCTTTGCTTTGAAATGCCTCCAGGGATTTGTGGAAGGGGATGCTTGGCCCAGCCTGGTTTGGAGCCCCCACCCTCCTTTTCCCTTTGTAACATCCAAGAACGGGGGACACTGGCCTGCTAAATTAAAGTGCATTGCCTTAAAAAGAAAACGATCTATATAAAATAGGAACGGATTGAGAAGGCTCTGATTCAAGGGGGGGGGGAAGAGACACACAACCGCCTGGTATTTATTATTGACAAGGACCACATTATCATTCCAAAGGTATTTAAAAAATAAAGTTTCCTGGACAGAGAAGACAGAGGACCCCAGTCCAAGAAGCGCTACTCCTTTGAGTAGTGAAAAGCTTCCTGGGAGGGAGAGGCCATGCTCTGTGGGTTGGCTGGCCCATGGCATGGTGCGCCCCCCCCCCCTCGATGGCCAGTCCTGAGAGCTGGCTGACTCTAGGCTGGCAGTACTGCCACACGGGATGGGTCATCGCGCCTCTTTGGCCGGGTTCCTGGCTGCAGGTCTGCAGGACTTCCTGCCCCAGTCAGTGTCCATTCTCTGGCATTCAGAACGTGGGTTAAGAGGCGGCTGCTATTAAGCCCTGCCACTCGCCTGGCTGCCCTTTCCTAATAGGCAGGGAAGGGCTGGCAGGCCGAGCCAGGCACACCTGTGTTGTGTGTCCCTTCAGTGGTTTCTGCAGCAGATTAAATCTCTGCCCTTGAGGCAGCAAAGAAAAGCAATTAAATGGCTTAGAAGCCAAGGTCTGCATTGGCAGCAAACACCCCCCCCCCCCACACACACACATATCAGCCACCCCAGGCTGACCCCTTACGGGTGATCTTTATGCAACCTGCCCTCTTAATTCCCAGCAGGGCAGACTGAGAGTGACCTGCTTCCCTTTGCCTAAGTAACGAGCCCCTTAATGCTTACACGTAACTCAGCTATTCATAGCCCACTCAAGGCAGTGATCCTTCCAAAGCAAAGACTTCACAGACTAGTCTCGTCTCAAGTTTTAGAACAAACATTAAAATGTTATCTTGGTGTGCATATCAGATCGCCGGGAAACCTTCGCCAGGGTGGCCAACAGTGATCGTGATTTGGTGCTCCACTTCAAGTCCGTCACTGAAACCACAGCGAAATCCACTCAGCTCCTGAGCCTGCAGCTGGGTCTGCACACGTATCCACACTGGCAGTGCACAGGGTGCCCGTCGCGTAACGGGAAACACATCATCACTGTGCCAAGTCTTAGGGCACCAGACGGAACACTATGAGAGACAGTGACATAAAGGAAAGAAGGCCTCTCCCCATGCCAAGATTTAGGCTCCACCTACAGTGGTCTCTCCTTCTCCCCCACGGAGGTGGAGAAGACTCACTGGAAGTTTTACAAAAGCATCAGGAGTAGTGGCCTGGACCTGATCGGTTAAGAGAGACGGGTCATCCCCAAGGCAGCCCCAGCTCCTCCGGATTCTGTGCCGTCGCGAGCAAACTGATGAGATGCCAGGTGAGCCAACCACGACTCCCCAAATGCAGCGAGGTTGCACTGCTGACGGGACGTCACTCCAGGGCTTCTAGGAGCGGAGTCTCTGTCAGGGACTGATGATGGTGCAAGCAAACTGATCCAACTCGGTGGTCGTCTGGAGATGCACCCAAGGTGGCGGGCGGGACATTTTCGGTCTTCTCTGAGCCAAGGCTGGAACTGAGCTACAAGGACCAGCGTGCCTCTCAGTTGCAGTGGGCCGCAGAAGGAAAAGTGGGATTGAAAGGCAGGTAAAGGGAAGCGGGAAGGTGAATTCACCTTGCAAAGGTGGGAAGCTTGATCGTTGGCGGGAGGTTAGAGAAGGGCTTAAGTCGTTCCACAAACAGCAGGTAAAGCGGCACATCCATATCAGTTCAGACTGCAGGGGTGGGGGGTTGCCATGTGATGGAATGCTCCACTGCACAAAACGATTCCCTGCACTGAGAAAGCTAGCATTCCACAAGAAGGGTTAGAATCTACTAGCTTTCTGCACACAGGTAATTTTAGCAGACAGCAATGTCTATACATGCATACATTCCTTTGTCCACCCCAATATACAACCTGAAGAGGAACGGCCCAGGCACCAGTTTGTATCCTCTTACCTGGTGTTTGTGCAAACCAGGTCAAAGAGACACTTGTTGATTAAGAGGGTTGATTAGGTGTTGATTAAGAGAGATTTAGAGGCCGGGGTTACACAGCTGGCAGTTTCATGTTTGTGGATGCAGAAGCCATCTTCCTTGCTACAACATTTCCAAAACATCTGACCTGACATGATTGGACCCTGCCTCGCGCAATTGGGGGGGGGCTACTCCCCAAGCTTTGGAATGGCTCTCTCTCTGTCAACTGGAGAACCACAAGAGTTCCCAAAAGGGGCATTTAAAGTTCAAAATTTCTCTGCTGCTCCAACATGCAAAGGCTCGAGAGCCAGGAGCAGCAGTTTCCCCAGATTCAGTGCTGTGAAAAGGGAGAAGTGATGGGAAGAGGAGAGCTCACATCCACTTCCAAAACACAAGGGTCTCAAATCGCTCTTCTGCTCCATTGGTCAAGGGTTCAAGCCCAAACACACATGTGAATAAAGTTACACCCATAAGCATCCTCTTTGAAAAAGGAAGGAGGGGATTTGTTCCCCCTTGGGGTTAAATCCTGCACAGGATTCTGGGACACAATGCTGGCAAATTATCCTCCCCAACAGGAGCTGAGGACCTTGAATCAAAAAAGCGAGACACTACTTTTTCCTGCTCCCAAAGCAACACCCTCTGCCTCCAAGACGCCACCCCCCCCCAACTCAGGCAGCCGGGAAAATGAACGGGTCGGGAGCCGCATCTCGTGGAGAGGGGCTGCACTGCCTGCCCCAGCCGCTCTGGCAAGAGAGAAGACCTCTCGAGGCAGGACCTCACTGAGGGCTGGGCTGTGATTCCCTCGCCTGCACCCTGCGCTCCACGCAAGAGTCCGGCCTCTGCTCAGAGCTGCAAAGGCCAGCCCAGACCCCAAACCCCCACGCGGTGTGGGAAGACTCCGCCTAGCCGCTCCCGCCCCAGAGACAGGCTGCCTTTTGCACCCGCCACAAGTCGGGAAGGGGCTCTGCACCCACTCTAGCTGGGCTGCAAGAGCCCAGCGCCTGCCAGTTCGGAGGTCCAGCTGCACCAGAGCCTCCCACGGATTACTACGCCGTGACATTGGCAAAGCCACCGGCCACAGCACCGCTCAGCAGAAAGCCAGCCTGAAGTCCCATCACTGCACTGCAGTCAGGTGCAAGGAGGAGAACGGTCCAGCTCCACCCACGGCCTGCTTCAGGGGGCTCAATGGGCCTGCTCGAGGGGTGAAGAGCTGCTTTGCCCAGCGCAGGGAACCCCACCTTCTGAGCAGCGCTGCAGCGAGGGAGGAAAAACTCTATTCCAGAGAGAGGAAACACCACAGAGAGCAGCACAGACAAAGTCAAGTTGAACGGGAAACCGCGTGCCCAGAGGACAAAATTAAAACGTCCTTTCTTTTTAAAAAGTCGTGCATATAAATTCAACACACACACCCTCCCGCCCTCCCCCCTTTTCCTCATTGCTTCTTTCTTCGGCGACTAATAGTATTTTCAGCACAGGTGAAAACAAAGATGAATGAAAGGGGGAGGAAGGGGGAGGCTGGAATGGCTGGACAAAGTGCTGAGGGGGGGCCTGGGGGAGGCGAGGGAGGGGCAGCCACAGGGTCACATACGGGGAGAGTCAAGCACCACAGAGGAGGGAGAGGTAACGCTTTATCTATAGCAGAAGGCCTGTTGGGGGACTGGACGAGGGCACCCCGCAGAGTCAGTACTTCAGCTGGCCTGAGCGTCTCCGGGCAAGTTTGGACCTGCGCAGGGGAGAGAGGGCAAGTCAGTGCGACCCCGCCTGCCTGCCTGCCTGCCTGCCTGCCACACCGCTGCGCCTGCCCCCTGCTTCTGGGCGATGCACAGCTCATGGCATGGAAAGGGCTCCACCTGAAACGTGGACGGGAGTGCACCGCACCGCACGCCAGCCACAAGGGGAGCACCGGAGGAGCCCACCAGGCGCAGTCTGGCCAGAGTCTGGAATCCAGCCCAGACACCCGGCAAGAGCAGGGGGCGCAGGCGCTGCAGCTGTCCCGGGACTCTCCCTCCCCCGTGGCCCTTACCGTATCGTGCCGGCGAGAAGGGGGTTGAAGGCGTACAGCCAGTCGTTCATGTCTTTGTCGTTGATGGCCTGGAGCAGGACGCCGCGGTGCCTTGTGCACACCGCAAAGGTGTTGGGGGTCTGGAACCAAAGCCAGGCAGCTGTCAATTTCTGGGACGCCTGAAGAGGCTCCCCAAGGGGGGGGGGGTCCTAGAGGCATGTGGGGCTGGCCACCTCCCCCCTCCCTACCCTGCGCCAAGGCCCGGATGAAACGAGAGCGGGCGTGACACACGGCAAGCCAGGCCGGTTTGGAATCTCATCCTTCTCAGGAACGCCACATACCCATCCCGGCAAGCGCAGGATCCCGCCCAGGAGAGCCCCAGTCCCCGAGGAGCGGCAGCTGACCTTCACCATGGCCTGCTGGTCCTCGCTGTATTCCACCTGAGCCGTGGACAGGTTGATGATCCCCCTTTCCACGGGGTCTTTGTCGCTGTTGTAGATGAAAACATACGGGCGACGGACCACCACAAAGTGCTTGGCCCAGGACAGGGAGAGGGGCTCCTTGAAGTGCAGGTAGCCCTTCTTGGACACCACCGAGCTGGGGGAGGAAGGAGGAGGGCCGTCAGGAGCAGGTGGCACCTCTCTGAGCAGGGGCGTCACAGATCAGGCTGCCCACCCGGGAGAGGCCAAGACGGGGGATGGGCGAAACAGGGAGGCGCTCCAGCTCCCAGAAATGGGGGCCACGGCTTTTTCCCTGTGGGCGGAGTACCCCGAGCTTATCGGCTTCTGCAGTGTGACCTTCAATACTCACCCGGGTCTGATTTCCTCGATGTCGGGAACAAGGTTCAGGAACTCGTTCTTGCCTGCTCTGGCCAGGTAAGAGGCTTCAATGGGCGGCATCAGCTGGAACGGCTCTCCTTCCGAACCAGGGCTGGACGCCCGAGAATTGGCTTCTGGGGTCCTTTTAAGGCAAGGAAAAAAGGAGCAAAGGTGGCCCAATGATGAAAATGGCTGGCAAGGCAGAGGGAGGATGACAAGGGAGGCTTTATTCAGGGGTTGCAGCAAACCAGGTCTAGGTTCTGAACGACCAGCAAACATGATTTGAGCTTCCAAATGCACAGCAAACCATGGTTTACATCAGCTCTCTCTCCGTCTCCACCCTTGCCATGACCCATTCAAGTTGCACTGCTTTGCCTCTTGCAGGTTAGCTGGGGGGGGGAGCGGCATCTCCTAACACAGCAGGCTTCAACTGGTCAAGAGTTGGGCCCCACCTCAAACCACAGCTTGCACCATGAGAGGCCCACTCTTGAGAGGCCTGTCGGTGGCCAATCAGTGTGTGCCTGGTTGACTCAGTTCTGCCCCTTCTTTCCTTCCAGCTCAACTGGAAGGGCAGCAGGGGAAGAGAGAGTGACACTTGCTGAAGGGCGGGCAGAGAAAGAGGAACCAAGTCAAGGCAGAGGGAGGGACATGCTCTGAAGGGGGGGGAGGGACGGCCCACTGAAGACTGGTGGGCTTGGCCAAAGCGACCTTGCCCCAATCACTGGCAGGATTTCCCTCTACCGAGGCCAGGCCAGTCCTCCAGTGGACCCCCTCAGGCTCCCAAAGTCATGGGGCTCTGAGCCCTCATGCGGAGGGCAAGCAGGAAGAGTCGCCACGCAAAGCAGCAGCCTCCCAACGGTCAGGCCAAGCAGCTCCGCCTCTTTGTAGCTGCCCCACGGAGGTCATTTGCTGTTCCCAGTGGCTCGGAGGTGCCAGCGCTGGCTGAAATGGCAGACGTTGGGATCAGCAGTTCGGAACGTCAGGAGTGGGAGGGAAGAGAGAAGAGTGACAGGAGCTCTAAAGCCAGGCTTAGTGGGCTTGTCGGAGCCTGCGGACGGCCTCCAGAGGAACAGGAATGTCCGGGGGAGCCGGAGGGCGTCTCCCAGCCACTCAACTCACTTCTGATCCACCGAGTTGCATCTCGAATCCGACAGCGAAGGGCAGGTGGAGGAAGGCGTGAGGGTGGCGCTGCTGAAACTGGACACCGACGGGTCTCGCCCAATTGGGGAGATATCGGAGAGCTGGAAGGAGAAGACGAGAGACTGCCCAGTTTGCGCCGAGGAAGACGGAAGTGATTTTAGAAATGGGACACTGCATGCAGGTCTCTCCCCGCTCCCCAAATGCCAAATGCTTAAGAGGGAAAACGTTTCCCTTACCTTACAATCACTGATGCTGTTGTAGACCTGGTTCAAGTCACGGTTGAAAGTATGAGTGAGAAGCTGCAGGCACTGGGAAGAAGAAGAAGAGGAACAAAGTGCATTCAGGGAGGAAAACGAGCGAGGAGAAAACCCGCTCCCGACAGGGCAGGGCCCTCGCTGCGCGGCGTACCTTGGTGGCCAACTCCTTCTCCCGATCCACCAGGCTCTCGATGTCTGCCGAGTCGTAGCCGCTGCTCTCGCTGGGCGTGACGGCGCTCTCGAAGGTGGTGGATGAGATCTGGGAGGAGATGCTGGTGGAGGTGCTGAGGGTGCCGCTGCTGAGGCTGGGCGACAGGGAGTCGCTCAGGGACTTGGGGAGGCTGTCGCCCAGCTTCTCGCGCAGCAGCAGGAAGTGGCGGGTCTTCTCAACCTGAGGAGCAACACCAGCTGTGGTCAAGGGCATCTCTCACTCGCCCTCTGGGGATTCCCAAATCGGGGATTGTCTGGAGAACTCAGACAGGCCCTCTCTGTCCGGCCAAGGATGAGCCGGTCCCTTAGGAACTCAGCATGCCTGAGACAAGGGTTTCGCCAGCTCCTTTTGGGACAGATCCTGCAGGGAAAGCGGAGCCAAGGCAGGTCTGGCGGACGGGAACAACGACCTTCCCCAGCGCCCACCTCGTGCAGCAGCTCCAGCTTCTCCAGCTCCCACTGGTGCTCCAGAATGAGGCTGTCCCCGCGGGGCCGCCATCCCGCCAGATTCTCTTCGCCACGGACGTAGGCCACGGAAGTGTCCAGGACTTTCCTCCTCCTCCTCTGCATTCCTGGAAGCAAAGGTGGCTCAGGTGAACAGGCACCCCGGCAGCTGGACCCGGAGCCCTGGTCAACTGCGGACAACGCCTCACTTTCCTCTCTCTGTCAGGCTGGAAGGGGAACTTCCCCGCAGCCGGTTTCTCCAAGGACAGGAGCCACAACTGCACCTGAGGCAAGGGGTGAGGCTGCCCTGTCGGAATGGCCTTCCATCAGTGGCCATTCCACCCTGGGCATCAGGTAACCATGTGAAGGAAGTAGTGCCTAAAGAGGCCCACTTTCCTTCCCACTGTTTCTCTTTAGACTGGAAACCATCACTATAAAAAGAAACTGCCTTGAGTACTTGGCAGAGAAGCAGCACATAAATCACACACACACACACACAGATTAAAATACTGTACACACCCTTCTGGGCACGTGCAGGCTGCCAACTTCTTACCTGGGCTTCCCGTGTCGGCCATTTTGCACAAGCTCAGCTCGTAGATTCCAGTTACTCTGTTGCTGTTTACAGATAACCAGAGAGAAGAAACAAAATAATCTTTTGAGAAACAAACAGGAAGAACTAATAGTGGGTGCAACAAGCTTTCTAATGTTATCTAGAGATGCTGTGAACCAGGGTTCTTCCACGCTTCGCCCTTTGTCCCCAACTTGCTTTAGATGCCACAAAGGGGCTTCCCACACCCAGCCTGGACTGCATTTTGGGTTTGTATCCGAGACGTTTGTGCATTAAGCATCTCAGTACCAGCAGGAACCACACGCAGACCTACAGGGGGTCCGTTTCCTTCTGTCCAGGCACACGGCCACTCGTCCAAACTTACGAGTCTGGGGATTTGGAGTAGCCGCTGCCAAACAGGCTGCGCAAGGAGCGAGGGGGCGAGATCTTGGCATCCCGAGAGTAGAAGACCATGCAGACGTCCTTGGTGATGACGGCGGGCTGGATGCAGTGGTCAAGCTGAAAGGAAGGCGCAGCTGGGTCACGCCCCCAAGCACAGCGGTGCGGAAGGGGCGGGACTTCCAGGCTCCTGGCACACTCCGCCAGCACCACAAGCACCGCCCACCACGAAGCACCAAAGCTGACCGTTGAGAGGAAACCCTTTCAATGGGCACCTCTGAGCACACCCTTGACAGGCCAATGGGAGCTCTTAATTCTTAAGTCAGCTGGTGTCATTTTGTAAGAACACACATGAGAAAAACAACACACATACACACAAAGAGCCCCCAAGAGGCCAGAGAGGGGGCACGGAGAGCGCCACCCCAGCGTGGGGAGAGGGCGCTGGTCCCTCCGCCCAAATCCCGGGAGTCGGGGCCCCTCACCTCCAGGTACGCAGAGAGGGTCATGTAGATCTTCTCGCCGTAGGGCGTCACTCGGTTCAGGAGGAGGGAGTTGTGGAGGGAGCTGTCCCAAACGGCCTCAAAGCGGTAGAAGGTCCTGGAGGGAGCAGAGCAGACGGTCAGCCGGGGCCAGAAACCGGCACAGCCGCCCCAGAGCAGGCGAGGGCCAAGGCCCCTTTTCCCGGGACCCCGGCCGACAGGAACAGCACCACTCTTGGCCCACCCCCCACCCCCAGAAGGAAGCCTAGGGGGGAAAGACGGGCGTCACTGAGCACGGATCCTGAGTTCTGGTCTGGCATTCTCCTCCCTCACCCTAGAAAACCTTTTTGGCCCAGCTTTGCTAACTGAGACACACGAGCGCGCCAATCCTGCCAGGACAGCTGAGCCTGTCACGAGAGCAGCCTCTCTCTCGGGCAGAGGTGCCCAAACCTTTCTGTCTGGCTGTGCCCGTGACCTTCCAGGCCATCGGCTGCGGCTCCCCACTGGGGCTACAGTCCAGTATAGGGAATAGGGCGGTGGGATCTTTGCAAGGACCCCCTGGCCTGTTCCTGCAGTTCCCTGGGGAGTCAAGGCTCACAGTTCGGGAACCGCTGCTCTAGTGAACGGCTGCCCCTGCAAACAACAGAGGCACGCACAGCCCCTGGAGCCAGGCCCCCTTCCTCCAGGGAGTGGCTGCCACTGGAAGCGAAAGGAGGGGGCAGCCAGGCGCCACACGCAACCGCACAACCAGTTTCTGCTCCTCCTGCCCGGCAACCAGTCCCAGGACCCATCTTCTGGGGGCCCGTTGCAGTTGGGTCTCGGAGGCTTGGCACCCCCTGACTGCCTACTGGCCAAAAGACCTCACAAGAGCTCTGCACTTGGCTCCCTGCAGCGGCCCAGGGCTCGGCCTGTTGGAGGCCGCCAGTGCTGCACAGGGCTGACGGCCTGCAGGGGAGAGAGAGCGGGCACTGGTGTCCCCACCACAGGGAAGGTCAGCCCAGCTCAGCCAGGGCAATGCAGAGGGCTCTCTTCCCACAGCAGAGTCGTGCAGTCCCCCTCCCCTTGGGCACGGAGGTGCTTTGGAGAGTGGTGCTCCCCCTCTGTCTAGCAGGGGGAGAACAGCAGTCCCTCCTCCCCCCAGCACAAGGCCTTCTCCAGGGGCTCCTTTTCAGATGGGGAGACCTTTTGGAAACCACACGTTTGGGTTGTGCACATTTATTTTGCTGCCTAAACCCTGTCGTGAACTTCTTTGTGTTTGATGAATATGATACATACATATTCGTTAAACAGGTGCGTAATTGTGCAATTGCTTGATACATTTTTGCTTTTGTGAGCCACCTGGGGGGGGGGGGCTGAAAGGCAACATGTAAATGCCCGAATGCAGTGTCCAAAGCACCTCCCCTCCCCCCAGTGATAAAAGTTCCCATTCTGAATCTTGGACCGTCACTTCTTCCACCTGCTCCTGCCCAGCACAGAGAGCAGCGAGAACCCAAGCGGGAGGCACGGCCCACTCGTGCAAAGCCAAAGGAAGCGCACTGCATTGGGGGGGGGCATGTTAAACTGTTAGTACGATGCTACCACAGCCCCGGATTAGTCAGTGTCACAGGAGTGAGAAAAACAGACACCAAATGCCAGACGAGAGTTGCCAAGAGCCACACACCAGAACACCCCACACATAAATGCACTATTTTTAAAAAGGGAGCGGCCCTCTGGACCTCTCAGCCTGGGATTCTAAGGGAGGACATGCAGACAAGAAGGAAGGAATCACACCAGGCATCTACTTCTCACTCGAGGTTTCAAGAGAGGAATGCACCTGCCAGCAAGCGCGAAAGACAAGTAAAGGGCCTTCCCTTTGTCCGACCCCACGCCTCTGCTTTTGCCCAGAGAAATCCATCCTGCCCCCCGAGTCATGGTCTCCTTCTTAATCATTTGTGGGCCCTACAAGGGAGAGGAGGAGATATGGTTCCCCTGGAGCAGTCTTTTCCCAGCTTCAGCTGCTAACTAGCTACACCCCTTTCTGGAGACAAAGAAGCCGGCCATTGTCTCCCTTGTTCTGGCAACCTTCCTACTGTAACGTGCTGGATGTGGGACTGCCCTTGTCAACTTCCACTCATCCAGGAGGCAGCAGCTTGGCTTGTGACCCCTATTCTTCATACTCCTTGTTGTTGTTCAGTCGCTAAGTCGTGTCCGACTCTTCGCGACCCCATGGACCACAGCACGCCAGGCCTCCCTGTCCTCCACTAGCTTCCGGAGTTCACCCAATTTCATGTTCATCGCTTCGGTGACACTATCTAACCATCTCATCCTCTGCCGCCCCCTTCTCCTTTTGCCTTCAATCTTTCCCAGCATGAGGGTCTTTTCTAAAGAGTCCTCTCTTCTCATCAGGTGGCCAAAGTATTGGAGCTTCAGCTTCAGCATTTGTCCTTCCAGGGAGCAATCAGGCTTGACTTCCTGTAGGATGGACCGATTGGACCTCTTTGCAGTCCAGGGGACTCTCAAGAGTCTTCTCCAGCACCATAATTCGAAAGCATCTATTCTTCGGCGCTCTGCCTTTCTTATGGTCCAGCTCTCACAGCCATACATAGCTACTGGGAAAACCATAGCTTTGACTATGCGAACCTTTGTTGGCAGGGTGATGTCTCGGCTTTTGATTAAGTTGTCTAAGTTCGCCATAGCTTTCCTCCCAAGAAGTAAACGTCTTTTAATTTCATGGCTGCAGTCACCATCTGCGGTGATCTTGGAGCCCAGGAAGATAAAGTCTGTCACTGCTTCCATTTCTTCCCCTTCTATTTGCCAGGAAGTGATGGGAGTGGTGGCCATGATCTTAGTTTTTTTAATGTTGAGCTTCAAGCCAATTTTGGCACTTTCCTCTTTCACCCTCATCAGCAGGTTCTTTAAGTCTTCCTCACTTTCTGCCATTAGAGTGGTGTCGTCTGCATATCTGAGGTTGTTGATATTTCTCCCAGCGATCTTGATTCCAGCTTGTGAATCATCCAGCCCTGCCTTCCTCATGATGTACTCTGCATATAAGTTAAATAAGCAGGGTGACAGGATACAGCCTTGTCGTACTC
Source organism: Lerista edwardsae (assembly GCA_029204185.1). Classification (NCBI taxonomy): domain Eukaryota; kingdom Metazoa; phylum Chordata; class Lepidosauria; order Squamata; family Scincidae; genus Lerista; species Lerista edwardsae. The sequence goes on from JAJKFI010000091.1 coordinate 4,550,550, forward strand.
CTTTCCCAATTTGAAACCAGTCGGTTGTTCCATGTCCAGTTCTAACTGTTGCTTCCTGGCCCACGTACAGGTTTCTCAGAAGACAGATAAGGTGGTCTGGTACTCCCATCTCTTCAAGAACTTGCCACAGTTTGTTGTGATCCACACAATCAAAGGCTTTAGCATAGTCAATGAAGCAGAGGTAGATGTTTTTCTGGAACTCTCTGGCTTTCTCCATGATCCATCGAATGTTGGCAATTTGATCTCTAGTTCCTCTGCCTCTTCGGAAACCAGCTTGTACATCTGGTAGTTCTCGATTCACATACTGCTGAAGCCGAGCTTGTAGGATTTTGAGCATGACCTTGCTAGCATGTGAAATGAGTGCAATGGTGCGGTAATTCGAGCAATCTTTGGCATTGCCCTTCTTTGGGATTGGAATGTAAACTGATCTTTTCCAGTCTTGTGGCCACTGCTGGGTTTTCCAAATTTGCTGGCATATGGAGTGCAGCACTTTGACAGCATCATCTTTTAAGATTTTCAGTAATTCCACTGGAATGCTGTCACCTCCACTAGCTTTGTTGTTAGTGAGGCTTTCTAAAGCCCACTTGACTTCACACTCCAGGATGTCAGGTTCAAGCTCAGTGACCGCACCATTGTGGTTATCAGGAACATTGAGATCGGCCTTATAGAGTTCCTCTGTGTATTCTTGCCACCTCTTCTTAATCTCATCTGCTTCTGTTAGGTCCTTGCCGTTTTTGTCCTTTATTGTGCCTACCTTAGCATGAAATTGTCCTTTGACATCTCCAATTTTCTTGAAAAGATCTCTAGTCTTTCCCATTCTATTGTTTTCCTCTATTTCTTTGCATTGCTCATTGAGGAAGGCCTTCCTATCTCTCCTTGCTGTTCTCTGGAAATCTGCATTCAGTTGGGTATATCTTTCCCTTTCTCCCTTGCTTTTGGCTTCCCTTCTTTCCTCAGCTATTTTTAAAGCCTCTTCAGATAGCCACTTTGCCTTCTTGCATTTCTTTCTCTTTGGGATGGTTTTAGTTGCTGCTTCCTGTACAATGTTACAGACCTCCGTCCAAAGTTCTTCAGGCACTCTGTCTACCAAATCTAAGCCTCTAAATCTGTTTGTCACCTCCACTGTATATTCGTTTGGGATCTGATTTAGGTCATACATGGAGGGCCTAGTGCTTTTCCCTACTTTTTTAAGTTTAAGCCTGAATTTTGCAATAAGAAGCTCATGATCTGAGCCACAGTCAGCTCCAGGTCTTGTTTTTACTGCCTGTATAGAGCTTCTCCACCTTTGGCTGCAAAGAATGTAATCAATCTGATTTCGATGTAGACCATCGGGTGAAGTCCATGTGTACAGTCGCCGTTTGTGTTGCTGGAAAAGGGTATTTGCTATGACTAATGTGTTCTCCTGACAAAACTCTATCAGTCTTTGCCCTGCTTCATTCTGTACTCCAAGACCAAACTTGCCTGTTACTCCTATTACCTCTTGACTGCCTACTTTAGCATTCCAATCCCCTATGATGAGAAGGACATCTTTTTTGGGTGTTAATTCTAGAAGCTGTTCTAGGTCTTCATAGAAACGGTCAACTTCTTCCTCTTCAGCACCAGTGGTTGGGGCGTAGACTTGGATTACTGTGATGTTGAAAGGTTTGCCTTGGATCCGAATTGAAATCATTCTATCACTTTTGAGATTATACCCCAGTACTGCTGTTCTCACTCTCTTGTTCACTATGAAGGCTACTCCATTTCTTCTAAGGGATTCCTGCCCACAGTAGCAGATATAATGGTCATCTGAATTAAATTCTCCCATTCCTGTCCATTTTAGTTCACTAACTCCCATGATGTCGATGTTCAGCCTTGACATCTCACGTTTGACTACATCTAACTTACCTTGATTCATAGATCTGACGTTCCAGGTTCCTATGCAGTATTGCTCTTTGCAGCATCGCACTTTCCTTTCACTTCCAGACACATCCACAGCTGAGCTTCCTTCCGGTTTTGGCCCAGCTACTTCACTCTTTCTGGAGCTACTAGTACTCGTGTTCTGCTCTTCCCCAGTAGCATAATGGACACCTTCCGACCTGAGGGTCTCATCTTCCAGTGTCATATCGTTTAGCCTTTTAGTTTTGTAATCCATGAGGTTTTCTTGGCAAGAGTACTGGAGTGGGTTGCCATTTCCTTCTCCAGCGGATCACGTTTAGTCAGAACTCTCTACTATGACCTGTCCATCTTGGGTAACCCTACATGGCATAGCTCACAGCTTCATTGAGCTACTCAAGCCCCTTCGCCACGACAAGGCAGTGATCCATGAAAGGGTCATACTCCTTACAGGTGACCAATTAATTTCTGAGCCAAGGTGTGCGTTCGCCCTTTAAAGCAGGGATGGGTAGAATGTGGATTGGGATTTACTAGTAGATCGAAGGATGATCTGCAGTAGATTAAGGAAGAGTGACTGTCTCCCAGTTATTATGTATTACATTTCTAACCCCTCCTTGCAGCTCAGGAAAGAACCCGGGTTCTTCCCTTCATTTTATCTTCACAACCACAACGTGGGGCAAATCAGGCTGAAAAATGGAGACTGGTCCAGCATCATCCAGTGAGCTTCTTGGCTGGGTCAGGATTTGAACACAGGCCTCAACTATCCCTGCCCCAGCACACAAGCCATGTCACCACACCGACACTTTTGGCAATACAAAGGCTTGCTGTCCCTTTCCATCACATCAGACAGCTCACAGCCCCCCCCCCCTCGGTTCGTGGCCCATGGGATGCAGTTGGTCACCAGCTCCACTCCCAAACCACCATTTTACACCCTGCTTTACTCCTCCCTGCCCCCCCCATCATCATTTCACACCTGGTTCCAGCTTGCAGGCCTAGCAGGTCTAGTAAATAAGGAAGGTGATTCGGCCTGCCAAAAAGCATCTGACCCATTCTCCTTCTCTGGGGACCATCTCATGACTTTGCTTCTGGGGTGGCCCATATCGGCACCACTGACTGGCTGGAGTTTGGGGTGGGGGTAGGAGAAGGGCCAGGGATGGGTCTAGGAATGGCAAGGTTCCAACATGGCTTCAAAAAGACCAACAAGGAAAGCGAGGAAAGGAAGAGGGCCCCGAGTGCGTGTTTGTTCGTGAGCAGAACAGAGCATCAGCCCCACTCTTGGGCGGGGAGGCAGGGCAGACTGGCGGGAAGGGGCTGCAATGCAAGTGGCATAAAGTGTTCTACGGAGCCAGAACCCTTTATGCGGGGAAAGAGGCGAACTGAAAATACCTAGGCATATCCTTATCAAGGAAGAGCCTGCAAAGACACAGAAAGCTTTCGTTAGTGCAGCCCAAAGCAAGAACACTTGAGTGGGAGAGGAAAACACGCAGACACAAACCAAACACAAACTAACACTGACAAAACACACAGCTAAGCAGCTACACAAGACACAAGCTTGCTGATCAGAAATGAAAATTAACACGAAGGAGCCAACACAACACCCAGGACATTTCCTGGGACCCTCCTCCTCCTTTGCTCCTCCTCCATCAGCCAGGAGCAGGGGCCAAGCCCAGGGCTTTCCAGAGACACAGAAAACCTGGGACTGACCTAGAGCAGTCCTTGCTTAATGACACAAGGGGGCAGCATCAGACTGCGGGCTCAGCACACACAGCTGGTCTGCCTCCATCCAGCTCACGCTGTCCAGCAGAGGAAAACAAGACAAGCTGTGCACAGGAACCTAAATAACAAGGCTAAAAGATGGCGTTTTTGTTTCCATCCCACAGCCTTTTGGTGAAGAATGAGAACAGAATGGCTGTCCATCTCAATCAAGCTGCAGAAGAGACAGATTTGCAAGCAGGTCTTTGCAGCCCAGACGGGTGTGGATAATAAACAACGTAACAGGAGATTCTCAGGAAGCCGCGTTCTATATTCAGTGCCACACAACAGGGAGCTCGAGCCTTATATGCCCACCGCATCGAACACGCTGCCACCCGAGATTTCAACCCGCATCAGAGCTAGTTTAGCAGACGTTCTCACAATGCTTCTGGAGCCCTTTTCTCTCCTCAACGGAGTCTCTCTCATAGGGTAGCACGGCAGGGGGCATCCACGTATGCTGGGTTCTTGGGGCCACTGAAGGGGTCTCAGGAACCCCCCGGTGAGAAATGCTGGTCTACAGACTCGTGCTTTGCAAGGAAGGCAGACTTTTACTCAGCCCCTGCTGCTTACCTGTTAGAGCTGTGAGAAATCCGCAGGTATTTTGCAGAGATGATGTTCAGAGACAGAATGGCGTCCACTGCAGCATCGTCCACTTCTGCTTTGTTTCGGATGCGCCCTGCAGATGGGTTGGGGGAAGAAACAGACCCAGCAATCAGGACAGGTTTTAGGTTGCAGCCACGGAACTGCTGCGCAGGGCAGCTTAAGCCGACATCTGGATGGCCCAGCCTAAAGGCCTCCTCACACACCACGTCTTCCTGAGAGTAGTTTTTTTACACAAGTGTAATATGTGAGGACTGTGAACTGTCTGGTTCATCCATGGAACAGTTTGGGTCTTTGTTCTAGCAAAGCATGGAAAAGGAGCCTGAGGATGCAATCCTACCCAGCACCGGAATGGCAAGGCTGGCCGGCCAGGGCCATATCCAATGCTGGGCTGGGGAGGCCGGAGCCTCCCCGCGGCAAGGGAACATTCGTTCCCTTACCGTAGGGGAGGCTCCAGCCTCCCCTATGCGCTCCTCGGATGAAACACTCCTAAGACAAATTGGAACCTTGAAGTCAGAGAAGGTCTGTAACAGGAAAGTTGTGCAACCCAGAAAAAAAGGCCGATGCTCACCAACCACCAGTTCTCGCACATCCTTCCAGTGCAACTCATTCCCTTTCTCGTGGATAATGGTGACAGTGATCCTGCGCTGTATTCCCTGGAGGAATTGGAGAGAAAAAGCTTCGGCTCAACTCCATTGCAGTGAAAGGGCTGAAGCATTTAAGCTGGCTAATTGGTTAAATTCTAACATTTTAAACAATTATTTTGATTAAAAGGTGGCGTCAGTTACACAGGCAGCAGATTTTTTAAAAGACAAACTGGAAATACTGCAGATCGCAAGCTCTGTCTTGGAAGAAGCACAGCCAGTCTCCTCCTGTTTCCTATGCCCACTTCAAACACACTGGAAAGTGGGTGACGGAATCCGAGTACCCAGGACTTGGGCTGTGTTGCAAAGATCTAGCTGTTTAGAAGGCCACAGAAGGTTTACCCCGAAAAACTTAGTTCCAAGGGAACCTCAATGGCAAAGCACGCACCCAACAGGAGGAGACAAGACCGGTGAATTGCCCAAGGTAAGGCTCCTTTCCGCTCACAGGTGGAGCACTGGGCAACTTAGCTGACCTTCAACACAAGCATCAGAGTACCTGGTGAAGCAGAAACGTCCCCTGGCAGGGCAGCCCTCCTGTGTGGTCCACAATGGCAGGAATGTATCTGCAAGAAAGAGCAGAGCACAAACTCCAGATTAAAGGCAGTTTCAACCACTGGAAAAATTCAGGAATACTCTGCCCCCAACACCCCCTAAGCATTATGCCCAAACCCCTTTCATACATTCCTTGGCAAACTTAAGCGATAGAAACTGGTTCCCTTTTCAAAAATGAAAGTGGAGATTCTGCCCATTCACGTCACCCTGCAGAATCGTGCCACTGCTTAGGCTCCCCAAAGCCCCAAGAGATACAGGGAACAAAACTCACTCTCCAGTCGGCTCCAATTCGCTGATCTCAAACCAGACGAGGAGGTCATATTTGGTCATGCTTTGCCCCAAACTGGGCTTACTTAGGGTGTTGAGCTTGGTAGCCGGGACTGGAAGAGAAAAGGGCAACTTACAAGAGAAAGATTTGCTGCACTAGACATAACCAGGGTGTCCCTTGGATTCCCCTAGCACTCCCTCAGTTGCGGGGGGGGGGGAGCAGGGACCGTGTTGACGGTGGACCCTTGAACCACTGACTGAGGATTCTCACAGGCGATGGACGGCAGCTTCAAGCTTCCTCGTTGCCCTCCTCAAAAAGGAAGAGCACAAGTGTGCCCACAGGCACCCATGACCTCATCCCAGCTGCCTGGAGCTGCCCTCACTCATGCTGGTGGGGCGGGAGGACTCCAGCCCGGTACTAAGCTGTGCCACTGAACCACATTGCAGTGAAAAGCAAAATGCCCAGGGACAGTTGCAGGCTTGGACAGGGACAGCTGCTTTGGCCTCTATTGCACTCTATATACCCCAAAGAAGGCAGGTGACTTTCAGGGTCGGGGAAGCAGTTCGTAGTATAGAAAAACTACAACCAAAGAGGAAACCGGCTCAGAAGAGAAGCCCTCCCCTCTGCCATCTCTGTTGGGCAACAGGGTGATGGGCTAGAGGAGAGTCGTGGCTTGGCTTGCAGAAGGCCCTGCGTTCCACGCCCGACAGCCTCTCCAGGTCAGGCTGGGAAAGAGCCCTCTCTCCAAGACCCCCGGAGAGCTGCCACCTCTCAGTGCTGAAAATCCCGAGCCACACGCCCCCAGGGCTGGACTCTCTGCGACTGCAGAGCACATGTCAGCCGCAGCACTGCCTCCAACTCCTCTTGCTCTCGCTCTCGCTCTCCAGTTACGAATCTGCTGCTTTCTCTCCTCACAGTGTTCAATGGCTTTATGGGATTGTTCAGTCCAAGGGAGAGTCCTCCCTTCTCTCCTCTTTTAAAGGTCTGTCCTGAGTGAACTTAATGATCTTGTAAGTGCCGATATGCTTTGGCCAAGGAGCCTTGAGTGGGGCATGTGGACGCCCCATGTTACCCCCACAACCATCGTGGGGGAAGGTAGCCTGATCTGCAAGACAGTGACTGGCCCCAGGTCGCCTTCATGGCTGACCAGGACTTGGACCCCGGCTTCCTGGGTCATAATCCAACACCTGCACCACACTATACCGCTCTGGTTCATGGTTCCAAAAGACAAGCAGTTCCATTCGCAGGAGGGCGCTGGCAGAGCAGCATCACAAGCTCGGGGCTGCAGCCAATTTGTGACATGCCGTTCAGACCATTTACATGGACCTGATGTGTACAGTCCCAAACTGCAGGCTGTGTTGCCTCTGGCTGTGAAGAGGGAAAACCAAGGGAGACCTCAAAAGTATTTCCTCTGGGTGGACTTCTGGAGTTGCAAGTCTTGGGCAGGCTGGAGATGCATCTAGGACTGAACCTGCATGCAAATAGCTGAGCTACGATCCCTTCCCAAACCTTTAGGTTGTTTAAGTGAAAACGGAGCCATGTGTGGTTCTAGTAAAATGCGCAAAACTACACCAAGACACTCCGGCATGCCTGTGGATTGCCAGCCTTGGCCGTCTCTAGGAATGTCAGTGCCTTCTGAAGAGGGATGGAGACAAGAGGTCACACCTGCGTTTGGGTGGCTGCAAAGGACCAGGGTTGAGGACTGGGGGTGGGTGTCGTTCCTACATCTATCACGGACTGCATTTGGCTACTAACCATCTCTCTTGGGAAAGCGCTCGGTCTGACAACTGGGGACAGGCAGAAAGAGAAAAGGTGGCAGCTGGTCGGCCCCATCCTGAAAAGCAGCCACGGCGGAGGACGCAAGGACGTTGGCGTGCTCGGAGAAGGTGTTCAGCACGTGGACATTGACATAGCCAGACATGAGATACCTGATCAACTCAATTTTTCTCTCATGGTCTGGAAAGGCAGTGAAGGATGGAGGGTAAGAAAAAGGGGGGGAGGCAATGAGGTATGAGGCAAGACGGGCCGTAGAAAAGGGGCAGACCGAGAACCGGGGAGGAGGCGGGGGGGGGGGAGGAAAAAAAAGACAAGAATTCAACATGCACAATTCAAACTTAAAAGAGAACTGAGGGAGACTCACAGCAAGCTCGGTTGGGTGAGTGAGAGTGAGAATGGAGCAGGGCAGCTTATGAATGAGCAGAGCAGAGCAAAGCAGAGGTCCCTGGAAGCAGACCAGGTGCAGCGCTGGGAGCAGGACGGCGGTTGCCTCAGCTGGCCCCCTCGGCCGCTAGCACACTGCTTTGCTGGGTGACCCGAGCATCACCTACCCTGGCCAAGAGCGACTCGCCTGCGGGCAAACAGGCAGAGGAGCGGATCACTGTGGCTCTTCTTTGCAGGCCAGAGTGACCACCCCAAACAGACAGGCTACTAAGTGCACTTGCAAGCAAATCCCCTGTTGGTTGACTTTAAGCTGGGATCTCATCAGGAAAATAATACAGGGTGTGGCTGTTCGTTCTCTTGTCATCTTGGAGGTGAGCTGCAGAGACCTGGGTACAAGCTAGCAGGGTAAAGAAGGCAAAGCGCTGTTCTTACCTGGTTTTGAGAGCGGCATGGGGGGAGGAAAGTATCGCCGGGATGGCTGTGGGGGGCTGCAGAGAAAGGAGGGTGTTAATCCCCGGTCTTTCTTGTGCACCCTCCCGCAAATCTCACATGGCAGGCTTAATTTTTTTTAAACTCTGTGCTCAAAAGGGGAAAAATGGAAGTGAAGTCAACAGAGAAAGCCCTCTGCACATCTTGGCACAGAGCCCAAGAACGATGGTGGGAGCTTACTCTTCCCTATGAAGCAGAATTGCTCGAACTAGAGGGATTTGAAGCTGGGGGACTTGAGTTCAAATTCCAGCTCTGTAAAGATGGTTCTGACTAGCCCCAAGCCACTCTGCTGGCCTCTGTTTTTTTTAAAGCGGGAAACGCTTGGTGCTTTCTGCATGGGCTCACTGGAGAGTCCTCCAGGTGGCAGGGTCAGCACAGGAAGGGCAAGGGTGCGATGACCAGCATGCTATCTGCTATGCACCTGGGACTGACAGAAACTGTTCCCACCTCCAATGGGACTTCCTCCCTTCCAATCAGTCTGGTGTACCTGTTGAGATCCTGTCCCTGGAGATGGAGCGGATGTTGCTGATAATGCCCAAAGACCTCAAATACTATCGGCTTTGTCTTGATGTATTCTACGAAGGATTCCGTCACTTCCACGGAAATCTAGCGGAGGAGATGCTGCTTTAGTTGAGATGGACAACAATGGCAAAGACCAACCAATAGCACCAGAAAAGATGCATGCCTTCAGAAGCACCTGCCATGGCCACTCTTTGTGTCCTTGTTTGGATGGGATGGACACACACACACACACCCCTGCTTATACTGAAATACACTTTCAAAGCCAGGATCTCTCTCCCTCCCTCCCTACTACCAGAACAAGGCCCTGTAGGGGACAAGAGGAGGTCCTCCTCCAGCTCCTTACCACCTGCCCTCTAGAACCCTGGTTGCTCTACAAACCCAGCGGACCCTGGCCTCTAGGCAGCCTGAACACCAGCTGCTAAGCCCACAGGCCACTCCAGATCCACCAGACCTTTAAGAAGTCCTGAACTCCACACTGAGTCCTGAGTAAATCGTTACTGGGAGGGGTGGCGCAACTGCCTCCCTGCCCACAAGCCCGTCGTTGCCCATGCCATCTGCTGCTGGCTGCACTCTGAGCTGGGCCACGGACTGTTTGGCACATGTTTACAGGTCACTCACCAGAGTCCCAAGATTTCACTTACATTCTGGACGTGGTAAAACCCAAGAGGCGCCCCCCGGCCGTTGTTTTTGAGCGGTTCAGTAGAGAATGCCTCATCGTGTCGATGCAGAAAGCTGGAACAACAGCACGTACCCAGGTTAAGACAGACCGCTCAGCTGTCAGTTCTATCCCTGTCAAACGTCTCTTGACACTGGGCTGTCAGCTACCACAGAAGGCTTAAAATGGCCTTTATCAGTGGCCTTTCCTAGAATCTGACCTCGGACAACAGGCAAATGGCCCTCAAAGCCACCTTACCCCACCCGCGACCCATTCAATGTGAAGGGGATGTCAAGCGTGCTCTGTTGTTCAGGAGGGTATCAGTGAGGCCCAATAGGCTGCTGGGCCGTTGTTCCATGTGGCCCTGTGACCTGAGAATGTGCCTCCCAAACTCTACAATGCAAAGAGGTCCCACTGCAAATATGCAGCGGTTCTTCAGTGGACGACACATTGCTGAAAGAGCCACTGGAAAGTAGAACATTTGGGAACAATTGCTCTGCAGGTGCCAACATTCTAGCATCTGCTGCATGCTCTTCCCCTGAGGCCTTGTCTTTTTCCACATTGCTTTGTTCATAATTTTTTTATACTAGCTGGCTCAACAGAAAGATCACCAGCGCTGCTAACAGACTCTGGACCTACACCTAAGTATTCGCCCAGGCAGGGACTTACTTGAACTGGCAGAAAATATCCGCATATTCTGGCAGGATCCCACTGGCTTGCAGGACCGTCACTCGGAAGGTGAAGACACTGCCTAGTTTCAGGTGGTCGCCAACTTCTTCGGTGAAGCCCTCCATGGCTATCTTGCCGTCCAGCAACGAGCCAGACTTCAGGTCTGGAAGAGATGACCAATCCATGAGCAGCCAGGATTTGAAAGGGTCTCAGGGTGCTTGTCACAGGAATCCTACAGAATCCATGTCTTCAACAATCCTGCCTCCAAGAGGCCGTCACACCAATCCTCACTATAAGGGTGAATATCTGAATTCACCCTTCGCTGCCACCCACCAAGTGCCAAGGAAAGAAAAGCTATGGCCCTAGCTTAACAGTGCAAACATTAGTTTTTCTTAATGTAGATTCTTGACAACCTTTCAGTAATGCCTACTGTTCAGAAGAGGACCAAAACTATACCTGGATATCCCTAATATATACTGGTCATAATGGCAGAGACCGCTGTTTGAACTAACTTCCAACACTGCATCATGGCTGGGACAGGCAGGAGGAAGCCAACTCAAGATTCCTCTCTGAATTTGCATCACATCAAACTGCGGCTTGGCATTAGAGCTGAACCGCATCACTCTCTCTTCAAGCCCCTCTCTGTCCTACAAGCAATCCTCGTATTTTTATGTTCCATGAATGTTTTCTTCCCCTGTGAGCCAACACTACCCCTTGTCCTCTCACCCCCCTCTCTCTCTCTCATCCCAAAATTGTAAACGTAACAAGCTGCACTTCAATTTAACATGACCCCAAAGCCTGGTCCAACGGTATCTTGTCTACTTACCCAGATCATTTATTCTGTTGATTTCCTCAGGGGGTGAGATGACCTCTGAACTCTGGCCCTGCCCTTCCACAATTCTCAGTTCCTCCAAGGACAACCCAGAACGTGTCATTGCAACAGAGGAGAAGTTGCTCTGAAAAATGTATTTGGGAGATGCTCCAAGTTAGCATTCTATTTCATTGTTTTTCTGCAAAAGGACAGAAGACCACAAAACCAGAGCAACAGCTAAGCAGTAGGTTACCTTCTTGAAATACTCATTATCAAATGAGATCTTAGCTGTGCCAGACTGTCGAATGCCAGAGCCGTAGTCGGGGGCTTCCTCGTCAGCTACAAAGAAAGGGCACGGCAGTCAAAGAACTGGACTCGCACATTTTGGCAGACTTAAACACTGCAGAGCAAGGAAAACATTTGTTTCCCCCCCACCCTTCCCACTTCACCTCCCCTCCTCTGTCTGCCCACTTCCCACTGTCTCTTCTAGGCTATAAGCTTTCTGGGAGCAAAAACCTGCCTGTGCACAATGCATCGCTGCATTGTGGCATAAGACCACCAGATGACCCATTTGCTTGAACCTTCCCTTGCAGTTGTCTCCCTTGCTCCTGCCCAAGAACAGTGCTGTGTTCATGGTGAGCTTATGCTTCTTTTTCACTGTCCAACTTATAAATATTTAAAATAATGTCTAAATAGTTAAAATATTTCTGGAAATATGATTTATTAACTTATTTATCCTTTTAATCTCTAGGGCTCCAAGTGTTGTATATTTATTCTGCTTTCTGCGTACAATAAAAATATGCAGGAACAGCCTTCTCATCTGCGTTTTTCCCATCAGCTGATTTGACTCAGCACAGAGGGAAGAGGTGCCTTCTGTTTAAGCATGAATTAATTAGCAATCAGTGTTTTTTTTTAAAGCTTTCTTACCATGGCAACACAGCAGCAAGCGTTCACCAGGGGCTTAGAGCAGATTACTATCCATTAGCTATGAATAAGACCCCCTCCCCTGCCATGGACACCCACACCCACAGTGTAATTAATTACTTCTGTTTTGCATTTCTTCACCTCACTCCCAGGGCTAAGTCACTTAGGGATTTATGGGCAACAACCAGCACCCTTGAATTTTACTGGGAAACATTTTTTCCCATATATAATTCTGGAAAACGGAGCCAGGTCCACCAACTGCATGGTATACATAAGTCAGAAAGGGACCAAGTATCAAGGCAGCAGCTCACCTGCAATCGCTTGGACTGCCACACGCAGAAATCCACGCACTTCTCCCTTCTCACTGACTACTGCCACTCTGTGTATGAGCGGGACTGGATAGAGAAGATTGCTCAGGTAGACAAATGCTCTGAACAGGTTATAGGAGAAAAACAGCAGGGGAAAAAAGGTTACAAAGAGATTGCCGATTATCAAAACGAGGCTTTCACCTGATGACCAAAAACTTGAAGGTTTCCTAACTAGTGTTGGCATGCAACCCTGATTCCACACAGGACCCAATCTCAAAAGGCTGGGTTGCCGGGGGGTCTAAGCCCTGAGGACACACACGACAACGCAGCCAGACAGCCTAAGGTACCCAGTTTGGCACTGAGATGTTGGTTTATCAAAGATGACTCTAGGAATGTAACATAGCTACGCACACATTTGTTAATGAAGCACTAATGACTATATGAATCCATAGCTGACCGGTTGACCCAAGCCTGGCTTATTTTAAGCCCTTCCATGGGACTGCCAGGTCATTTCATGAAGAGCATTTAGGCTTTCTCCACAGTGTATCTGGAACAGAGGGAACAATTTTTAAAGGGGAATTTTACTTGGACTTGAATCACACACCCTCCGCTCCACTCCCAGCATCAATCTGTGGCAGGGCCATGCTCCGCAATCATTCCACAATGAATTACAAACTGTGGCCTACATTTCTTGGGAGGTCTTATTTCGAACACTAGAAGGACAAGAGGTTTGTAGCTGTATAATTTCTAAATTGACATGTACAAGCATGAAGGCAAAACACTACTTTTTCTGCCATGGAGATTAATCTGGCAGGAAAAATCTAAAACATAAAAGTTAACTGGCCTTCCAGTGTTTCAGTTTTTTTCCCCTTCACTTACAAGGGTGGAGCTGAATTAAGAGAGGAAGGGCAGGATTGATGCAATAATAATGTACAATTCTTTAGTTCTATTGTTCTGTAATTATTTACATTATTATTTTACTATCGCCTGTGGCCAAAAGCTAAAACACTGTCCTGTGTTTTAATTGGGTTTTTTTTCCCCTTTTGTAACATAAAATGGCCAAAGATTGTTAAATATGAGAAGCAACGGTAGGAAGAGAAGTTACGGAGGACGAATCACCCACCAAGGCTAGTTCACAAGTATCCATTTGCACATTCCTCCATTACCCACCCCTCCCCTTGCCCCACCAGATGGAAGTTTACTGAAATGAAGAAAAGGTAGGGGGATGTAAAAACAAATTCAAATGATTTTTGTAAAATATACATATTCTACAACAAAAGTGTTGGCAAAATGGCAGTACAAAGAAAGTATTAATAAAGCAGCAGTGAAATGAGAAAACAAACAGAAACAGTCGCAACTCAACACTGAAATAAATCAATTAGGATCAACTTCCTTTTTTCAGTCTGCCATGAAAGGGAGGGAAGACCAGTGAAGCTTTAGAATTCTCAAGCACAAGGGCAAACCTTCCACTAAAACCAAAACTTCTTAACAAAGGCTGTAGAAAACACACAAATTAGACTCTCTCTACGTCTTCACCATCAATTTTTTTTCCGTTTGCACCCATAAGAAGAGTCTCGCAATTTAAGGCAGTGTTTCCCAAGCGTCTGGCACAATGGGACGCATGCTTCTCTCTTACGCTCAAGAGTATTTTCCCTGTCAGCTTCCAGGACACTCCCTTGCAACCAGCGGCGTCATGCAGCCGGAACGCTGGGCGGGAGGAACGGGTGAGCGGCAGCCCGCCCGTTGTGTAGTGCTCCGTTTTGCCGTCTTCCCCGCCCCCGGGGCGGGGAAGACGGCGAAATTGATCGGTACGCAATGGGCGGGCTGCTGCTCACCCGTTCCTCCCGCCCAGCGTTCCGGCTGCATGACGCCGCTGGTTGCAACTCTGGGATCAAGCGGCATCCCAGCACTCCACTTGGCTCCATCAGCCACCACTGTGGAAGAGTGTTTGGGGGCAGGAGCGATGCTCCTGGGTTTCATGCACTCATGCCTTACTCCTTCCACTTGGGCTGATGTCACTGGTGGGGAATGGAAGTAAGTACTGCATGGGGGACTCCAATAGGCCCAGAGTGGCAAGACTAGGATGACAGAAGGAGGGCGCTAAGGCAATGGGCTACATCCAAGAAGGGGACTTTTACTCCTCCGCCATATTCAGGTATCTCCCCGCAACTCAGCAGTAGCAGCAGACTGAAAAAGGAGGAAGCCACATTAGGAGAAAGGTTGGTGAGGCAAAATATGGCCGTTTCATACAAAAACTAGAAATAAAATTTAAATGTGAAAATTTCTATCAAAACATGATGACAACGAAACTCAGAATGATCAGGGGTGCTTTTGGTTTCCTTTCTTTAGATAAACACAACATCAATTCGGGATTTTGAGGGGAGAACCCCCATGCCTCCATTTGCCACCTCCCATTCCAAAATGGACCCAGTGAGAAAGAACATCAGGCTTCCCTGACAATCCAACATGCCAAAAGAATTAGCCACAGGGACGAGCTTTTCCAATTCACAACGGGCCACTAGGTGGCGGTTGGTACCCAAATGGAACACTGGTCTTTGCTCAGCAGCCAGGTGCCAGGGGAAGTTGTGTGAGCTGAAGGCTCCTTGGCTCTTTCGGCTACAGTGAGATTGGAAAACAAAATTGCAGGGAATGGGAAGCTCACTCAGTATGCCAAGAGAGAAGTTCCACACAGCCTGTGTGTCAGCCAGAATGAAACAGTGAGCATTGCTCCACAATCGGAGAGACCACCTCTGAAACAGAATGGCAAGTGAGCCGTGGAAAAATTCTTGCGTGCCAAAGGAAATCAGTTCTGTTAGCAGAGCATCATGTGGAAATTTTAAAAAATGGCTGGCATGTGTGCGTGAGTCACTTTTTGCATTTATTTTACTTCCAACATCCGGATTGTCAATGGACTTGGGAGTTTTACAACAGGGATTACATTAACAGAAGGCCTGAACCTAAAGGAACCTCTGTCTCCAGGGTTGTGTATCTTGTACAATCAAATACCCAAGGTCTGGTCCATGAATGTGTTATACAAACTATGTAGATCTCTTTGAATCTGACTGCGCTGCACGATGCTAGCAGTGGGAAGCAAGTTGCATACAGCACTGGCGTTTCACCCACTGAACAGTGGAATCTTGTGATTTCTGATTAATTCACCAAGTGCTGCTGTACGTGTCACTCCATGTGGACTGGAAACCAAAGTGTGTTGGGGGTGGTCTTTTTTCAATGGAGCATCTCAAGATGCAAAATTTGGAATTCCATTCATATTTCTATGTTTGTGCACTGTGGTCGAACAAGCACAAACTGTATTTGTCTTACAATTAGGAGGTGCCTTGCATGGAGGTCAGACAAAAACCCCTTTGAGCTCGACCTGAACTGCTGAGCAGTGTTTTGGCAGCACACAGCAAGAGCCAGTCCCTGTGGGTCATCCTCAGAGTTAACCTCACCAACCTTCCCACTAAAATGAACCAGGGGGACCGGTCGTAAAACGGGTCGTGCCCATCATCGAAGAGGTCCGATCCCTCCTCAGTCCCGGCGTCGGAGCCAGTGTCATCCACAAACGCCTCGTCGTCAAAGTCCTCCATCTCATCTTGCTGCTCATCAGCCAGCTCGGTGATGTCGGAGTCGGCCGTGGAGAAAGTGGGGGAGGGCGTGCGGTCAGCCAGGCGCTCATTCACACAGCCGTGGAAAATGGGGGAGCTAGATATATCGGTTAACGGAACACTTTGATTAACATGGCAAGGGAGGAGAGAGAGAGAAAGGAATAGCTTCATTCAACAAAGGAGTTTGCCGCTGAGCCCAGCTCACAGCCCACTAGAACAAATGCACAAGCAAAAGCTTTTGGACTGTCTGTGCAAGAGTTTGGGGAGCAAGAAGGGAGGACATGGGGCGGGGGAAGAAGGATTTCGGAAGGAAGCAAAGGGAACAACCAGTACAACTTAGGCTCTTGTAGGCCGACACGCATGGTTATTTTGAGATCGTCAAACACTTCCTATGAGACGCCACCATTTGTAGTGCAACCACTTTTTTGCCTTGGAGTCAATTCTACCCATTACATAGAATGAGAGGTAGCAAAATTTTGGACAGTATTACTTGGGAAGCCAGGTAAGAGGATGTCATTTTTAAATACTGCCCCCCTCTTCTACAAACAAAAAGCTTCCTTCATGTCATCAACAAGGTTTTTAAGGAGACAGTGTTAAATCCCTCCTTCCTTATCTGCTCATCAATCACCTGCAGGGAGTTATTTTTTCACTTAGGTGAAGATTCAAAACTAGGACCTCCCCCACAAAGCACAGGGGCGTGTACACACTTCTGAAAAGCTGCAGTTCAGAATTCGACCACCTCATCTGCATAATGGGCACATCAGCTCTTAGGAACAGCAAGAGTACTTTTGGAACCCTCTGGAACCTCATTGTTACAATTCAGTTTTTGTGCGACAGCACTCATATACTTGTGATGCCTACCAGCTGCTAAGCTAAAGAAACGTGTGTGCACAGAAGACTGCGCTCCCCAGAGCGTGTTGCTGTTAATGGAGCAATGCACCAACCCTCAATCCCCTTTGAGCAGAAGAGGCACATTCGCATTTAGCGGATTTCTCCCTCCATCTCCCAGAAGGACTACCCTACCTCCCAACCAACTTGAACCAATGGAATCGGTCGTAGAAAGGGTCGCTCCCAGTCAAGGTGCTCTCGTTTTCTTCCTGTGCGTTGGATGCCATTTCTCCTGCCCGGTCGTACATCTCCCGCATCAGCTCCAACCGCTGCCTGCAGAGCAGGAAGGAATATTGCCACAGAATCAACGTGGAGCCAGAGAGTCTGGATCCATTTTCATTTTAAAAACTGAAGACACCCTGCCCTTGGTTCGCCTACTTGAGCTTCTCCAGGGACCAGTAGTGCGTCGCGCCATTCTTCAGATCCTGGACTTCCACAGCCACCACTGTCCGAGGAAAAGGTCGGTCATCCCGGGTCTTCTCTGTCTCAGGGGGCAGCAGCTCAGGAGGCAATGGGGAGTAGAGCGTGTCGGTCAACAGAACAAATTGGAACTGCACCTGGATGGAGGAAAGCCAGATCCACGCTTTTCATCGGGCTCCAAACCAGCCAGGGAAGTGGCTGTCAAACGGGGGCGTCGCAACACCCCAGCCTGAAGAGCCCCGACTGTTTCCCCTGTTTAGCAGCAGACGCCCTCTCTCTCTCTCTCTCTCTCTCTCCCCATGAACTTACCTGATTCTTTTTTTAAAAAAGGCATCAAAGGCAAGGAGAGAGAACAGGCCTTCTCTATATTTTCTGTGAATAGAATCCGATCTCTAGCTCCTACGTAGCAATTGGGGACAGGTATGTTTTCTTAAACTTTTAACTCTTATACGGATAATGGAGCCTTGGGTCGGCACTTTATTCGACTCTCTGCGTGAATGTCCTCTGGATCGACAAATCCCCCTTCTTGTTATTACTCGTCTGAATTTTGTACAGCTCCAGTGTTCGTGTTATATTCTAACTTTTTAAAAAACTGTAAAATGAAGTCCATCTCCGGCAGCAGCTATCACCTCATCGTGTAGCAATGAATTCTACAAGTTAAATTATGCACTGGGTGAAGTGCATCTTTCATCTGTCCACAGCCAACTGCCAAGTCATTTCAGCAAGACAGCTAGGGGGGGGGGTGTCTCTTAAAAATTCTGCAGGAAACCAGAAAAAGTGGGCTCAGCCGGGCCCCCTCCCCCTACTCTCTTCCCACATCCCTGTAAGAACAGAGGAACCAAAAAGAAAAAAGGGCCACTCAGCTGGGGTCCCCTTCTACAGCAAGAAAGAGAGCATCCAAGTTCCTGGAGGATCTTATACTCCATTCTTCACAAGTGACCGCTCCAAGCTCTGCCTGTATATGGGCAAATTCTGGAGCACAACAATAGCCGAAGAGCTGCAAACACAAGAAGCTTTGTGCTTCTCAAACACGCTATCCATAGAGTATTCAAAGCAACTGAAGTTCCCCCCCACAATGAATCTGCTGTGTCCTTAAATGCACAGGCATTTTATAGATAATCTTATGCTGCAAATGCCTCCCCACCTTCTTTTTCAGTTCCACACTAATTGCGTTGCCTTCTTTCAGGTAGACTGCATTCCCCCAAAGCTGATCTCTCAAGGAAGTGAACTGGTGAAACTTCCACTTTCGGAAAGCCCACTGGGCGAGTTCGTACTTGTGTTGTGTCCAGGGCACTGTTGGAAGAAAATAAATAGCTTATAAGAACCTTTGTGCTGAAAGCATGAGCTGATTTCTCATGGGCCCCACCCTTGAAGATTATCTGTGTGTGCAAATTTTATCCCAATTTCAAAAATAATCCCAAAGTGTGGGGAATTTCAATGGGGAAGCCAACAACACTCCAGTCACGTCCAGGGGGGGGCACGTCCATGTCAAGACTCATGGTTCGGATTATCTGCAGATTTCAGAATCCGCAAGGGATCCACAATCATTAAATCCATCCAGCTCAGCATTGCTCATAATCACTTGCAAATGATCTCCCAGCCTTTCCCAACTGAGTTGCCCAAGATCTTTTAAATGGTGGTATCGGGGATTGAACATGTGATCCTCACAGAGCAGGATGAGACACACAGGTCATGCCTTGTTAGCCACCGATTTGCCTCACCACTGATAATGGGGTCCACCTTTAAATGCCTTGTAACAAGGAAAAAGTGCCCAAATCCCAGTTCCTAGGCACGACTGTACTCAAGAAAACCAACCCGTGTTCTCAATCTCTCTGGCAATGGTCTAGTCTAAGCATGCACTCGGTTCAATTCTCATATGCAGCATTTTGAGAGCACAGGCAAGGCCTGCAATACTTCGGCATGGGGGCCACTATCTACGTCTGAAAGCACATAATGCAGCCGTTCAGTGCTGAAGCTGAACAAGCTGAGATGCCATCTTTCTCATCTGGAGGAAAAACTGCCTGGAAAGACCCACGCATACTCTTCTCAAGTTCCATGATGGAGGAAAGGTGGGATGTAAGTGTGAAATACATGATCACCTCACTCTGCCAGTCTGAAACAGGCCCAAACATGGTGAATGCACCCAGAACTCACCCTCCTCCTCTTCCTCCTCCTCCTCCTCCTCTGTGGTCTCGGCAGCCAAGGAACGTGTCTCAACCTGCTTCTGCAAGGCTTGGAGCTTACTCTCATAATCCTGAAGGGGAAAGAGGAGACACCGTGTAGGAAGACAGACAGACAAAAGTGGAAGAGGTGGAGCAGCCAGAGAGAAACAGAATAGCTTCAGAGAGAGAAAGCAGGACGAAGGCACAGGCAGAGGGCAAGAATGGAAGGATTCCCGAGTGCTCAAAGACAGAGCCCAGGTGCCCCCTCCCCCAAAGCAGTTGGCACTTTGGACCTGGCCGTGGACAAGTGGGCAATGGTGGCATGCAGTTTGGAACGGCACGACGACCAAGCTGGAAGAGCCCACGTCTCCTCAAGGGGGAGCCGCCAGCCAACACCCCACCCTGGCTCCACCTGTGCAAGGTCCTCCCCCAGCAGGAATGAAAGTGAAGGACTTGCAGACCCTCAAAGCACCTGCAGACGTGCTCTTCAAAACATACTGAAGCGGTGTTTAGTGGCTACTTTAAACAACAAGACAAGGACTGCCCAGTTCTTTCATGCCAGGGCCGTCTCTCTCGCAGCTGCCTAATGGGAGAGTCCACTGGGGATTTTCACTTAGGTCATTTTATACGACTAGGGGCCTGTTTGTCTCAGCATTGGACTGATTCTACCAGACCCAGGTGATGCCAACAGAGCCTTTTGCCAGAGGATCACCTAAAGGGGAATCACAGCACTAAGTTTTGCGTGCAGCTGCTCCCCCTCCTCTCCGTAGCCATTTGTAGCCAGCGCAGCCTTTGTTTTGCTCTAGCTGCTGGAAATGGCTCCACAGAAGAGGGCAAGCAGCTGCATGCAAAACCTAGTGCTGTGATCCCCTTCTAGGTATGCCTCTGCCTCTTGTATTTGCCCTTCAAGAGGAACTCCTGGAGGATCCCGGGGTAGAGCCAATGTGATGCAGTGACTGGAGACTCTGATGAGGGCGAGGGAAATCCTGGTCCAAAGGAGGGCGAGGGAAATCCTCCCACCTTGGCTCTGGAAACTCAAAGTGATTTTGGGTCAGTCACCATCTCGCAACTCAACAATGTGTTGCGAGGAAGGAGACCCTGCAATCCCCATCTTGAAGGTCCTTCTGCCATTAAGGTCCCTGGAAGCAATAGAAAGGGCTGGCCCCACACTGAGTCCCCATGAACTCTCTTCCTGCCACTTCCTCTCTGGGAGGAAAACCAGGCCAACAGCAGGAGGAGGGGGAAGACGTACACTCTCACAGCATGCATTCCATGCTTGCAGGAGGGACACCACCAAGTGCAATCTCAGGAGCCGGGGGGGCTTGGACCGGGCCTCACAATACAAGACCTTTTAACAGAGGAATGCCTGCGTGAAGCTACGGGGCAAAGCAGGGCAATGGGGAGGGCCTACTACAGTGGCTGGCTTATTTTTTGGAGGAAAGAAACAGATCACAGCATCTCACAGGGGCCCTCACTGTTGTGGAACAAAAAAAGAGAGGCGAACAATGGAAGTCCTGCACTTCTGCAACTGAAGAGGAGCACAGTGAGGAGGCTGACAATCCCCTCCCGGCTTGCCTTCAGCAGGCGGAGAACAGATCCGTGGGGGATACATCCGCAGCAGGCTGGAGGGAGGCAGTGGCAGACTTGGGGCAAAAGGCACCCCAATCCGCCACCCTCTTGCCCCTTGCAACCTCTTGCTAAGGTATCCCCTTGCCTAATGGATGAAGCCACTTCAGTGCAACTGGTCCTGCCTAAAATATTCCACTCTGCCAAGCAAGGAAGAAGCCCAAGGAAGTGGCTCACTGCTTCTTCTAAGTAAGAACTGAAAAGGGTTTGTTCCTTGGACTTAAAAACCACCAGACTCAACTATAAAATGTTCTTATGTCATCGGACTGCACAGTGAAGAAACTCTTTGGGTTATTTCTTAGAAAGCAAGTTGGAAGTGAAGATGAACAGAAAAAGTGTAAGGGCAAGAAAGAGAAGAGACAGTGTTACACACATACTAAAAAGCATCCTTAGGAACAAGCTGCAGGGGGTTAAGTAGCAATATGTGTGGCAAAGAGTGCTGGGCATGGAAGGCTTGCACCAAAAGGTTTGCATTGGGCAAGTTCAGGCATGATTTAGGGTCACCAGCATGAGCCTCAGACTTGTGCACTGCCTCCTGCCATTTCTGCACATGTATGCACACCCATGGCTGTCCAAGCCCTGCCCCACCTCTTCCTCACTGGGTCAGCTGATTCACCTGCTCTTTCTGACCAAGTGAGCAGGAACAGCACAGAGAGCACTCTCATCTCTGGGCTGTAGGAGCTGACTAGGTAGGCAGAGAGAAGGCAGCAGCAACAGAAACAGGGAGAGGCCCAGGTCTACTGGGGATACCTTCTCAAGGACCCCCTAAACCTCAAGGCCAACAGCCATGCCTGTTCGTATCAGGAACTGGGATGGCCTAGTGGCTCTGAGGTCAGACGTACACCTGGAAGATGCAGGCTCAAATCCCCGTTCAGACATGACGTTTCCTGGGTGACTCTGAGCCAGTCACTATTTCTCAGCCCCAAAGGGTTGTTGTGAGGACAGAAGAGGGAAGGAACCATAAACACTTGGAGCTCCTTGGAGGAAAGGCGGTATAAAAATGTGAAAAATAATAGCGGGCTGGTACACTGGGTGGGCCCCAAACCTCACAATCTTTGTGCATGAATACAAATGCAAGTGTAGGTTGTTCTCCCTCCTTTGGGATACAGACCACCACCACCCCAAGCTATTAATGACAAACAGTACATGTGGGGTGGGAGGAGGTTTGATTTCCCAGACTCCAACAAAAGGGCAGTACAGGCAACATTTGAACTATGAATGGAAATAGTCTTGCAAAGTAAGCTGGTTTCCAGGCAACTTACGACCGACCGTTAATCCAGCCCACTGCTGTGGCACTCAGGGAAGATTCAATGTAGTTCACAAACCCAAATAAGGGCTGAGGAAGGGCGGTGGTGGGAGAGAGATACCGGCAGCTCAGCTAAGGCCCAAATCAGTTACGAGCTTAGGATTCCTCTTTAAAGACAAAGGGATATTTATAAGAAGAAGGAGAGATGAACAGTGAAAAGAGACTCCCAACTAAACATTGTGGATGCATGGTTAGTCTAAATCTGCTCATTTCTGCAGACAGGGAAACAAACACAATTTGCAAGGTTGCTGCCTACCCGTTTGGGCCTGGATTTTGTCTTTCTGCACCCATCAGCCACAATGGTCTCTGGGCATGCCACAGGCAGTCCAGGGAGGCAACTGCCCCCCCCCTCACTGTAGCCCCTCACCCAGCAACTGGCATTTACACATCCACAGCCTCTGAACCTGTTTAGCTATTGTTAACAACAGTCGCTGACAGAGCTATCCTCCAAACGGTGGAGACCAAACAGAGAGGATGGAGAGAGTTTCATTTTTATTTCTTCTAATGGATCCTTCGATGGATCCTCAAAACTTGGGGCTGAAGGCATCCAGATGAAATTCAGGAGATTCAGGACCAGGAAGAACATTTTTTTCACATGACACGTAATCAGTGTATGGAATTCAAGGAGGGGATGGATAAGTTCATGGAAGAGGAGGAGAGGCCCATCTAGGACTCCCAGGCACAATGGTGACGTGGAAACTCTGTGTACAGAGGCAAGGAGCCAAGGGCTACCAGTGGTCGCTGCTTTCAGGCCCTGTTTCATGGGCTTTTCAGAACAGAAATAGAAGGCAAGACCTGAGGGCCCTTTGTTCTGAAATCCAGCAGGGCTCCTTGTTACATTCCCAGAGATATTTGCCTATTCCCCTTTTCAAAGTCATCTCAAGACAGCAAATTCACTACACACTATGTGAAGAAGTCCCATCTTTAGTCTTCTGTGCATCTCCCATTGATCAATCTCATCGAGCAACACCTCCCTCCATCCCCAAGTCTAGTATTGGGGGAGGGAGGGCGAGGAAGTCCTCTATCCCATCTTCCCACACGACATTATTTAAAGACAATGCAGCAATAGGGTCAACCAGGCACCAGCAGAGAGCTCTCCTCTGACCAGGCTGACCCCCTGAACTTTCAAGGACCGGGGTGACATGATTTGAGTGAAAGATTCACCCCCTGCTGCTGCATTCAACACCTCGTCAACAAATGGGGTGTTTAGAGGATATTCTCCATTGACTGGTGGAGTGAAGTCTTCTGTCACGCACTGCCTGCAAGTTTGTGGGGGTCCCACACACCACGGTGGAGGGCCTTCAACAGCAGCACTGTTCCAGAGAAAACCTCCACCACCTACAAAACAGAGGCTAAGAAATGTGGAATTCTGCCCCCCATCACTTTATGCTCCCACCAAGACAAGACCAGAAGCTTACAAGAGTATTCATTGTTTATTGAAGGCACTTGTTAAAATGAAAAAGCAGTTCTGCTTGTCACAAAATGCCCCTCTACCCAAACAACGATAATAGTCCAAAACATTTTAAAAAAACAACAGATGGACAGGTTTTCAAGTCCCATCGTTTCATCAGAAGAGTCATTTCCTCCTTTACAGTAATTATGAAGAGGTTTCACACCAGGAAGCTCCTGAAATTATTTCAAAGGCAATGTATCTAAACCACATTTTACAATATAAAACTTTAACAAACAAAAAAGAGAAAGGAGGAGGACATCTGTGTGAACCTTCAATTCAAAGGCACAAAAGATTCTCCCCCTCTAACTCTGGGCCATTTCCTTGATTGAGCCCAAACCAGTGGAATAAAAGGGGCACTGAGAAGCACAGAGAAGCTTCCGTTTTTAACAGCTTGTGCTGCCTCATCCTTTACCATATTGCCCCACATTTGTAACTCTGAGGTCATGTTTTTACAAAATGAAAATAAAAAAGAACTTTAGAAAAGCACTAAGCACTCGAATAGACCTTTACCAAAAAGCTACACAAACTGGACTGGTGACCCAGGGACCCTTGTCTTGCTAGGGTGGGAAGGCACCTTTGCCCCGAGAATGGAATTCTCCTTGGAACTCGGCTCACCTGGGTCTTGAGCTGCATGTCCACACCGTGCAAAGGGAACAACGCCGACAGGGCTCTGCTGCACAGCCACTGCAGAGTTTAATCTCCAAAGTTAGGAAAAGGCTATTGTGTTTTTAAAAATCTTTCCTGATACAAGAGTCTAAAATGTTTTCCCATTTATGATATACATAAACCAGGGCCACGTTTATGCAGTAAGAATTGTGTTCTAAGAACAGACATGGACAGTTACCAAAGAGGCAGAAGGAAGGCACTGCCCCAGCTATATTATAAAATCTGGAGGGAGAAAAGTGCAATTCAAAGCACACATCTACTTTAAAGAGGAATCTCCAGCAATGCGAGATTTTAAGCTCGTTTCGAGTCCCACGCTTTCAAAAATCCCATGTCACATCTTCTCTGTTGGAAATGTAAACCCCTGTGCAGGGCTGGTTTTGCAGAAGAAATACTAAAGGGATCTTAGCCTACAGAAATATATTCTCCCTCAAACTAAGTGGCCTCACCACCAAGTCATACAATACTACTTTTTATCCTTGCAAGTAACATCTAATATTCACTAGATTCTGCCCTTCTCTGATCACAAACACATTTTGTCAGCGAGGCAATCAGATCCACAACTGAGGCCATCCCCCATGACTGCAGTGGTCAGGAAAACGCTACTGTTCCTATCAAACATGTATATTTGATGCAAGTTTAAGCCTGGGGGAGAATGAATGAGATTGATCTCTTGGACAAGCAGAACTCTGTAAATCAGCCCTAAAAGTTTGATCATAGCAGGTATAAAGAGGCGAATGGGTGGGCTGACCATTCCGTGCTATTCAAGTCAATCCTGCACAACAAATGTAGGCTGGCAAAATGACTGCCAATTCCCTCAGTGAAACCCTGGATGATGCAGCAGGGAGCTACGGAAGGTGCCCTCACAAACAAAACCAACTGCCAGGTTTCCTTGAGGTCTCTTGATCTGTAGTGAAAGTGTGCCCTCTCCCTCCAATTAGGCAAAAGGCTAGAAAAGCAGAAAGGAATTCTGCTTGTCAGTTACAACACATTAAAGTAGAAGCCTCCAAACCCCAGCTCGCGGGTCAGATCCAGCACTCCACGATTATCCTTCCGTAGATGGCAGCGGAAAAACCTTACTGTTCTGTGCCGCAGCCTCCTTTCCTTGCACCTGATCTTCACACAGCCTTGAGCTAGGCAGCTTCCAGTGGCTGCCATCCCAGAAGGCGGCTGCCCGGCACAAGACTATGTGAAGACTGGGTGTGAAGAAAGGAGGCTGCGGTGTGGAAGAGTAAAGCTTCCCCACTGCCACACCCGGAAGGATAATCCAGCACAGCAGACCACAGTTGGAGACCACTGCATTAAAGCACAGGAGACCTGGAGGGGAGAGATAGGATTCTAGCTGTCCTGGCAGTATGCAGAATAAGACATAGGATTTTGCCCGAGTTTTTTGCCCCACGGAGTCACGTGATATTGATTCTACTGAAATAAGCAGGACAGTACTAAAAAAAAGGGACGTGGTGGCGCAGTGAGTTAATCCGCTGTTGCTGGGCTTTCGGTTGCAAGGTTGGGAGTTCGAGACTGCGTGACGGAGTGAGCTCCCGTTGCTTGTCCCAGCTCCTGCCAACCTAGCAGTTCGAAAGCACCTAAAATGCAAGTAGATAAATAGGGACCACTTCGGTGGGAAGGTAACGGCGTTCCATGTGCTACGGCATAGAGTCATGCTGGCCACATGATCGGACAAAAACGCCGGCTCTACAGGCTTTGAAACGGAGATGAGCACCGCCCCCTACAGTCGGTCACGACTAGACCATTCGGTCATGGGGAAACCTTTACCTTTTACTAAAAAAAAGCCAAGCCCTTGCACACTGTGAGAAGGGAGAATTTGCAAGAATGACTCTAAAGCAGGGATTCTTAACCAGGGTTTAAAAAAACAGTATTTATATACTGCTTTTCAACAAAAGGTTCACAAAGCAGTTTACAGACCCTTAAGGATATGGGAACCAAATGATGGGGCACAGGACTCAATCTAAAAAAAATTGTTAGATTAGATTAACTATTACCATTATCGATATGGATTGAGACATTCTGTTTCTAGCTATCCATATGTAGAGTAAAACCAAGCTATTGACATCTTTTGAAACCTTACTGGTACCTGATAGGATTGATGATTATGACGGTTTCAACAGTCTGGCAAAGAGAGTGTGGGACTTATTGGGCAATTCACTGGGGGTCTGTAAGACGGTTAAGAAACCCCTGCTCTAAAGGAAGAGTTACACATGCTAATTGCTCATTCTCCAAGGAAAAAGCAAATGGAGGGGAAAATGGGGGGGCTGGAAATTCCCTGTGCTGTATTTTCAGCCCTAGCTTAAAAGGTTTATGGGTGAATTCAGCAAGATTGATTGGGAAGGCTGAAAACAGAAAATTCAATACAACACTTAGACTCTTAACCGTTACCTTAAAAATCCCTACAGGCAACATTCAACACTAGAAACTAGATTTGTCTTTGTGATTGTCCGAAGGACAACAGAAGTATGAAAAAGTAGCCCTATAAGTATTCCAGAAATATTTCAATGTTTTAAAAATATGATATCCCCATATAATAAAATGTAGGCACCCAAGCCCCTGTGCCTCCCTTCTCCCAAAGCCCAAGGCAAAGGGTTCGTCAAGAAAGCAAAATTCCAACACATTTCACAAGCAATAAGAGAGCAGTAAAAAAGGTCTTTGTCTTGTGCTTGGCAAGGGAAAGCCACCCCATTGCTAACATCTCACTCTAAGACAGGGAGCTACAGCCCTCCCAAGCCCAACCGCCTCCTTCACCCTCCAGTGGCTCAGACAGTTGTTTCTTGGCTAGCCTTGAGGTTCGGGGCAGAGAACTGCCGCCTCATCCGAGGAGGGGTCACAAACTGGTTGTAGTGGTATGGCCGGTCAGCCTGCCTTGCGTGCCCGCTGGCCATGCTGCCATCTGGGCTTATGCCCCCGCTGCCATAATTGCAATAGGGCTGGCGATGCTGGTGCATGTGTCGCTTCTGTTGAAAAGTCTGCAGGTCTTGATTCTGGTTCCCACCATAAGAGGGCAAGGATTCGGATGAGTCGGACATCTGGCGGCCCAGGTTTTTCTGCTGACCATTGTTGAGAGAGTTGCTTCTCCAGCGCAGCTGAGCTGACGGTTCTGGCTGTGAATTGCTCTGCTGCGGCTGAACATTCAAGGGCTGCCTCTTTATCTGAATATCCTGGTTACACTGGGGACCGTATGGACAGCAAAATGGCTGGGGGTCCTTGGGGACGGGGGCTCTGCCACACATGCCTTGATCCTCCTCCTTGATCTCCTTCTTCTGGTCTTCCTCCTTTGGAACCCTCACCTCTATAACTTCATCCTCCGTAATAATGATGTGAGTGCCTGGGCTCCAGGAGTTTCTGTGTTTCGGGTTGCTCTTAAAGGGGAAGCGGGGCTTGCGGTTCTCTGGTGGGATGAATCGGTGAGGCATATTTTGACGGCGGAGCTGCTTGGTTATTTCCTGCTGCTGCAGGTTCTTAAAACGGATTTGCTCTTGCTTCATCCAGCGCAACCGCCCACGTCTGAAGGCAGGATCCTCCTCCATTAACTGGGAGACACGGCCCACTCTCAAGGGGCTACTCTTTTCATCGCTTTTCACGCTTCCGTCAGCATTCGCCTTCTGGGCGGACTCAGGCTCTTTCACTTTGGTAGCGGCTGGCTGGGCTTTTGGTTCCTGGGAGCCAATCAGAGGCAAGATCTTCTCCATCTTGAGCATTTTGTTTCTAAGCACTTTGATTTCCTCATCCTTCATGTTGTTCTGCTTTTTCACTTCTTGCAAGATATCTTCGAGTTTGTCTATATGCACTTTGAGGTCGTCCACATCAGCAATGCCTTTCCCATTCAGCAGGATGTCTTCAATCTTTTCATCGCCGACCCCCACCGTGTCCCAGACGTCTCGGGCAACCGCTCGCCATGAGTCACGCTCATTGGGGTCTTTCTTCCCGTACAGGGTGCAAAGCTCTTTCATTTTAACAATGGCCAAGGCCTCAATCTCCTGCCGCGTGTGCCGGAAATCATTGAGGGCCACCTCATAGCAGATCTCCTTCACAGCCTGGATCTTCAAGTCTGAAACCGTCACCCACTTGGAGTCTTTGCTAAGGCGCCGACGCTGAGGTATCTGATACATTTTAATGGGCTCTCGCTTCTTCCCACTGCTGGGGAGCCCACATTTTTTAACAATGGTTTGTAGCTTGCTAGGGGGCAACTTCTCTCTCAGTGAAGTGATCAGCCTCCAGCTCTCCTCACAAGACCGCTTGTCCGAATCATCCCCACTATCAGAATCCGCGTCCTTTGGAAAACAAAAATCAAGAAGTGGCCCCAAAAAAAACCAAAATTAAAATTGGGGAAAGAAAGAAGACACTAATCAACCAAAGGGAAAAAAAAGACAACTAAAAACTAAGGGGAAAAATTATTTGGCAGGAGGGAGGGAATCAAACAGAATAAACGATGTGGACGTTTTAATGTTCCAATCTTAGGATACTAGAATCTTTATTCCCAAGAATCTTCAGCAGCTTTCTTTAAATTCAGCAACATGTTAATATCAAGGAATATTTGAATTTAATCATTCTAGATCATTTCAAGGCTTTCCATAATCCAGTTCATGCGAAAATGTTAGAAGGACTAAACCAAGTACCTGGCAAGAAGATGGAAGCCACACTTGACTCATGCTACAAAGACGTGCAAGACCCCCAGCCAAACACAATCGCCTTGGTTAATGCTGCAGAGTTCCTCCAGTTAAAATGTCTTCCCTCTGTCGCGCGTGAACCCAGCAGTCATTGTAGAATGGTCAGATGAACAGCCACAGTTAAGTCGAGTTAACACTGGTTAATAAGTGTTGAACATGTGGGGTGCAGAAATGCAAAGGATACTATCCACTCTACTACAAATGCAGTCAGAGAGAGGGGTTAGAAAGAGAGGGAAAGAGATTCAGAAGCAGCCACTAGGTTGGTGTTAGAAGTACTGTAAGTATTGCGCCACTACAACGGGTGAGATGATTTCAGACTCCCAGAAGAAGCACTACAAGTGAAAGAACTAGTCAGGGCATTTCCAAGTGTTTTTCCATTTGGCACAGATATGCTGGGTTTTAAACAAAATACTGAATGAGTGTTAATTATCCCAGATAATCAATCCCCTAAATATGGATGAGATCTTTCAAAGGCTGACCACCACCAAGGTAGTATTGGATGTTTCAACTGTTTTCCCATTGATCAATGCTCCTACACATTTCCTGGTTGCATTTACCTTCATAATTACAAGCTTACTGCATGTTGATGACTTCGCTCCTTTTCAAAAAGACTGGGATTTAGAAATGCTTTCCCATCCAGGAAAAAGCTAGCTGTCCCAAGAACAAAACCCAATTATTTGTGTTAGCGATTGTGGGATTAAGTTACCCTAAAATTCCTGACCCCAGGGTGATTCAGACACGCTTCCTGCTGACTCTTGGGTCATCAACGGACCTGTGAACTCCCCCCACCCACAGCTTCAACTTCACCAAGAGCTACACAGTCCCTGAAACTGTCTAGACTGAGAGAGTAAGGAAAGTCGGGCTCTAACAAAAACAAGTCCAGGGTACTGCAGTGGAACGGAAGGTCCCAACGCAGAACACACCCCATGCTCTGCTCCAGGCTGAGCAGAACCTTGAAAGGGAAAACAACACCTTAGCCTTGCAAGCACCAACACGAACTGCTTTGCTCACAACAACACTATGAAAGCATGCTATTTTAAGGAGTTATTAGAACGAAAACTAATGAATGAAGCACTTTCACACTAACCCTATGATGAACTCAAGCAAAGGCGAACCTTATTCCTCATTCCCAAATAAAGGGCCAGTTTCACCCTGACATCCTTTCTCCCTGGAAGAATAAACAAACCTGAAGGAACACATGGCATTAACACTTGCGAAGTCCAGGCATTTTGCAAAAAAGCAGACAAGTGCCTAGACTTGCCAGTGGAGTTCCACTTCAAAATCCAAAGGCTATTTTGTATTTAGTTTAATGATTTTTTCATGCGCACCTTATCTTGGTTATTCTTCCTTGCTTTATTGGGGTATCCTCCTAAGTTGCATACTTAGCCCTTTCTTATCTACATGCCAGGTTAGCAAACATTACTAAGGTTAACTTAAAACGAACTATGACAACTATGCTACTAGACCAGGTATGAGACAAGGCTACTCTCACATTTCATGGCAGCAAGTTTGCGTGGTTCGATACATATTATAAGAACCTCTCCAGGTTTTACAGCTGGATAGTTAAGGCCAGCCCAAAACCTCCCAGCAACTGAGGCAGCCCCCCAAATGCTGCCCTTAGCTCTGCAACACCTCCTCCCTCACCCTAGATTGGAAAAGGAAGAAGGAACAGAGCTGAAGGGAAGAGCGACACTCTAGGGCCCCCCCCCCTCTTCCACTCTATCCTCTTTTCATTTTTAATTCAAAGAGCAGAAGAGTGGCAAACAACGGTGGAGGTTCTACCCCACCCACCGCTACTTGACTGCCTCAGCCAGCCTCCAGGATGGGACAGTACTGCAAATGGCTGTGTGGATGGCATTAATTCTAGGCTGTGGGGCGAGGATTTGTGGTGGGGGAGAAATGGGAAGGAAGCCCAAAAGCAAGAGACACTCAATAGTTTTGAGATGTCTGGTTAATCACCACCAAGTACTGCCTCCCACACAACTCAAGATTATTCAAGTCTGGAAGAAATATGTCTGCAAGGCTTAAAACAGTGACACGACACTTCAGTGTGTTAGGGACAATATTCAAGCCTACATGTTGGCTCCCTAACCCATGCCAGGTGCCCAGAGGCCATACACAATTGTCACATTCACCCAATTACTGGGTTTCGAGCCCACCTTTCTACCACTCAGGCAGCTTGTACAAATCTGCGTAATATTGTTTTCAGCTACACCTTCCACGTGCAGATTTTCCCTTCTACCACAAAACAAACTCCCTTCTCCTAAGGCTGAAGACTGTCGGGTGGACCAAAACCCTCCAGTGCTTCTCTGTGGTACTGCTACCATGATGGCAGCAGAACCAAGAGTAAATTCGCCATAGAAGCACCCCACCCTCCACCCCAGACCAAAATCTTGGAGCAGAACAGATAAGAACATCCCAGTCAGGAGATAAAAGCCACCTCTGCCACACAGTTCCTCCCCATGGCAATCAGAATTAGACATCTAATCATCCATTCCACATGCATTAAACACAAAGGTGTAACATGCAGGAGGAGCTCTGGGCACCCTAAATGACCCCGTAAGTCCCTTGGATCTCTGGCCTAGAGAGTACTGAACCCGCCCACCTCTTCCTGCCACTTTGCAGGACTTCACACACCCAAATAAAAAGTCTGCTCTCCAGATTAGCCTGTAATCCTGCAAAACCTCTTCGGTGTCAGGTCAAACCCATATCTGGAACATTCCATTAGAGGCCATGGATTACTCCACTGCCGTTTGATTTGCTGCCCCCAATATTAGATCCTGCGCTCTTGCCCTCCTGAAGATTTTCTCTTAGAAAGCCAGAGACCTGGCTACCATGAAGGTCTCTGGAGCCGACTTTCATAACTCACTCTATAGCCTGTCTATGAAGGCTGTTCAGAAGCTGGTACACAGAACATCACTGCCCCTTGTGAAGACGACAGACCCCATGAGAATGGACTCAGCAAATTCTGAAACAAGGGCACTGGTTACCAGATTGCTTCTCAGACAGGTTCAAACTGCCAGCATGACCGTGGCATGAGACAGGCGCTGACTATCTCAGGAGAGGTCTTCTTCCACTGGCGGTCCCAGGGGTTTCACCTTCCAAAGACAGGCCTTAGCGCCATAATGGAGCACCTATTTTGCAGGCAAAGGGTCCCAGGTTGAATCCCTGGCACCATCTCCAGGTTGGGCCGGGAAAGACCTTGAGCCTGAAACCCTGGCAAGATGAGGTCAGACACTGCTGAGGTAATGGACTAATAGTCTGACAGCTTCCTATGACAAGAAGGGCCTGCTGTGTCACATCTTTCTGGGAGCCGAGTTCAGCCTCTACTAGAAGCAGAGCCTTTTTGGACGTGGCCCTGGAGCTGTGGAACACACACACCCTCGAAAGGCCTGCCTATGTCCTTCCGGACCCTGAGGAACAGTGAAGACATCCTGCCTCCATGTATTTGGGATTTAACCACGGATAGAGACCGAGGTTAAGTCAGGCTGGGGGCTCACTTGCCCAGAGCAACCCCTGAACTCCCAAGTACTGGTGGCCTTAGGAGCGATCATGGGGCAAGGGGAAGTACACAGGAGGGCATCACTGGGAGCTTAGGGCAGGCCTTTGCCCCAGAGCGTCCAGCACCTTGCTCCAGAACAGGACTCAGCAGGAAGTGTGCCAAGACATTCGGATTTATTTAAACAACCTTGTGAACTAGTTTTGTGGAAAAGCAGTATATAAGTATTTGCTGCTGCTGTTGCTGCTTTGTGGTACTGTTCCATTACGGTACAACATTAAGCGACGGCATGAAAAGGTTGTAAATAAGCAGATTTTCAACCTGACCCCTGCCGTTCATGGGACCTGCCTAATCTCCAGAAAGTCACAGGGATGCATCTCATTCCTTGCTGCTAGACGTCCAGACCCCAGACTTCACTCGGGGGAAAGCCCAGCTAGCTTGAGTTCTGAACACAGGCCAAAAGAAGTAACGTGTGCTCCTCCTTGCTTTGGCTGGATGAAAAAAATACAGTGGCCCTATTTCCAGGCCCCAATAAAGCAATTCTGGAAAACTGGGCTGAGAAGGCAGGAGCCCGGGGTGGAGGGAACTGCTTGTCCTATACGAACCATCCCCACCTTCTGAAGGAGGCCTACTTTCTTCACCTGAGACATTATCTTTATCTAAGTCAGTAGTTTTGCTTTTCAATACCAAATCCCTGTCTTGCGCAGTCCCTCATCCCAGCGTGTGTGTCAATAAGACCCTTACTAAGGATTCAGACTCCATGCAGGGCAAGGGAAGAAGGGTTAAAGACATGCATCATTGCAGCAACCTTTTTAGGTTAACACTTGAAAAACTCTTGCACACAAGCACAAATCTGGACATCTCTTCTCAGCAGCAGTGGCAATTCAAGACAAAATGAAGGCAAATTTCCCTAGCAACTGTAACCAGTGAGGCCACCCAACAGCAACTACAAAAGATGGTGTGTTTGGGAGGGAGTCAGAAAAGAAAATCAAACAATCCAAAGGCCTTCCTTTAGACCCATTAAAGATCCAGACACTGGTGCTATACTCTGTTAGTGGCTTACAGTCGAGATCTGCTTGGAGAGTGAGATTTTGCAAGTTGCCTGCCCTCAGGCATGCCACATTCAAAGCCAAAAGGAGGACACTGAAGGCAGGAGACAACTAACAGGAAGTACAAGCAATCCAAGCATGTATCTTGTCCTCAAGGGTCAAGGAGGGCAACATTTAACTTCTGCAGTAAGGACAGCTCACAGAAAGATCAACACCTACCAGCCTCTGTTGCTCCAGCAAGAGATCGGCTTCTTCTTTCTCCTTTTTGTACAGAATCTCCATTTCTTGAAGTCTGGGAAGAGAAGCAAACGTCAATCACACAGACCACAACTGTCATGTTATCATATCAAGACATACACAGGGGGCTCCTCAGGGCAGCAACAGGACACAGGAAGAGCCCTGCTGGACCAGACCAAAGCTTCCATTTAGTACAGCACACCTTCTGGTCAAGGAGAGGGAAGCCCAAAAAGGGAGCCAGGTAGGCAAACAGGCCCCTCCTGCTACTGCTTCCCAGCAACTGGTACTCAGAGGTAGACTGCACCTGAAGCTGGGAGGTAGCACCGATAGCCTCACAGGACAAGTCTTTGTGCTGCTCCCACTTTAAAGCCATCTAGCACAGCAGGCCAGAAGGTCTCATAAGCCACACAGAGGTGTCTAGAAATTTATTTTGTCAGCTTCATGGGGCTGGAGGTATTAAAGGTAGTGGGTGGAATAGAGAGACTGAAAGATCCTGGAGAGACCGAAATATTACAACGAAGTAATAAATCAGGGCCAACGCTCAATTTCAGAACCCAAAAGCACTTCTTAGAGGCACATGAAGACAGGAAAACAGCTCTGCTAAACCCATTCATGCACCTTATGGCTGCAATCCTAAACACAACACAAATGGGGCTTACTTCTGAAGAGACATGCATAGGATTGGGCTCAGAGAGACATTTACATCCCCAGTATGTCCAACTAGCTTTTTCTAGGTCATGAAAAAAAATAACCAAATATTTGTACAAGAAGCAACAACATCCACTTTGCACTATTTAGTGGTGCTATACAATGGTTTTAACTGGGGAAGGAAACAAAAAGGGGTGTTTGTCGCACAAATCCATTACCTTTTCTCCATCTCCTGCTTCATATCAATTCCCTGTTTCTCCAGCAATTCTCGCTGAGCAAAAGTCCAATCTACTGGCTCCGAGGGAGTCTCTGCTGATGGTGTTTTCTCCCTCTCAGCCCGTGCTTGCTCGGGATGGTTGAAACGGAACACGTGGTTTTTACCCATAATGATGCGATTTCCTGGATAAGCAATAAAAAGATTACTACCAATGGGATTTTTATAGGCTAGAACAATGACAGGGGTTTTATATGGTCGCAAAAAAATGGCTGAGATGTGATCAGCCATGTTATTTCCAGGCAGCCACAAAGTGAATTTTCAAGCACAGAAAAAAAACCGGGGAGGGGGGAAATCTAGCAGAGTTTCCTGAACAAAACCCCACAGCCTATAGTTGTGGACTGTGGAAATCCAACACAGTTAGTTCGCCATCAATGTTACTATTCCTTCATGTACATTAGGCAGGAGATATCTTCCCTTGCACAGCCAAAGCATCAAAATAGGATTTACACAACCACAGTGGTCTTCCACTTGTCAAGAGCTAGAACCTGCAACATGGGAGTCCACTTTCAAGAGCCCAGCCGGCAACAAAGTGGCCACAGCTCCTTCTCCTTTCCCACCTGGTGACAGACAATCCAGGTCTGCTGTTTGATTGTTCTGCTTCTCTTTTTTTTTCAGACCAGTTGGAAGGAGGGGAGGTACAAAAAGTAACATGGCAATAGCATGTGCTCAGTTTTGAAAGGCAGAGGGAAAGAAAAAGGAATCAAGGCAAGGCAGAGAACATAGGAAATGTTACAGCAGGGGAGACTGGACAAGTGGAGAGGAAGTGCACATCTGCACTTCTGAGATGGGTGAGATGGTTCCCGTCTAGAACCACTAGGCCTGGCTGTTGTTCAAGCAGAGCAGGTCTGAGTTTCAAAACCAAATGGTGACAGCAGCACTGCCACGATCCAGTTGTGGTCAAGTCGTGCCCCCACAACCGTTTGGATGTGCAAACGGCTAGTACAGCATACACCTTCAAAGTGCATCCTCCCTTAGTTAAGCCTTATTGTCAGTATTTCCAGCAAAGCTGTCCAAATTCCAAAAGCCCTTACCCGAGCGCAGTTGGACTGGCTGCACGACCCTCTTGCCGTTGACGTACGTTTCTGAACGTTCACAAGGTTCCAGAGTAACAATAACTAGAAAGGAATCACAGATACTTTGGTTACTATTTGTCCCAAGTGACTGAAAACCCTGGGCAACCCAAGCTCAAGAACCTCCTTCAGACCACCAAAATAGGGCCTTTGAGATCACTGTTTAGACTGTAAATCCTTTTGGGACAGGGAGCCATTAACTGTTGACAGGTTGGCTGGTTGGCTGGCTGGTTATACTTTTATATTTTATGATCCACATGGCTTGTTTTAAACTTTGTTGTTTAATTTTTTGTTTTATTGTATTTTAATATTGTTTAAATTGTTTTTAATGTTGTTTTTATATTTTTTATTGTTGTAAATGCCGCCTTGAGTGCCTCGGGCAATAGGCGGGGTATAAATTCAATAAATAATAATAATAATATTATTATTATTAGCCTGTAAACCGCTTTGTGACCTTTTTTCTGAAAAGCGATACTATATAAAGATTTATTGATTATAGAACTGTGACAAGAATTGGGGGAGGGATTGTCTGCTCCAGGGAAAAGGGTGCATGTATTCTGGGAGACTAATAGCAAGAACTGCCACAACTGAGATGGAACTAAAGGCAAAGCAACATAGCCAAGAAAATGGCAGACTAGTCCAATTAATGAAAGGGACAAGCTATATGCATTCTGTCCATAAAAATGGAATGGAACAACGGTGGGTATCAATGTATGTACCACCATAGGACAATGCAGCAGAGATAGCAAACCAATAAACAACTCACCATGGCCATTATGGTTCCTCTCGCTCCGGAAGATGCAGTGCTCTTCTTTGATATGAGCTCCGCTCAGAACGATGTCTTGACGCCGTTCGGCATCTGCCTGACCAACCCTACGGCCAACAAACAGAGTGTTCTAATTTCCAGAGTAGCATCTGGCACCAACCACCATTTAAAATTCTCTGTGCTGTCTTTGGGGAGAATGCTTTGAAGGCAGCTCACTGCTGGTATTGATGCCCTCCCGAGGTACGTGAGGAAGCCAAACTCTCACACGTGCCTGGAAGAGTGCTCTCAGAGGGGCACATCCCAGCACATGTGGTGGTCTTGTAGATTACCTAGTTTTTGAAGTGAGGCATTTGCCGAGATTCCCAAAACTATGGATACAAAAATCTATACAGGTCTTATGTTTGTTCTTCTATTGCTAGTTTATGAAGGCCACAACATCTATAGTAAAATCCTGCTTTTTAAAAATTACTGCCACCAGACTAGGAACTGTTTTACATTGTCATCACAGTTCTTTTCATTCAGTTCCTGGCATAAAAGAGTATGGTGAACAGCACTTGCAGAAGAGCTTACTTAGGAAGGTCATCTCTTAAAGAGCTTACCAAACCCGAAACATTTCATAATGCCTGGTGCGTCCCTCCCTCATTATTTAATATACATATCAACTTTGCAGACTGCTATTTTTTAGCTTTGTGAAGAAATGTGCTCAACTAGTGCAACACCCTGATCCGTTTTATTTCCTGCTCCGATATAACTGTCTAAATTTACTATCTGAAATAAAGTGCACACTTTTTAATTTTAATCGCTTTTTAAAAACCAGGAGGGTAACTTGTGCCTGCATGCAGCCTGGTCAGGCCCCAAAATGTATTTACAAGAATTCTCATGCAATACTGCTTGATAGTAAATATTATTGCCCACAGATCATCATGCTGCTTTCAGCTCTCAGGCCAAGAGGTGAACCAAATATACATACGATAAAAACCTCTAAGGCTCTCAATTTAAGAGACAGTGCATGCATGTATACATACACACACATCATTTTGATTAAAATAATCACAACTGAAATTTAATTTTGAAATATTTGTGTTGATCCAACACAAAGAAAAGTTGCATATGGAGCCTCCCAAGGAAAGGAAGAAGGAAGCCACTCCTTCCACTTTCTTCCCACCAAGCATAATTTTCTAAAACCACTATTGTATCTCCCTTCTCAACACATACTTGGTAAAAAGTCCTTGATTTCAAATCCAAAAATTAAATGCCATGCACGTAATCAAGGACAAGGGTAATTAAGAGCATGCCTCTCAGCCAAGTACGTAACAAGACTGGATTTGCCTCAGCAGGGGAGAGAAGTGGCTTCCAAGAGGAAGGTGCTCATGCGCAGAAGCACTGTGGCGTACCTGGTTATACCGTCTTTGATGTAATAGAGCAAACACTCTGACATGAGTGGATCTTCATTGAGGTTTACCAGATGAGGAGTCTGAAAGAAGAAAGCAAACACTTAGAGCCTCCCTTCCCTCAAAGCCACTTCCTGGGAAGAGACCCAATCGCTTGAACATCCAAAGGTAACTCCAGGTTGCCCCCACCCCCAAGCCAATCATTTCTGGAACAAATGCAAATTATTTCAGTGCAGAAATGGAGGAAGACAATCAAGTGACATCAGTAGGTTTATTTGTTAGCAGACCAACTAAAAGGAAAAACACAACCTACTTAATAGGGGTTGGCACTAGGAGAAGTCAGGGTTCTAGTAGCTTCACCTGGGCTGCTAGTGCTCAATTCAAGTTGCTCCCTCCCTTGCCAAAAATGGAAGGGACCAGGAGAGTGGAGAAAAAGGTACTGAATGCGGAAGAGGAAACCATTCAAAATAGTCTGCCAGCAAGTATGTTGGCTGACAAGTCTAATAGCGTCCACAGATTTTGGTGAATTTCCAAACCAGGGTACCTTATGCGGAACTATCCAGACACTTTGTATTCAGTGTTTCCTTCCGTAAAGGAAACAGCGATACTTCTGTTTATTTTTGCTACAAGCAGACAGCCATCTCTATAGCTACAACTTCCAACCTAGAGCTCCTAAAATCACTAAACCAACCTTCTTCGGTGAGAAGACCCCATTGGGATCAGCAAACAAGTCACATGGCCTTGGAGTGAAAATCTAGTCAATGGGATGACAGCAAGCGCAGATAAGAGGAAAAACAGAGTGTCAGAACTTGAAGATGGACATCAAAAGCCAAGATCCATACTGGTACAGCGTGTTTAAAGGTTCCAATACGTCCATAGCTACGGTTACCAATTACAGCACAAAAAAACTATAAACTGCAAGGAACAAAAGGGTCACACTCAGGATAACTACAAGGAACAAGACCATCAGGATGGACAGAACAGGCAAGGAAGAGAGGGAATGAATTCCTATCTTCTAGTCCACAGGTAGCAATGTCTACCTAAGCACCTGTTTTCTCCAAAACAGCTTCCACAAACAAACCTGATCAAATGCTTCAAAAGTGTCATCAAACAGAGTTGATGGCCTCCGAGGGAAGATCTACATGGAGAGAATTCAGAACATGAGAGAAACAAGAGGAAAAAGAGAAAGCTTATGAGAGGAAAAAGCTACTGTGGTGGTGATTGGGAGGTCCGCGTGATAAAGGAAACACAGAGCTTACAAACCAAGACTTCCCTTGGAGCGTGTAAAGCAAGATGGACTATGTTGCTGGTTCTGAGTTCTTTCCCCATCTTGGGACATCCAGACCTTAACCAACTAGTCAAAGAATGATCAATTCCATGCCTAACTGTTGCGGAAATTAATGTAATCTGGAAGGGAATGGGGGTAAAGGTGGGGATGATCCATTTCACCCATGTGACCTACAGCATTCCTATAACAAGCTTCTTGCAGAGACGTAATACGTCACACATTGAAGTCATGACATCATCAACTTTGAACATCAGGAGCTACTTCCAGGTTGCTGGGCTTTCAAAGGGGCGCCAAATCCAGTAGCCAATGACGTTCAACACGGAGAACGACCCATACATCATTGTGAAGTCAGCAACGCTTCCAAGTTACTTTTTGGTGCAATTCTCAGTCACCAAGCCCATTGCACACTGACAGCTCTAACCATAGCCAACTTTTTAGGGAAGTAGAAGAAGACTTTGAATCCAACACAGAGAAAACAGGTGGCAATAGGCTGTCAGCAAGGAAAATGAGGATGTGAACTGATGGCATTAACTGGCAACTACCGGTTGGCCATTTTGGGCCAGAGCATCTGATGTGAGGACTGTGCTACTTCGGATGCTGTATTGCTGGACTGACATAACCAAGAATCCATCTATGGGCAAACTTCCAAGCTATACTATCCACAAGGTGACAGCAACAGCCTTAAATTGTACACTACACCAAAGACAATCAGCTAGATTTTCTGTAGACACAGGCTTCTCCTTTTCTCCTGAATATCAGTTATGGTACAGCAACAGTATTGACCGACGACCATTTCATCACATCGAACTGGCTAACAAAGCTCTCTGGCTCAACTTGCACAGCATTCAACAGAAAAATACTGTGAAAATGCAAAAGTAGCACGATATTCAGACAATCCAATCAAGACTAGGAAATGCACAAAAATGCTTTCAACAAGCACCACTTGCTAGAGGATGCAACTAGACTTCCCTGATTTTTGTAATAGTCACTTGATATAGTTGGTATAAGTTTCTATTGAATGATGGCTCACTCGTGAATTTCTTTTTCCAATAAGCATAAGCAACATCCGTCTAGAAAAACAGAAGCTTGTACACAGTTGTCCGGATGGAAGGGCATCTTCCATTCACAGAAGGCCTGCTTTAAACCTCATCTTGCAGAATGAGAAAAGTAAAACTATAAACAAAGATATTCTTCCAATTCCACAGCCTTCTGCACAAGCGAAAGTGTGAACTGCAATACAACCTACCTATTACAGCACAGCATTTACTTCTGTGTAAGCTCAGCCACACATTTACAGAACAGCATAAGCTTCCTTCCCTCCACTCACAATTCTCTGGACCTGATCCATACAAGAGTGTCAAAACCCGTTCTCATAAGCCCAGGAACTTGCCGTCTTGATGGACATTGTGGGGAAAAAATCAAAAGCATTGCAAACCTTTTTAGGTGAGAAAACGCCCAGGGTTCCTCCATCCTCTCGAATAGCAACTCCCATCTCAGCCAGCAGAGCCTCTCTACATAGAGAAGGTGGTAAAAAATAAATGAGATGCATTCATCGGGCAGCTACAAAATTAAGAGCAAGGGGCAATTTCTTGCATCTAACCTCTCCATTCGAATAGCCTCAGTTTTCCGCAGCTTCTCCTCCCATGTCTCATTCAGCTCCGCAATGATCTTCTCAGATTCCTGCAAGAGAGCCCAGCAGAGCATCAGTGGTACGCATGGGGCTACATTTGACATCCCAATAGGCTACTTGACATAAGGAACTGAAGTTTATTTAACTGCCCCTTTCTTACCAATCTCAAAAAGTAATAACTTGAGGATAGTTTTTAAGATGTCAAAGGACTCTTATTTTTCATCTGAGTCAGCAGGTTGAATCCTGACTGACTCTTCCCTCAGTGTGCCCACGGAACCAACAGTGACATTGAGGGCCAGCTGGAATAACATCATGGATTTTAAATGCCTCTCTGAAGCTCTCTGCTGGGGGAGCGAAGAAGCTGTGACTCCACATGCCCCGATCATGGCTTCCTGGCCCCATCTGGATCAACCTCAGGCCAGAAACAAAAGTGCACATTGCCAGTCAAGTTGGCTGTCACTTGGCTACACCTGGGAGCTCCTGCAATATTTTTCACCCTCAACTCATCCAAGCTCCAAGCTGTTGATGCTGAAAGGATGAAAAACAGCGAGGAGAGATGTCACCCTTGCCATGTCCCTTCCTGCTGCTTCTCCTCCACTCACAGAGGCCAGGAGAATGATGCAAACGGAGGGACCATCATCAGGGCTAAAGGAAAAGCGCATCCCCATAACCGCCTGTTTTTCTTTGTTTTAATGACTTGCTCTTAGCATGGATTCTGTATCACCTGCTCTAGAAGCCTTGTCAGGAAGGCTGATTTCTACATGGTGGGCAAACCTCCCCATTCCGCAGAAGCTGAATAGCTCCAACTCAAAACAGCCCACACTGGGGCAAGCCCTGCAGAGGGCCTTATAGAAACATTTCAGTCTGATGCCGTCAGCAGCTTCTCTGCCGGGATAATTCTGCCAAAGCCTTTTCTTCAACAGCATGTTCAGCGGCTCGTGCACAAATGGCTCTTTGTTTCCTCAGCATGGAGGGGGAAAAGGCGTGTTTCTCCCACTCCTGTTACCCTTTTGAGTTTACAAAGAGGGCACTTTCTCTACCACCACGAGCAGATCTGGGATGCACAGAACAAGGACAAATGAGGCAAAGTAGGAGACAAAAAGACAGGGGGAAATGATGCCGGCGTAAAAGGAAGCCTCAAATCCCGTGCGCACAGAACAGCTTCTTGGTTTGGCGCTTCCATTGGATATTCTCATTTCCACGCCTCCTTTTGTGTCTTATTTTAAAGCCCATGGCGCCCTCAATCAGAAAAGGTTGCCTCGCCAAACTGTTCTCTCTCTCACTCAAAGATGAAGATGCTGCCTTGAATACCAATGAGCAAGGGGAGCTACTCCCCAACAACCTAGCCTAGACCTCCGGTGTGTTTTTGTATCATGTCGGAGCACCAGGCGAGCAGAGAGGCCGTGCCGCCATCTCCATGTCAACACAACTAGCTGTGTGCATGTGCGTGAGTACACTCACTGTGTGGATGTGTGTCAGTTCACTCAAATCCCCCGGGAAGCATTTGGGGGGGGGGGTGAGAAAGATGGGAGGAAAGGCAGCATGTGCATTCACTGCATAACCAGCCCACTGCCTCACATGCCCAAATGTGGGGGAGGAGAGGCCACAGCAAGACCAGAAATAAAGCCCACCAGTGTTGTGCCCTTTTGTTTGATGCGGTTCAAGTCAGCACGCAGACTCGGGACAAAGGCCTCCATTGTCTGCATATAGCAGGGTATTCTATGTGCCTCACATGTTCGTTTACAGGTCCAGATCTCATTGCTCTGCCTTGACAACATCAGTCAGCTGAGGAAGGACTGGAGATAAAGAGTCAGAAATGTCTCTCTAATCCTTTGCAAATTTAAAGCCTGCACGTGGCTGGAAGCCTGTCATACAACCCTATTACGCTTGGGGAGAAAATGCGTTTTCTAGAAAGGAAAACTGGACACTGACCTGAAAAGGGTCCTTGACAGAGGGCTGAGACTAGAAAGCTATCTCATTCTACATCAGACCGGGTGCCTTCCCTGAACACCTGGAGAGCTGCTGCCAGTCAGCACAGACTGTACTGAGGGAAATGGACCAATGATCTGACTCAGGAGGCACCTACCTCAAAGGAGGCCAGCCAGCTCCTCTAGGTTCTTCTTCTAGATTGCTTTCGTGGCACTTGAGAGCTCCTTAGGCACACCACACCACAGCTAACAGTGCACAGATAGGGCTGTTGGGCCCTGCTCAGCACACCAGCATAAAGTCATGATACACTACTCATGAGTGGTGCGACAGGCACTCCCACCCCACACAGTATTCTTCTGATGCCCCAATAACTACTTCACATATGAAATATAAAGGGTGGGGAAAGCACTTGAAACGGAGTTACCTTCAAACGCTCAATGGCTTCCTCTCCTCCGGGAGTAGACATGATCCGTTCCTGGATACTGGAGACCGATGTTAAGCCCACCTGACTACTGAGAGAGCAGGAAGATGGAGATGCAGTGAGGGAGCCCATGGATGCTGTGGAAAAATGGCCAGGACGTTGATTCTCTGATGCTAGCAAGTATCTGTGTTTATTGTTCTGAAAATCTTTCAGATCTGGGAGAGAGAGACGGACAGGAGGGAAGGCAGAAATACAGAGGCAGGGAGAGGAGAGGCAAAGGGGGAAAGGAGCATAAAAATAAAGGGAAGAAGAGGGCAGAGAAAAGGGAGGAAACACCAGTATAAGAGGATAGCACATAAGCAGCAACACAGACACGTTGAACACTTCTAGATGGCAGTTCTGAAACCTCCTTCCTTCAGTGAACCTTCATGAGCTTACATGTCCTCTGCTGGGGGTCTGAACTAAGCGCCCTTCTTACTGGAGGCCATCAAGGAAGGGGCAGGGTCTTGTTTGGTTTCTGATAGCCAGATCATAAAATGCTTTCTCTCCTTTCCACTAAAGCAGCTATGATTCTTTCTTGGGTTCTCAAGATGCAATTCCAAGCATTCGGGGCTATGAACCAAACATGTTAGCTCATCAGAAGACTGATCAGGGTTGTTTGGAGGAAAAACAGCTGGGCAGGCTGAAATTTGCCCAGAATTAGAAACCTACAGCAATTTTGGACCAGCTGGTATCGGGGAGAAAGCTCCCAAAGAAGGCTTTTATTGCTACTGATTCATTCATTCTATTCTAGATGACTGCTCCAGTCATCTCTGAAGGATGCTGGAAGAGACAAGCGGTGTCCTACCATGAGGGAAACTGAGGTAACTGCTTTAGGGAGTATGTTTTAGGCAACATCCAAGAGCAGTAGTTTGTTTCAATATT
This sequence comes from Lerista edwardsae, assembly GCA_029204185.1. Lineage (NCBI taxonomy): Eukaryota > Metazoa > Chordata > Lepidosauria > Squamata > Scincidae > Lerista > Lerista edwardsae. Next base: position 4,594,710 of record JAJKFI010000091.1, read on the forward strand.
TATTAAGAGACAATGTGGTGAAATGGTTGCAGCATCAGGTTCCAAGGGGGTTGTGTGTGGGGGCTGGTGGTTCTGGGTTCAAATCCCCACATGGACAAGAAAGCTCACTGAGTAAACATGGGCCAGTCACCTTCTCTCAATCTAACATACCTCAATGGAGTGATGCAAGAAAAACAACTGAATAGGAGAAAACTGTCCTCCACCCTGAGCTCCTTAAAGGAAGGGCAGGATAAAATAAAAGTGCAATTTTAAAACTTAATTTTATGCATTAATATTAGAGAATGTATTATTATGCAATGCTTAATCAAGCCCCCAGTCCAACTGGAAGCCATACTCCAGGGTTTCAGAGGAAGGTCTTACACATTGCTGACCAGGATTGAACCCGAGACCTTCTGCATACAAAGCAGGGGCACTTCCAATAAGCTACAGCCCAGAATTTACTTCTCTCAACTGAATCCTTCACTTAAAAGAACGGATTGTAAAGGCCACTCTGGATTTCCCGAGATGGGCAAACAAACATTTAGCCTTCTGCCTAGCTTCATCCTACATGTCACTTATCTCTCCAACACAGTACAGTTAGAAGTTATTCCAAAAGAGGAGGCCTATCACTGCTTTGTTGCAATCACATACACAGAGGTCCCCTGGCTCCTTAAACACTGAACATTGTAAAGCCTTGCAGGACCAAGTCAATGAAATCTCATGACCCAATAAATGTGTAGCTTTTAATAATAGTGAGCCACAGGACTACCTATGAATTTCTGTTGCAAGTTGGTCTGAAAACTGCCATCTGCAAATACAGAAGTGGGAACAAGGATGGGTGGGGAGAAGAGATTAGGATGCACCAAGCGGGCAGAGCGAGGATAGAACTTATTGGCTGTCCCATGGCAACTCATGCACTCACGGGGGAGAAGGCAGGGCTTGCGATTGCCACGGCCACCGCACGACACGCACAGAGCTGCCTTACCCGTGCGCCATGCATGTTTCTCCCACCGAGACCCTGCAGCTGCTCACTGAAGAGCTAAATGTCACCAAGCTGGAAGCAGCATCAAATAAAACAAATAAATGGCCACAAGCAGGAACCAGAAGCTGAGACTTCGCACTGCCAAGTATCCAAGCTCAAGGAAATCCCAGACAGATCTCTTCCACTGTGTCAAATGGCAGGTTAACAGGCTAAGGCCTTAAACAGAGTTACCCAAACCCTTCTGCCAAGCTTCCTGTGCCTTCTCTTTCCACCACCACCCCAATCTAGCGGGGGAAACAAAACCCTCTTTAACAGTGTCTGAGACTCTTAATGGTTTCTACCTGCTGTTATCTGCTGACTTTGCTGCTTCTGTTTTGTGGGTTTTATTGTTGCTCGGTTCTGCATTTTTATGGGATGTCATTGAGGTTTTACTAGCCACTTGCTTATTGCTTATTTTATTGCAAGTCACTTGCAATAAAAAGAGGGACATAATTCTACAAGTAAGGTCACTTTCTAATCTCTTTTCAGGTGACCAGGCAAGAAAGTTTCCGTATATTGGAAGAAAAAGTTGGTTCATCCTCCTTCCTTTCAGACTCTGGATTCTGGTTTGCTACATAAGGAGGGGCAAGAACCTATAGGGGGACTAAAGCCTGCTCTTACCCATGGAAATCTCATTCAGCAGGCAATGCAACTCTTTGCAGCAACATCTAGAAATGTTTGTTTTTCAAGAAAATACATGAAAGCTGAGCGCTCAGTTCTGAGCCTTTTGTGTGTGTGTGTTACCATACTGTGCACACACATTGCCCTGCACAAATGGTTTTTTGTTTGTTTGTTTTTTTTGTAGTCTGCAAACTCTCGGACATGTGAAAATGTGCTTGCTCCATGAGGATTTATAGTTTGCCTCCCTATCCATTTTCCAAAATAGCAGGCAACTGCTGTACCCAACAGCTCTCCACAATTTTGGGGAGCATGCTTGAATTTTTGGGATTTCTTTGCAGCCTTGAGGGCATTCAAGATTCATCTCTGTTGGAAAAAAGAGTTCAAAACAGAAAGGAAATATTTCCTTCCTAGAGAAATGCAGGACAAGATCAAAAAGGAAGCACTGTCTTACTGAATTACATTCTCCAAGTCTGTTACCTACTCACTTTCCATTTAGTGAGCACTTAGAAGCGAATTTAGGAGACACTTTTCTTCAATGGAGACTGAAAAAACAAGACAAAACCACAACTCTAAATATAGGAGGAAAAGATTTCCAAATTTGAAAGAGCACAAAAAAAGATTTCCAGCTCGGTAGGAAGCTGCCAGAATACCCACTGTTTAAAACAAAAAAGCTACTTCCATTTATCTCTAACAGTTTTCCTCTTTGAAACACACCTCTCTCATTTCAATAAGCTATGTATTTTAGCCAAATTTATGGTTTCAAAAATTGGTCATTGAAACCCAAAGTAACTGTCCTCATTTTCACCCAGCCAGCAGCACATCTGAATTTCTCTTAAAAACAGGCTCTCATTTCATGCTTTCCAAAAGCCAATTCCAAAGTGGCAGCTCTCAGAAAAGTTCTGTTTCATGAAACAATGTTGGATTCCATTGCAAAAAAAAAAGGTTCTGTCTGGTATTTCCCTGCAAGGACCGGTGTGCAAAGCTCAACTGAAAGCTGACCCAGCAAAAGCCAAATTAGCAAACTTATTAATTACACAATACACACATTTGCCTCCACTTCCAGAGAAATCTCCCAATGGATCAACTGAAGGAGGAAGTTAGGAGGAAAGATACAAGAAGGGTAAAATATACAGGATCAGTAGCTGACACAGGAAGGGAAGTAAAGAGAAGACTTGGCATTGGATAGAAAATGTGTTTCTCAACATCATACTCAAACAGTGTATCTGGTTCATTGCAAAAAAAAAATCCTCCAAAACACACAACATTTTGGGACCCAAGCATAGACCGCATCAAATGCTGTTTCACATTTAAGAAGCTTTTTCCTTAATCCGTTCTTTTTAGGGCAAAGACACACCATGCATACAAAGTATGCCCTTTTTAGTAGCCATTAAGCCAGGAATGTTTGCTGGCAGACAAATAAGCACCCACCAGCCAAAAGTCAGAGTTCAGCATTCATTCTTAAATTCAGAGCCTCACAAAACTCACCCAGGAAGATTCACTCCAACCATGCTAATCTTAAGTTTCCATCCAACCCACCCCCTGCCCCCCAATAGGAAAAACAAGACCACCACATTGTAATGTAAATGATTGTGCACAGCTATACTGAGGTGGCTGTACTGAAGTGGTTGCTCCGTTTCTCACTGAGGGATCCCAAAGTGTTTTCATAACGTTTGAGTGACAGAATGACACGGAATGGGAGCATTGTATCATTACCTCCCAAGGAGGCCTGCAGCGCAGGATCGTCCCACACAATTCTGTTACTCAAGTGTCCTGGGAGCAGTGCAGGGCTGAGCCTCAGGGGCACAGCAACCACACCCACCAGTAACAAAAACTGGGAATATCACAGGCTCTAATCCTGATACATGTTACTCTTCCAATTTTGCGTGGCAACCAGTGGGAACAGCGTAGTCAATGTCAAGTTACCTGCAGTTGTAACCTGAATCCCAGCTATTCCTTTCCCATTTCTATCACTTCAGCAAGGGAAAAAACCAGATCTGCTGAACTACACCCCAAGGTGCATAAGATGTGCATTAGAGCCTCTGAAGACTTCACATAAATAATCCAGCATCTGCACCATGGAACAGGGAAGGTATTAGGCGCACCCAGCTCTCTCCAGCAGCCCACCGTTCCATCTTCGTAAGCAAGAAATGGGAATATCTTGGAACCACGTCCTGTTGCATAATAAAATCACCCAGAGCCCATCCAGGCACAACGGTTGCTGAGGATTTCCATTCTGCACTGCACCCCCTTCTGTCGGCTGCCAATCTTGTCAGAAGCTTGCACCAGGCAGCTGCTTTCACCTGGTGAAAGTCTGGGCACAGAGCCTGTTGGGGTGAAAAGCAGTGGAAGTGGCCGCCTGGCTTGACCTTCTGAGAAGATCGGCTGCAAAAAGAAGGGGCTGCAGCGCAGAACAGAAATCCTCCGCTGCCGCTGCACCCAGACGGGTTATTTGGTTATGCAGCGGGCTGTGGTTTGGAGACCGCTGCACTAGATGGAAAAAACCATTGCTGCAGTCAGCACAGCTTCAGCTTACTTCCTGCAGTGAGATCCATTTTTTTTTTGCATTTCTTATGCAGATCAGAAAATATTTATACACTCTCAAAGTCAGAAGCCAATCCATACAGAACAGTCAGCCAAACTGTTGGTTGGGCCACAATTGCCATGTTGCTTTTCCCTGTAAATACACCTCGTGGAATTCTGGCCTGAAGCAAAATCTGCTGATCAAGTTGCAGTGGTAGGGATGCTCAGCCCCTGATGAGCCTGGGTGATCTCCATTTCTGCCTCCCCTTCCCCCTCAGATCCACTCAACTGCCTGGATTTTGTTCCACTCTGAAGCTGGGTAAGGCGTTTAAGTCCTCCAGCAAGGAGCAAACTTCAGTCTGCTTAATCCACTTACTGTCAATAATGTCTCCGAGCCCTTGAGCACGGAGGAGGTCCTTGAGCCGTGTAACCTCCTCCTTCAGTTCCCGCACCAGTTTGGCATTGGGATCTTCATTGATAACTGCATTGCATTTGATCTGCTTTGCCCGGTCAGCATATCTGGAGAGTCAGACATAATGGCAGTTAATTACTATTACACAAGACTGAGGCGGCAACCACACCATACATTTAAAGGTCACACATGAGCAGCGTACAAGAGGCCTGGAAAGATAGTGCCTTCTTAGGGCGCAAGACCTTCAAGGAGTTTAAGCTGGGGTCTCTGCGTGAGCTGGAGAAGCTGCTTTCCCTACTTAAGAGCATGTGGTTAGAGTGCAGGCTACAGCAGGAGGACCCAAGATCAACTCCGGTTTGGCCATCAAATTCACTCAGTAACCCTGTGCCAGTCTCTCTTTCCTTGAATTGTGGTGAGCAAAGGAGGCAGGGGGAGAAAACATTGTTCTTTACACCATCCTGAGCTCTGCAATGTAATCGTGAGCTTTCCATGGCCTTGCCCCTCCCTATCTCTCAACCCTCATATCCCACAACATGTCCGTGCCTTTTGCTTTTCTGACTCCTTCAACCATCCAAAGGCCCCCTGCCCTCTTCTTCTCCCTCGCTGAAGCCGCCAACTGAAACACCTGCAGGAGGATTCTTTGCTCACTTCCTTCAAATCCCTTTGGTCTGTGAAGACTTTGGCACCAAATTTTCATCTCGTACCCATGTTAACTAAGCTAAAGCTACTGAAACAATTGCTTTATGCTTCCTGTTTTGGCCCTTACCTCTAATCTTCTTCCTTCCCCATTGCCTCCCTTGTATAAATATCCTGACTGTGAGCCCACTGGGGCAAGGATCTGTCTTTTCACTCTACATTATGTGCCATGTACATTGATGGTGCTACATAAATAAATGCACATTTTCAGCATCTCAAAAAGAGTACAGACCGCCTCTGATTCTCAGGTTGTTCTCATAAACTGCATGCCACACGTTAAGGGGCTGGACGCAAAAAAAACAGGCAGCCTAAGATTTGCCACTCCACATTCAGTACCTTAAAGTGCTTAAAGTTTCATCGTAGTTTATATCTGCCGGACTCAAAGCAGCCACCATGGCAGTTCTGGAGTTGCCACCTACGAGGCAGAAAAGATGACTGGATTAAATTGGACTCGCCAAGCTTGACTGCCAAGGGCCAGTTAAATAACCCACGGCTAATAATGGTTAAAGCAAGTTACAAATCTTAGTCCTGCAACAAAGATGCTAGAGGTTCACCACAGGGGTGGACTAAACTGGGCATAAACCATCAAAGAAATAAAGGGGAGCTTGAATATAAACACAAGCCCTGTTAAATATTAGAATGGGTAACTGCCCGACCAAGGGCCACTGTCTCGGGCTTTACTGAGAAAAGCAATGAGAGAATCGCAAGTTCTTATTACAACTTTCCCGTGATCATAGACATTGCCACCCAGACCAAAGCTAGCCTCAGGCTTTGAACACGACAATCAATTTCTTTTTTCCAGAACCATGAGGACCTGACGGTTGCTTTTAAAAAAATTAAAGATTTTCTAGAGTCTGATGAAGATGGCAGTTTATACAATGTGTCAATGATTGTGGCTATGCAGTATGCTACTGTCCCTAAGCAACTAACAGTAAAATAAAGACCATCAGCTCGAAACAATTGGGCTGGAAAAAACTTCTCTACAGCACCATACCTAAGTTTTCTCGAAGTAACCATGTCAGCACAGAATCTCTGTAGGGAATAAAGTCAGTCTTCTTTTTCTTTTTACTCTGCAAAGGATATTTAGTATTTGTGTTATAAAAGAAATCTGTACAAAACTGTACATATTTTTTCCCTCTCAACACCCCAAGAAGTGACATTTGATGTAATATTTTTCCCAAGTGATTTAACTGCAGTATGAATTCTTGAACAGAACAAAGCATATCAGTATTTAGGCTGCAATGTTTATTTAACTAACCCTCTAGCCCAATTAAATGTCTCAACAGGAAAAGATTCTGTGATTAGCTGGGAAGGGGATTTTTATACTTTAAGTATATTTTTTTTAAAGTCTATATTGTGCTTCCTCCACAAGACCTAGGAACTTACAGGAAGCAAAGATGCCAAGCACTACATTAGAAGAGGCATTCCCCTCTTGGTTAGAAAGGGAATGAATGCCTCTCTAAAATTGATGCCTACTGCAACAGGTGAGTGCACCATCTAGAAACATTTCTTTAGAATGATGGTTTTGTCTTCATTTGCAAATGAATGCAAATGTAATCTATCACTCACTTAGCTAAAGTTTCACTACATCAGGCAACAGCCCTAATCCATCAAGGTTGTGCCCACCATTCTCTAACACCTCTACATGCATCTGCTTGTGGCTGCATCTGCTGGTACTATACCATTTATATCACCTACCTAGTATACTTCTAAAGTGATTATAATTCATAACTGTAACTTATAAAAATGCACCTTTGGGATAAAACACATAGCATTGCTTTCTGCACTTCTAACTTTGGAAAATAAAGCTGTTCTTAGCCACTTCTACTACAGCCCCCTTTGTGCATTAGAAGTAAAGACAGTTCAGTGGTTCTTCGGATCTTGGACAGCAAATTGCAGTTAAAACAATGACGACCAGCTGACAGCCAGTGGACCAAATGAAGCCACTCAGGCATGTTTTGTGCCAAATCTAAGCCCTGCTTCACTTATACTGGGTTTTTTTTTGGGGGGGGGGGCATTTTCAGGGAGTAAACACGACACTTCTGGGTTCTAAATCCTCCTCTCATGGCTATACCTGAATCCACATGTTCTGTACAACAAAGTTCTTAATGATAAATGGCATCACTTATTGTGGAACTCGGCCACTCAGCAGCATGTCAATTTGCCGGAGCCCCCAAACCAATGTTTGAAGACCTGAATCCCCTTCCCAACACCGAGAATATACAAGCTGTGCACTTCTGTATCCAGAGGAAACCCACCCCAAACATCTGTGCCAATAAGACACTGCAAAATTGAATGCAAAACTGAAAGGCAAGGTATAATTAACGCTATAAGCTGAAGGGGATTTAAACACTTGACAGAGACTTAGTTCTCACGGAGACGGTAAACCTATGTAGGGACTACTATGTCACTTCAGGTATCGGTGAGGGCTCATGTTACTGAAAGGTTGCCCTCTATACAAAAGTACAAAGACAATTAGCAAGTCAGGGAGAAAGCAAGTTTGGGTAACTTCTCCCTGGTGTCTTTGTTTCCTGTGTAGACACCTTGGTATAAAGGTGTGTTCAGCCATCTGAAAAGTCCCCCCTCCCACCTGCTGTGTGAAGTGGTGCAGCCTAGACAGGCTCACCACTTCAGGTCAGGTCACAGTCAGGAGAGTAAATCCCAGAATATTAAGTCCCCCACGTGCCCTTACCACAAGCCGTAGCAAACGCTAGGACGGACCTATTTGGAACGCTGCACAAGGATTAGATAGATGGGATTCCAATTTACTTAGGAATTAATTTTCAGTAAGCAAGGGAAATGCATCATCAGCTGAATTATATTTGAACTAACATACCACTGTGTTTTTTTAAAAAGCTAAGAAAAGATTACAGCCAATGATGGAGGGGGGCCAGACAGATGGAAGATCACTTAAAAGGACTGAAAGAGGGGAGGGAAAAGATTAATGACAACTACAAGGTCAGAAGAGGTAGCAAAGCCTTCAATAGGAAAGTTGGAAGCTTGAGCACTGGGCAGCACACAGGACGGGTTCTCCTCCCCACTCCAAGCAATCTTGTACCTGCCTGGAGATTACAGGGGCTTAGGGACCGTTCACAGAACAAACACAGCTATAAAGCACCAGCACCGCACAGCAGCTGAACATAAATTAAGACTTGGGAGGCCCAGTTAGCATCCTACCTGGACTCAAATTGGGATTGAAAAGGATGCAATACTGGTGATGTGCCACCCCAGATTGACTGTTTGGCACTTCGTGGAGACAAACCACCCCAATCTATGGCCACATAACACAGAAATGCTGCCACTGTGCGGAAGTCAGGAAAGCCCAAGCATGGGCAGTGGCTGGATGGGATGCTGGCCAGACCCAGGCACCAACTGGAGTGCCAAAAAGGCAAGGCTGGATGTCAGTGTAAAAGAACAGGCTGAGCCACTGGATTCCCACAATGGGCCACCACAAGCAGACTCCCTGGCAACAGACATCACCCAATTGAAAGTGGCCACTGCACAGCCATGGTCGCGAGACCAGCGGCCTAAATTCAAATCTAGGGAAAGAACATTGGTGAGCAAAGCGGCTTCAGCACATGCAGGCGAGGAAGGGACAGAACTGACAGGCGTACTTCTGCATATGAAATCCTGACCCAAGACATTTTTTCCTATCAGACCCATCTGGCCATACCAGGAGCAGCAAGAATTTCAGCAGCCACACACTGTACGGTGGCACAATAAGTGCCCTCTCATTTCAGAGCCAGCAGCAGGACAGAGGACAACGGATTTGCCAGCTCTGCAGACAAATCACTTCATCAGCCCAGCTGGCATCAGTTGGTGTAAATCAGATGTATTTAAAGCTTCGCTAAGATGTAGATTTGAAAAGGGGAAAAAAAGGAAAAACTAAATGTGTATCACTCCTACTTCTAAACCAAGGAAGGTAAGAGGAGAAGCCACATTAGTCAAACCAGGAGCAGGGATCCTTGTTACCAGTTTCCAGCACTGAAAGCCCTCTGCCTGGGGCACAGTGAGTAGTCTGAGAAGACTTCACCAGAAGATGAAGCTGAGCAATGGAAATGTTGATTGCCCCTTAACCAAGAGGCTACTACAACACCCATGTAATAGCGGGACAAGAGTTTACCAAGTTCCTGCTCCTTTCTGGAGCAGATCACTATTTCCAGTTGTAATGCTACATGAACAGAAATTAACCCTCCTGCACGGAATCCCAAAATTGGCCCCACTCCATGGATCCCTGTTCCTGGTTTTTCGCAGCTTAAACCACCTACGTTTTTACCGACTACCAAGTTTCTAAATTATCACTGGCTACTCTTCCCAACATCATACCTTGCTGGTGCAGTTATCCTAAATTTGAAAGCATTGAAAAGAGAAAGGAAGAATTAAAGAAGTTTTTAGAACAAGGGGAAAACAGTAGCTTAAATAGGCACTGCAAACTGAGATAGGCATCCAGTGATTTTTCAAGGAACCAAATCGGTAAGAGTCTCGGAAGAAAAAACTGCATATATTAGAGACTTAGGGGCAGCTGTGAAAAGCTGGTGTTCTAGGTTAACTAGGAACAAGTCTCAGCAGTAACCAATGACAATTGTTTTAGAAGCCTAACAGAAGCAAACAATGCTTAATAGAAGCAAACCACTTACATTCCTACTAGGACTATGAGCAGACATCAGCAGTAACTCTGCTCAAACACTCGATACTGTAGTATCCAACCACACCCTTCTGGGGCAGTTAACCACGTCTTGAGGCATTACTAGGCCCAAGTAAAGTGGGCTTGTCAAATTCAGATTCTTTAATCAACAGTAAAACTACCTGAACTTACCACTTCTGCCAAGGCTGAAATGACTTTTCCCAATGTAGTGAGTGACTTGTTGATGTTTGCTCCTTCCTGGAAAGGTAATTACATATGCAGTATTAATGTTGAAGTTACCCAAATTAAATGTATTAGGGAGGATTAAAGACGGCCCCCTACATTCTACGTTCCCCTACGTTCTAAAGATACGGGTGTTCTCATCCCCTCCTTGCAATAGTTCAAGCACATGGCTCCAAAGTTGCAAAAACTTGGTCTTGCGTTAAAGATTCCATTTCTGACATTCTTTCAGTTCTCCGTTTCCATGCACTGAACCAGAGCTGTGACCCTCAGACTGGTGGCTGGGTTGGCCTCTGCATGCAACAAGGTCCCACCCACTGCAGGTTCCCCGCCATGTGGCTGGGACAGAGGAGCAACAAATCTTCAACACATGGCATCGCTTAGCTGGTCAGCCAGCAGTTTAAAGAAAGAAGGTGTTAACCTCTCAGTACGAGCTGAGAGAAACTTAGCTGGAGTGACCCCTGACCATGCACGCAACTATTTGGTGACCTTCCCCTCCAGCTGCCCACAGCCTGGCAGAACCAGCCATACCTTTAATCGAGTCCCTTTGGCACCAGTGGAATCTGCTCTCTCACTCCCTGCAAGATCTACGAGGCTGATCTTGCTCACCTGCAGGGAGAAACAATGTAAAAAAAACCCAAAACAAAAAAAAACTGGCAGATTTAACAGAATTCAATTACCCAAAGTCAACACAGAGCGTTTTACAGAAAAAGACACTGCTGTAACACTGCAAGGAACTTGGCTTTCAGGTATACAAAGTAAAGAGGGAAAAACCAACACAAATACGAAAGTGTGAGTCCTTCCAGTTGCAGGTAGGATTTGAAAACGTTACGAGAGCAGCATGCCCTGCAGAAGCGCCACTGCGTATCACAGGCTGCACCTGTGACGCCTGTGTAAGGAAAAGGCGAACACTGATTCTCATCTGACGAACTTTGGCCTCAAACTGGCAAGTGCCCAAGCAGACTGCTAAGCAATGACATAGCATCACTGTGATTATGCTAGGCGATAGCCGGTGTTTTGTTTTGATCCCAGGTGCTCACCATCACTGCAACACCACTACAGGCATTGTCTGAAGGGGGCTTCTGGGTTTAAATACAAAACAATTGGTAAAGAGAAGTGATAATGCTGGTAAGCAATGCCATCTCTCCAAGCATCTCCTCTGAAATGGTCTATCCGGTTGTGATGCTTGCAGAATGAAACAGCAAGTGAAATGGGGTCGGGGGCATTTCAGCCCGCCCACCTAACAGAAGGTATCATGTTAAGTAATGAGGAATTCCCCCCTTCCAGGCTGACTGCAAAGCTCCTCAGCAGTGTTCCCCCAACACTACACACATCCAAGTTTACATATGGCTTTTCCTCCTGCCATCTCCCCAGACCATGTCCCATCCTCCTCACCACCCCCCAACTGTCAAATACAGCAAGGACTCAAACAGGGAGATCAGGATAAAATATGCAATTTCAGCACAATTGGGCAAAATAAGCCTTTAACAGAAGTATGTTTGCAATCCTGATTTTGCTCACAGGTTCTCAAGTTCACATGGCACTGAATTTATATTCAGGGGCAGGTTATGCTAACACTACCCTGTCCAGAAAGTCGGTTTCTACATTTCATTGCCATCATCTAAGAACTAAGCCAACAATGGATGTCTACCCTCTTATAGTTTTGCAATGAGCAGCCCTGTTGGATCAGGCCAGAGGCCCATCTATTCCAGCATCCTGTTTCCCACAGTGGCCCACAAGAGGAGCATGAAGGCAGACTCCTCTGCTGCTGTTGAACCCCAGCAACTGGTGTTCAGCAGTAATAGCAGTGGGACAGGAAAAGTGAAGTAGACAATAATGTACCATAATGTACCATACGGAGATGGACAAATATTTGTTGTTCAAGCTGAAAGGCCAGAAATTAAATAGCATAAACAAACAACTCTGAAGTTTCTTTTCTTTTCCAAAGCTAGTACTATGGCCAGAAAGCATCTTCATTCATTAAAAATGTGCTCCCTTTTAACATGCAAATCCCAGCATAGTTCAAGCTGTGGCTGACATATCGCGGCCACCAAGCCGAACCAGGCCTACAGGGAGGCTATAGGAGAGAGAGGAGGCAAGTGAGAGTGTATTAATGAGGCGGTAATTAGTTAAGCTCTGCCAAGCAGAAACACTGCAGCTTCTGTGTACAGAAAGGGAGATTTACTTGGCGTCTCATTAATTAGCAGAGCTCCTCCTCATTTCCATTGTCAATGTTCCTCCCTCCACTAGGTTTTCCCAATTTAAACACATCTCTGGAAAAGCCAGGCACCCACTCCCCAAAACTCTGTTTACAACAAGACACATCTGATAACAGGAAAGGTCCAAATGCAACAAAACAGGTTAATCTGCCACATAGATCAGAATACGGTCTATTCTTCATTTTTCCCAATGACTACCATTCCCTGCAATGCGAAGCATCAAGATCAAGCCCTCTCCTATGGGAAAGCTCTTGGTCAGTGGTGAGGATTGTACTTTGCCCCCGCCCCAGAATATCCTACCTTCTCAGTGGAAAGGTCAGTTTCGACATCATGTTTCTTCTGCGTGAAAACGATAGTGAAGACAGCATGAGAACGGCTGCTGGTTTCATTCATGTTGGTAGCTGCCACCGTCCTTTAAAAGAATTAAAAAGATGGTCAATGGAAAGTGCTGCTTCTGAAGAATGGCTTATGGGTCTAACTCAAGGGTGTTCTGCTCTGCACCTTCTGGATGGAAGAGCCTCAAATCTGGATTGCAGTCTTCAAATGCCAAGGGTCAGAAGAGACTGCCAGACATACCAGCATCCCTAAAATACTGTATCTTGGTGCCAGATTTTAGTACAAGTCATTTCAGGAGTCCATTTTGAAGGGCCCAATTCAATAGGCACTGTACCCTCTGCTGTGTTTTTACCCTGTTATTGTTACTGCTGTGTTACTATTTTTAGAAATAGTAAGTATTTCCACTTTATGTTTTTCATTTCCTGCTCTGGCCCCTGATCCCTCTGACCTCTTATCTTCTCTCCAACTCTGGAAAGATCCACACACTTATAGTTTAGAGGTAGCAACTAATTCTGAGCCCAGAATGTTTTTGGCACCACTTCTCACTTTTTAAATATTCTGGTCCGACTTCCACTATGTTGTTCCATCTGCTGCTTTGTGTTTCTCTTTGTATTGAGAGCCATCTTTGCTCGTCTTTTTAAAGAAGTTGCTGATTGTAAGTCACCTTTACTCTTCTTGCAAAAGAAACCACCACATGTTTTTTTGAAATGCATGTTGTTTTAATGTTGTGTGTGTGTGTGTGTGTGTTTATTTAAAGAATTTATATCCTGCTTTTTCCCCCACAGAAACACACAATGCAACATAATTTAATTACATTTGTTCAAGTCAAAAGTGAAAAAGTGCCAGCCCATCATGTCAGCAGTTGAACGCCTTCCTAAATGAAAAGGGCTTGAGGCCCTGCCAAAAGGTCTCTAGTGAGGGAGCCGTTCTTAGTTCCAAAGCGAGGGAATGCTACAGGCAGGTCCTATTGCCCCCACCAAGAAGGTCCTATTTCTCGCTGATATCCCCTTCACCTTTAATGGCAGTATCATTAAAAGGGCCCCCCTCTGATTACCTAAGAGGGCAGGTAGAATTATAAGGAAGGCTCATAAGGAAACAAGGAAGGATTATGGATTTCACAATCCATATTTCCCAACTTCTACCACCATAATGCTGCTGACATGGGTGCAAGGCACGAGCACTCCACACCTGGCTTGAAATGCAAAGTTACCAACCTAGCTTTGTTGCCAGCATCCATGAGGTCTGCAATATCGGTATAAGACGTGACAGCAAGTTTGGACAGGTCTTCCACGTAGGGCCCAAGCAAAGGGTGCTCACGGACACGCAGGTTCCCCTTATTCTTGGGGTTGAGCAAGTCTCTAACTCGCTCACAGTAGATTTCCATGTAACTGACCTGCAATCAGACACATATAAGAAAAGTAAGAAGCTGGATTTGCACATGAAAACTGATGCACCATGGAATGCCATCCCAGAAAGCAGCAATACAGAAAGGACTATTAAGAAAGCAACATATCTGGGCAACCAAATCAAGCAGTACAGCCTGAGTCAAGAATTTAGGGAGAACGCCTCGCGTGAGTTATTTAGACTCTGTAGAGAAGGTGCCATAATTCGTAGGGGATTATGTTTCAGAGCACATTAATCACCCTGAACTTCAGCCAAAGGAGTTACAGAAATGCTTTATGGATCAGTCCAGTGTCTAAAAGGAAAAGTTATGTTAGCTTAGAGGCACATAACGATACAAACAAATATGGGTTCATGAAGCCAATGGCTGTTGAGTCAGTCCACTTTAAAAGCCTTTACAGACAGGGTGGAGAGCTCTGCAAAGATGGAGAGAGGGAGGTGCACTTTGCCACTCATCGAGCTCAGGAAGCAGCAAATTGCACCTCTGTTAAGTTCTACCACTAATTAAAGGGCATACAGAGTCAGGCCGGAGTACTTGGCATGCCCATGTCTTACTCAGAAGGAAGCACATGACATATTTGAATAACAGAGTGAATTCCAGGATGACTCCTATGAAGCTTTGAGTGGGAAGTTGCCTGAAGCCAAGAGCTTCAATGTTAAATGGACTGAAGGGCTAAACTTGACCTAGCAGGTGAAGCCATTAGCTTAGCTTTAAAGAAGGACTACTAGATCAATGCACAGGGGATGGGAGGTCTATCAGTGGTAGAATGACTACTTCAGTGTTCAGGCAGCATCTCTCTCCATGCCATGGCCTAATGCCCTTTTAACCATACGAACAAGCCCTGCTGGATCAGGCAGGAAGGTTCCATTTCCCACAGTGGGAAGTCCACAAGCAGAAAAGGAAGCATACTTCTCTCCCACAATAAATATTTAGAAGCATACTGTTCCCGACACTGCATAGCCACCATGACTCTGATCATAGACCTGCCCCTAAAATGAATTTGCCCAATCTCGTTGTGAAAGCCATCCAAGCTGATGACTATCGCATGACAGAATTTCCCAAGTTACTTTTGTGTTGCATTGAGAAGTACAGCACTTCCTGTACCAAGCGAAGGAGGGGGGGACCAGCAGATGCAGTGGTCTGTCCATCTTCTTTCTAGGCACCATTTTCATATTCCCAGGTGCCCTGGCCCAAGATGCTGACCTGAAGGCAGCATCCAGGAATTTTTTTAAAATGGTGCACCGCAAGGAGGAAGATGAAGGGCTGCTGTGCTGTGCCCCATTACTTGATAAATATTGGGGATATTTACCAGGTAATGGGTAGCAGGGGTAGCAGTAGCCAGATGGGGCCTAGCCAGAAATGGGCCTAACTGGGTCACACTTGGTCTCAAACCAAGCAAGTCGTCTTGGGCATTTGCTTTGGTATGGGAAAGGCGGGACACACACTCTTCAAATCAAGTACATTAACAAACCCCTTTCTCCACCTCACACACAAGTGCCCCATAGGCATCTTTCCTTCTCTAGCCAGGCCTGCCTGCAATCAATGTCATCCTGGAAGACAGGACGCCAGATGGGCCACTGGTGCCTGTAACAATGGCTCTGCCTCCTGTATTCACAAAATCAGAATTCCCGCCCCCCTACCAACTCTGATGGAGCTGATTCAACACTGGTCTAAAGAAGGCTGAGCAAAGTCCCACTTTCATCTTTAGAGAAAGACGACCTGACTGAACATATGGAACAAATACATGGTGTGCCAAAGTGCTATTTTTACATAGGCTGTTTTATTCATTCGCCAACTATGGACACACATCCTCCAGCGCATCAGCTTGGCCAGCAGCCTGGAAATTGTCATTGTATTCTGCGTTTAACAGGAAGAACTCGTTTGCTCAGGCACAGCTCCAGCCATTATGCTATCCTTCCGGTCACCCTCGTTCTTTGGCCCTGGAGCAATCACACCCCTTCCGCCTACTCCCCTCCCCCACACAACACACCTGCACTTCCTTCCTTTGTTGCTGAAGGTGCTTTCCACAATCAGACACAAAGCAGCAGCCAAAAATCCTGCAGTGCTCCAAGGCTGCAGAACATCTGAGCCTTCTTCACTTGGGCTTCTAAGTGTCCGGGCCGCTGGGAGGTTGCCAGGGCTCCAGGGCATTTGGAGGGGCCCAACAGACACTGCGGAGGGCTTGAGGAGGTGCTTCCCCGCTTCCCCTCGGGCTACAGTCCCGAACAGGGGAGGGGGTTCCAGCAACCTCCCTGGCTGTGATTCTTGCACAGGGGCTCACTGATGCATTAGCTTCAGCATCGCTAAGCAGCCTCGCCACCAGCCTTCGTCATCACTAGCCTGCCCTGGCTTTGTAGGTTGGTTCTGCCTCCCCTTCTGGCTTGTTGGGCCATTTAATGCCTGGTCTCGCATCTTCTACCCTTCCTACCCTCCCCGTTCCTCCCGCCTCCTTGCTCCTGGTCCTCCCACTTTGTGGTCGCCCTTGCTGGCCTCTAGGACCACAGGCAGCCCTTTTTGAGGGGGGCTGTCCCTGCTGACACCAAGGAGCCGCTCATTCTACAGTGACTACTGGAGGGGTGACTGCCGGCACTGGGACTGGAGGTCGCCCCAGAAGGCCATGCAGCCGTTGCCACTTGCAGTTCTCGGCAGCTGGCCACAGCAGTCAGCGGCACAGCCACTGCCTCTGGCTCCCAGCAGCCAAGTGAGCCAGCCACTCTGCAGGGCTCCTCCCCTCCTTTTGTCCTCACTGCAACCCTGTGAGGTGGGCAAGGCTGAGAGTGACCAGCCCAAGGTCACACCAGGAAGCTTCATGGCTGAGCGGGGATCTGAACCTGCATCTCCCAGGTCTGAGTCCAATTCCTGAACCACTACACCATCCTGGCCCTCTTAAGATAAGAACGGGCACTGAAATGTTCTTGAAAGTGAGCACAGCACACACTCACCTCCACAGAGTAAGACATCTCCTCATTGCTATTGTCATTGATCTTCTCAAACAACTCTTCACAGAGCTATAAAGAGATTAAGCGAGCATTAGACCACAGCAGTGCAGAGACAGAATAAGAGAACTGTGACAGAATGACTGTGAGGCTTAATCTACCTTGCTTTCAGTGCTTCTCCCAAACACACAGTGCCTAGGAGGAAAAGCTGCTAATCCATTTCCTCCCACCAAAAAATCTCTATGCGGCCAATCTTTTTAGCCTTTATTCACTTATCAATTGCACCCAAATTCAACTGTTAATTTGCAGCATATAATAAAAGAAGGCAGTCCAGCAACATAGGAGATGAGCCACACAAATTGCAACAAGAAATACGGATCACAACTCCTAGAGGGGGACAATTAAGATGCTAAATGTTCTCTCATCCAGCCGTAAACACTTTACAATCTCTTCTTAATTTTTAGGAAGAGGAGACTTTCAAGTTCTTACATGTGTTTGAAAACACTTCAAGACCTGGATTTGCAAGAAAGTAAAACTACATTTGGAGGACTGTTGTGTTTTTAAGATGAAAATTAAATGCTTGCAACATGCAGGTCTCAACTTCATCCTCTGCTTATTCCTTTGGTGTCTGTAGAACTGCGTGTACACACAAAACATTTACAGGATTACAACCAGAAGAGTGTGTAGTCTGTGCCAAATAAAACGTTAAAGCCTATGCCCAGGAAACCCAGATTTTATACTCAAAAATATGCACATAATGTAAATATTTGCAGATTCTTTAAAAACCACATTTCTGTTTCAACAGGATAGCTTTTAAACACCAACCATTGGAAGGGGGCCAAGAACCAGATAGGTAGACAACTTCAACAGGAAACAAAACATTTTACATGGAAGTATAAAAATCCACCACATAGTTAACAAACAAGGACAGCATGTGAGTTTTCATGTAGAAAGCCCCAGTCAGTGGGAGACTCCTGCTCCAGATGTAAATGTTACAAAAGTGATCTTATATCGAATGCAACCATTTGCCCATGTTGCTCAGTACACTGCCTGCTCTGACCAATGGGGACTCTGGCCCAGGTCCTTCCCCAGCCCTACCTGGAAGCACCAGGGCATGTGCCTGGGGCTTCCTGCATGCAGACAATGAAGCTACAGCCCCTGCCCATACCTTTACCTGAATCGAGCTTGGAGAGTAAAAAGGCAATGTTTGAATTATAGGGGCCCTGGCCCCCTGCTTTTAGAAGGCTGGGGCAAAAAAAGGACCAACCACGACTGGGGACACACAGGGGTGGGGCTTGTGGATTTCATTAACCCCAATTTTCCCCTCCATAATATAAGCATCAACAGAAAGCCTCAGCCCCAAAACGAAGTCAAACCTTTGCCCAAAAGCTCCATCAGCTTCTGAGCTCTCAGGGGCAAAGGCAGCAAAGTTTTGTCTCCATAACCAGGGGAGTTAGAGACGTGCTTCTCTTTTTTCAAAACATGAAAACTAAGGGTTTTTTCTCACTTGCAACTTTGGAGATAGATATCAAATTCCCTGGAGACTTGCTGCAATTGTCTTGAGGGCAATCTAGCAACTATCACAGGTTCAGCCTCAAGGCCAAGGAGCCATAACTTGGGTCTACATGGGGCTGCCGCAAGGCCTGCCTGGATGCCATGACTGATACAAATAGCAGCAGCTGGTGTGCGGTGCTCCCCAAACACATACAAAATAATCGGTGCCCTCTTTAAGCCTACCTATTGCAGACAGATGCAGCCCCAACACCTGGCTGCCATTTCGTTTATAGCCCACAGGCAGCCCCTAGCTGTAACCGAACTCTCCTCAGATGTCCAGCCTGCATATGTTTTTCCTATCAGCAGAGAGCAGAGCTTTGCACTGTCTATTTTACACTAGGGCACTGAGCCAGCAGCTTTTGCTGCTGATCCTATATAGCAGGAGAGCAAGGCAAAACCGCTATTCAGCAGAATTTATTTTATCAAGGCTGAAACCTGGTCCCAGCTATCGTCCTTTCAGCTTCATTCCAGTGGCTCAATCCCAGGGAAAGGACACCACAATCGCAAGTTATAGTCCGCCCTAAGAACAACAAAAAAGACAGACACTGGCCTCTGAACATCCTGCAAGAGGCCAGAAGTGCCACAGCAAAGAATGCCAAACCAAGGACACCTGTTTACCATCCCCTTGCCAGAAGACACCATGGAGGCCTCCAACTGGGACTCCCTCAAGTCAGGATTCTGTAGAACAAGGCCTTTTATGCCAATTTGTTTGCTTTAAAGGGAAAGCTGGGGTTCTTTATCAGCCTCCAAGAGGCACCCAAAACTAGCTGGCCATGCATTCCCCCCAGACTCACGTTACCTGTGGTATGATCCCCGCCTGGTTTTCCTCCTGCTTCCCCATCATAGTGTAGGATTTGCCAGCTCCAGTTTGGCCATAAGCGAAGATGCAGACGTTGTAGCCCTCGAAGGCATGCAGCAGCATTTCCTTCCCAATATCATTGTACACTCGATTCTGAGACGCAAAGCAAGGATCGTCAGGCTGCAAAGTTGGAAAAACAAAGAGTGGTCAGTGTGGACCTCTCGGGAATGGAGCAGGCTCAGGCAGAAAGAAACCCAACTGAAGCAGGGGTGCACAGGGAGGTGCAAGGGCGTGGCCACAGGATGCAGGGATCTCGTCTTGCACGCTCCCAGAGGCATTACATGGGCCATTGTGAGACACAAGAAGCTGGACTAGATGGTCTCTTGGCCTGATCCAGCAGAGCTCTTCTTATGTTCCTGTTCATCACAACAGACACTTGTACAACAGGATGTTCAGGATACAGCATCAGGAAGTGCAGTGCTTCTCCTCTGCCCAAATGGCACCCAGTTTGGGAGGTCCTACTGCTGGGTTATGTACTTTTGTATCCTTGGATTAGAATTAGGTAAAGCAAGTTGGTGCTTAGGTCATCCTTGTGGGCCCTTAAAGTAGAAGCAACAATTTTTAAGCCTCTTGGAGTCCTGAACCTTCTGTTCCTTTGTTTCAAAGACTCAGCTAGCTGCCTATGGTGACAAAATGCTACGAGCCATGCAAATTAACCAGCTTGTGCAGCTGTCCAAGTTTACTTCCCTGTCTGTTATTAGAGCACCCTGCTAATTTGTAATGCTGAGTAACAATCTTGTTGCCAAGTGGACACCCTTCACAAGTTAGCAAGTGGGCAAAGGGGACTGGGGGCCCAGGTCTTGTAAAAAAAAATCGGTACAGTAGTTCTATCAAGCCAATCACTTTAACAATCCATAAGTATCTTAAGAGTCTAGAAATCAAACTATGTTCATTTTTTTTGGCATTTAAAATGAAGAATGCAAAGCGCAGGGTGAGGGGAAGAGAGAGACTGGCCAGCATTCCCACGGAAATATTCCAAGAGTGTGAGAAATACAGTTCATCCGCAGCAGAGAACCAGTGGAGAAATTGTTACTGCAGCTTACAGGTATATCTATTTCTGTGCATTATGAGTACTGCAGACTATTTTTATTATGAACCGCCACTAGGAAGTGGACTTACCGTGATTCTATGTAGTACTATCAGGCCATGAGGCCCTCCCCTCCCATTCTACCTGGCTGCTTTGGAGGAAGGGGTGAGACCTCCTCTATCAGTTCAGCTGCAAACCTACAGCCATTGGACTCCTCCCCTCCCAATACAACCTTCATCTGCAGCCGTTCTACCATCACTCCACCTGCAGCTTTTGAAGAAGAGGCAAGGCAGCCAGGCCCCCTCCATCAGCCTGGCTGGGACTAACTGCTATTGGGCTCCTTCCACTCCAGAACTGTCTTCTGCAGGAGTGAGTGCACTGCTTCTGGTGCCTTGGCAGGAAGATAGGACATAACTGTAGTAAACAGAATCTGCACACAGTGTCCTGCCTTGATCATCAAGTGCTCTTGAGCCTGAGAGGTCCCTCTCCTAGAAGCAAGGCCGTGCCAGCTTGCATAAGCCCTAGTTTCTCACCCTTGGGCAAGCTAAAGTGCTGGGTACATTAGATAAAAAAATCAGCTTCCAAAAGGGTAGCTGTGTTAGTCTGTTGCAGCAAGAGAGCCCTGGAGCACTTAAAAAGGCTAATCACTTCATTTCAGCAGAAGCTTTGGAGGCCTACAGTCCACTTCAAGGGAGCAAAAGTGGAGATTGGTGCCAGGCACTCCTATTGGGATGGGAAATGTGTTTTACTCTTCGGGGGTGGGGGGGGGGGCAAGTAAAGAACACAGGCAAGGCTTCAAACAAGCAAGGTTCTTCAATAAAGAACACAAGCAAGGGGGAAGAAGTAGTCTTTTTAAAGAAGAGAGAGCTTTCAAGCATGACATAATCTGGTGCATCAGCTGACAAGCAGAAAACCTTCCCGTTCAAGGAATAAGTGGAGCAGATTAAACAAGATGACTACACTGCCAGGCTCTCTGTGGAAAACCAACTTCCTGCTCATTAAGAAAAGCCAGGACCTGAGAGAGAGGGAGAGACACACACACATACCCACCCCAGCTAAGGTTCAGCCCCTTGGCTTTCTCTTCACATGATGCAGGTTCATATGAGAACTCTTTGGTCCTCCTCCTAAAGCCACTCATAAATGCGTATTTGCCAGCAGTCTAATAATGTAAGCCACAGACTGCAGATTATAGCAGCAAGTCTGTCTCGCACATGCCCATGTGGACATATACACACCTGCCCACCTCTGTAGACACCACTAGTATAGTTTTGAACTCCATTTTGCTTTCCAGTTGATGAGCATTGGGCCATCCAAGTTCACAGCACACATGATGGTGACTTCATAATTCTTTGCTTAGGAATTAAACAAAAACTGGCCCTTCATGTGCCTCAATTCCTTTGAATCAGAGGCACAACCATTCAGTGACCACCTTACACTCTTCCCACTGGACAAAGCAACGATCAAAGCTTACATTCGTTGGGCATGGGAAGAGCCCCTTTCCACCCTTCAAGGAAACAGGAGAGCAGCACAAGACAAAGCCCAACAATGACTGGAAATCAGCATTCTACTTTCATGGGGGATCAAGCTTTGTACTTAGGAGGAGAGAATGCTTTAGTGCTTTTTCCAGCAGAGCAGGAATCAGAAGGCACTGCCCTGTCTGCGTAACAAGCCAGAAGATTAAAAGTCATCTTCCCCTACCCCGTAAATACTCCTGAGGGAAGAATTTTCTCCCTTCCTAACAGCAAGAACAAAAATCCACTGTAGGAAAATGTTTGCTGTTCAAATTCCATTCTGCAGCAACTTGGGCCAACCCTCTCCTCTATCATCTTCGCACACACTTGTTCCTCACTGCTTGGAATTTAATCTCTTTCTGATCCCCTGATGGAAAAAGCACTTAGACCATACCGAGACGAAACTTGGAACTTCAATTGCTAAAACCACAACAGTCAGTCAGAGGAGAAAAGCAGCTGCTGGGAGTGGGAGGGGCAGAAGAGGTGTCCCGTCAACAGCTGGAGAGACTTAGATTCCACCTTCCAGAGTATTTTGAGACAACACAATGCAGTAAGGCAGAGCTCTTACCGAGGTGTGGGACCAGTAGGAGTAGTCAAAACTGAAGGACTTGGGAGCCTCCTTGGGGTTCTTTGGATTGACAATACCTAGAGGAAACAAAAATGCATATTCATTATCCAACAGCTCTGGAAAAAGCCAGGAACAGAAATTTCAACCCCTATGCCTAGTCCAAGTACTTGCTACTTTACTGCACTGACACCCTGAAAACTTTACTGCACTGACACCCTCAAAACATGGTCTTGCCTATTAGGGAAAGGGGAGTGCAAAGGTCTTCTGAACAGAATTTTTAAACAGCCATGGAAAAGACAGCTAATGTAGCCCAAAGGTGAATTTTGACCTTCGTTCAGCCTCAGTCACAGATACAGCTGGATGCCCTTTCGAAAACCTAGTCTCTCAGCCTCATTCTCAGAGTTATTCCACTGTAGAATTAGTTATATTCATCAGTATCTTCTGGGCCTGTATGTAAAGTTCTTCTGTTCAAAAATAGCCACTGGTTTGAAAAAGGCTGTAATTCATCCCTCTCCCTATAATTTGATTTTGGAAAATCTACGCACTCTCTCCCTGTTCTTACCACTTGACTAATATTTCTTTATTGTACTTGTTAATTGTTTCTCTGATGGACCAGCCCACGGAGACTGGGTTCAAAAAGTTGGTCTGCAAACCTGAGTTCAGTGTAGCATCGCCCTAGTTACACTAGGCTGCCACATCCAGCTCAGTATTATCCACACTGACCCGCAAGAACCTTTCCAGGGTTTTTAACCTTGGAAGACGGGGGAGATTTTTTCAGCCTGCTCTCTTCAGTCAGATTATCTGAAGGGCTGTTCTACCTCCTCTGCGTGGAAATAAGACTACAGCGACTAGACGGCCACAGTTGCTAGTCAGGATGGCTATGCACTACCTCTGGGTTCAGTGGCAGTATGCAAAGGAATGATGGCATGTTTCTCCTACTTGTGAGCTCCCCCCCCCAAAAAAAAAACACCCCAAGCCCTGTGGGAAACTACACTAGACTGGACAGGCCTTTGGGCCTGATTGAGCGTAGCACTGGTCTTGGTCTTCTTGTGACAACTAGCATCAGTTAAAGACAACCAGGAGTTAAATGCAGCTTCAGTTTTGACAGACACCTATTCTGTACCTTAATTGAAATACTGGATACACGTATTAGATGATGCAAGAGTTTCAATGTGCAAGCTGACTGATTGCCGTTCTATGGGACCTCTTTGAAAACAGGTCAAGGGAAGGCAAGTCCATTCACAGCCACCAACCATGCACCTAAGAAATTGGCAGTAGGCAGTGGGACAAAAATGCAAGAAGTAGGTCATCTTGCCTTTGGACTACTGAGAATTTCAGGATGGTGGGAGGGAAGCAAAGAGGCAGATCTGCCTTTGAACTGCAACACAAAAAAAGAAACCCACAAAAGCCGGAGGCGCATCAGTAATGAACTGCTCAAGGGCTCCTGGGAATTTCACAGCAGGACCATTCCAGCCTATTTTGAAATGCAAGTTACAATACAAAGAGAAAAAGCTTGTGGTCTACAGATTTGCTTTGAGACTTGACCAAGCACTGAGGGAGGCGATGAAAAGAGGGCCCGGAGGAGGAACAAGAAACGTTTCAAGGCTTAATTCTAGGATGATATATTGAAATGTTCTTCTGCAAATAAAATGTGCAGAGCCCACAAGGAGGTTTTAATAATCCTGACTTTTAAAAAAATATGAGACAAGACTCCAGTGGATTTGTACAAACCCTCTCTCCTTCCTCTGGCAACAACCTTGGTTCTTATTCCCTAATTGTAAGCATCACTATTATTTTCCCCCTTGACAATACTGGTTTTAGGTGACCTTATTGCACAGCTGCCAGTAACAAAAGATTTGGTCATCCCTCTTCTGCTATGACCATGTGTGCAGCTTGTGAAAACAAGAACATTCACCCATTGGCCCATCTCCAAATCACTGCCCAGCCACAAAAGAGAAAATGAAAACAAGGAAAAGTCAACATAGTCTGACAGATTCCATTCCTCTACTAATCTTTCTGGCCAGGCATCCTGCAGAAACGGCTGGAAAAACTGCCAGAGAATTCCTAATGTTTCCTTACAGCAAGTTATATGTGCCACTTCCAACAAAGAGCAATCCAAGCAATTCCCTTTCAATCAAATCACTACAGTGATTTAAACACAGCAGCAAACCATAGTTTGCAGTAACCAAATTTTAAATTCCAAATCATGACTTATGTGACAGAGGGAAACCATGGCTTGTTGAGTTTTCTTCTGCCCTAAGAATCCCCAGATGCCATGCCCAAATAATAGTCTCTGGGGTGGAGGAACATCATAAATATGGCTTGCTGGTTCAAAACACATGCGATGCCAAACCAGCTTCAAATAACCATTTCAGATTCTATTTGTCATATCACACAAACTACTGTTCATCAGGCTGTACAGACATCCTGACACAATATGGT
This sequence comes from Lerista edwardsae, assembly GCA_029204185.1. Classification (NCBI taxonomy): domain Eukaryota; kingdom Metazoa; phylum Chordata; class Lepidosauria; order Squamata; family Scincidae; genus Lerista; species Lerista edwardsae. The sequence goes on from JAJKFI010000091.1 coordinate 4,619,677, forward strand.
TTAGCGTCACACCTGAACCGCCCATCCAAGTCCTTCACCTCACCTAGAATGCTACACCCTCCCTGTGGATTTTTGGAACACCAAGGGCAAGGCAGTTTCACCGCAGATGAAAAGGACAGTCTCTTTTCAAAAAGGAGAACAACGTCGGGAAAGAGGCAGGTTACAGGACTTGTGCATGCCATACAGTCCCCATGTCAGAGGAAGCAGTGCTTTGAACAGCCAGCGCCAAGTGGCACAGATTAAGGAGTGGGGAAAGATCTCTACACCCAACATCCACCCTTGCTAGACACTGACCTACAGTATTCCATATCTTCAAAATATGTTGTATTTCGGAACAGAAATATGAAAGGCTCTGGAATGGGAATGGGATCCGTGTGCTCCCTGTTTGATGCGCAGGCTACAAATAGCAACAGTTGCTAGTGCACCCCTCTAGCTGATTCCACATTTAATGGATTTGCCTTATGCTGGCGCTCCTGACTTATGAATGCTGACAGCCAGGCAAAGACCAGGATTAATATCACTTACACCAGGACTGCCATCACGTGGGGAGAACACATGCGGCTTTTGGATAGCAACAGAAGGCATCAACACAAGCTATGAAATTAAACACAAAAAACTGGCTCACCCACGCAAATCCCACCACTGCAACAGTCCCAGCCAGAGCTACAACTACTGTTATGTGCTGAAACACACACTATCCAGCTCTAAAGACAGGGAGAGCACAAATAAATCCTTTTTTAACAAGAGCCATCTCGGCTGTGCTCTTGGGTCCTCCTTAACCCACTCCCGCAAGCGCTGCATGGCTACAGAGAGATAAAGGAGACAAGTGACAGTCCCGCATGATACCTTCCTTACTGCCTCCAAATCCCTCCTCAAACCCCAACTTTTCCCTGAAGGTTTTGGTTGAAACCTTCGGTCCCAGAAACCTACAGTGACCAAGGCTAAGTGTCCCGACATCTGTCGTTCACTTTCTCTCTTTCATGCTTCTGTCTCAGGTGACGGGTGGTGAGCAAAAGGCTGGAATAGGGCCCCTGCAATTGAGGGAATATCATGGAGCCAAGGAGTTGCTAAGCAGCTTTGGGTGCCTCCTCCAGAAGCACCAGGAGCAGTTCTCCCTCCTCAAGACATCTGCACAGCTGTGAAATTTCAGCATCCAGGTGCTTGCTTGGGTAGACTTGGTGCAGGGCTTCTGCAAAACAGTCACTGCAACTGCTTCTAATGGGTGCACACTCTCTGACTGAGACAAGTTAACTTTCCAGTGTCCCATCTTCCCATATTTTTAAGGATGGTCGCCCTAGGTGCTATGTGGGCAAACGCCCGGTTGAACATACCTTTTCTGAAGGACAAACTTTTTAATTTTGGAGCAGTATAAACTTGAAGAGGAAAGCTTTGCAGAGAAAGTGCAACATGCTCACAGAACCATTGCCTTTCATCCAGGAGAGTTATGGGAATAATATGCACATTGAACTGAATGAGTTAACTGCAGCCCTCCATGCTGAATGCGGCCTGCAATTCAGGGTCAGAGCTACCTACATCCAATAGCCTATGACAAAGTCTTTACTGCTGGAAAATGTGGCATCACGCACTGATAATGAACCTACATGCGAAGTGGTTATGGCGTACTCTGATGTATAAGGCGATATAAATAGAAATGCTTCCTAAAGCGGCTGCCTGACTCATCCCCAAACCTACAAAAGAACCTGGGAAGCTAATTATTCTCAGCTTGGCATTTCTATGGCAACAGGCTAGCCTCATTTCATTGAGAAAACAGAGTCAAAAGGAGATGCACTCATATCATCACGATGCATGGGCCAGGATACTATGTGTTGAAATGCCTCAAGTCGATTTCAAAAGCCGCCATCCTTCCATTTCCAGGATGACACAGGAAGAGCCTCTTCAATGGGCTCTTTGCAAACCCCACTGGGTTAACTGTACACCTAGCAGGCAACCCACTTATGTCAAGGTCTGCCTACATAACACAAACACCCTGGAATTCTTCAAGTAAGAAATGGCATTTTAACTGAATGGGGCCTGTGAGAGTTCAACACCCCCCACTAGGGCTCCATGATGGCATCACCATCATCACTGACTTCCAGGAAACTGAAGAGTTACACGGTTACATGATGTAGATGCAGCAGTCAGGTTTATCTTGGGAGCAACCTGTGTGCTCCACATAGAACAATCAACAAATAAAGTAAGAGTTTGCATTCTGTAGTACACCCTGAGCAAAGGGATCCCCTAAGGAAAAAAAATGGATAGAATCCAACAGGTGATGGGCACTGGGGAAAAGACAAAACTATTCAACTCATCCTGGGTTGTCATGGAGACAGAATGGTGGGGGCTAAGCAGAAAAAAATAGGAGGCTACTGTTTTGTAAGATATTGACTAAAATCTCAGCAGGAGCATACAGCAAGTACCCCTCTTTTATGAAGAACAGCCTGGGGACTACTTGCAAAAGGCCGGATAAAAGTGAAAGGTTAGATGCCTGCACCTGCCACCATTTAGAGCACTACAATTATCGAGCGGTATGAATGAAAAGATGGAAGCATGACAAAGTCCACAGAAGATTCTTGTGTCCCATTTAGTGCAGAACAAAAGCAGCATTAGGAACTAAAGAGGTTGCATTAATGCTCCATTTATCACTAGGCAGCAGCCCACAAAATGGAAAACACCTTCCCACAGCTACCACCTGTTGTTGTTCAGTCGCTAAGTCATATCCGACTCTTCACGACCCCATGGACCACAGCACACCAGGCCTCCCTGTCCTCCACTAGCTTCCAGAGTTCGCCCAATTTTATGTTCATCGCTTCTGTGACACTATCTAACCATCTCATCCTCTGCCACCCCCTTCTCCTTTTGCCTTCAATCTTTCCCAGCATGAAGCTCTTTTCTAAAGAGTCTTCTCTTCTCATGAGGTGGCCAAAGTACTTGAGCTTCAGCTTCAGGATTTTTCCTTCCAGGGAGCAATCAGGCTTGACTTCCTGGAGGATTGACCAATTAGATCACCTTGCAGTCCAGGGGGCTCTCAAGAGTCTTCTCCAACACCGTAATTCAAAAGCATCTATTCTTCAGCGCTCTGCCTTTCTTATGGTCCAGCTCTCACAGCCATACATTGCTACTGGGAAAACCATAGCTTTGACTATGCAAACCTTTGCTGGCAGGGTGATGTCACGGCTTTTGATTAAGTTGTCTAGGTTCGCCATAGCTTTCCTCCCAAGAAGTAAACATCTTTTAATTTCATGGCTGCAGTCACCATCTGCGGTGATCTTGGAACCCAGGAAAACAAAGTCTGTCACTGCTTCCATTTCTTCCCCTTCTATTTGCCAGGAAGTGATGGGAGTGGTTGCCATGATCTTAGTTTTTTTAACGTTGAGCTTCAAGTCATTGTTTGCACTTTCCTCTTTCACCCTCATCAGAAGGTTCTTTAGGTCTTCCTCACTTTCTGCCATTAGAGTGGTGTCGTCTGCACCATTATCAGCTGCTTGAAGTGTCTGCCAATGCTGCAGCTTCATCAGACATTTTGCATGCATAATATAAATGAACATGACACTCAAGGCTATGGCACCAGAACCTACCACAGGGGCAGACAGGACTGGCCATGGGCCCCCAGAGGCAGGCAGGCCCCTCCCACAGTGGAACAGGTTTCACATTGCCTTCAAGTAGCAACTGGACTTGTCCCTGTTAATGTCATCCCAGAACTGCACCACGGATCATGATGTAGGCCTGTTTTCCCTCCCACCATACAGGATTTCTAGTTTGGCTGCACAGCACTCTGGGCTAATAATTTAATTACATATCCCTGTGAAAAGAAGAGAAGCGGCAAAGGCAGGCAATCGCAGCAGGGCCTACATTAACAGCTTGCTTGTTTTTAACAGAATAAATCTGTTTATCTGATATTTCAAAAGGCCCAACGTGGCAATTAACTGTTCTGTTTGCAAACTAACACTCGAACGCTTTTGTGTTGCGGCTATAATTAGTTTCCATCACTGTGACACTAACAGCAACTCTGAACATCACGGTTAACCCTGGCCACCTGCTTCGTAGAACTCAACTGCTTCACCGGGGGCTTTTGGCAGCAGCTGCCCTGTACGCTGCTATTTTACATGACATCTAACAATGCAGATGCCCCGGCAGCAACAGCAGTCACCATGTCTAAATATTGTGCTGAGGAGGATTGCATTCTTTCTATGATCAGGTTCATCCTCTTATTTGTCTCCTGTTACATTGGCCTATTATGATTTACTCCAGCCAGGCCATAAAACAACAGGCTGACTTGCAAAACATTTAAACAGACAGGCACATGGTTCAAAGTGAGTGAGTGAGTGAGTGAGTGAGTGAATGAATGAATGAATGAATGAATGAATTAATGAATGAATGAATGAATGAATACACATATACTCCACTAGCAGCCTATTTCTTAAAAAAAAAACTCTTTTTGAACATGTTAAGGGTAGACAGTACATGGTTTCTACCAGTTGGCAAGAATGGCTGTGTTAAAAAGATTACAAGAGATCTCAAGTTGGCCTAGATGTTCTGGTTGTTAAAGTGATAAGCTAGACACCAAGTGTGGGCAGCATAGTACAACTGATGTAATTGGAATCCGGGTGTAGGGCCATCTATTGAATTCATGGCAGAGGTGAGATTCAAACCAGAGAAGTCCTGATTTGTAAGCCAATCTTTTACCCACTGGCCCTACACCCGCTACTACCTCTTGGCTTCAGCCTTCCCCATCTGCAATATGGGAATGATGATTATATTACTTGCCTTAGGGGGTTGCTATGAGGATGATATCAATATATGTGTACTTCCTAAATGCAGAAAGTACTTCACATTTTCTATTTTATTATTATTATTATTATTATTATTATTATTATTATTAAATGGCTCCTTTGTGACTTTACCCTGCCCTTCCTCAGAAGAGATCACTGTAGGAACACCCAATAGCGAACACCCAAATGTGCAAAACACAAAATAGGACACTATCCGGCAGAGCTCATTGCCACTACAAAACTGGGAAAATTACTCATAGCCAACGCTTTAACCTATTCTTACGAGAGCTCATGCGATTGCCACAATGTTTAGTTAAAACTTTGTCTGCATCCAAAAACCTTATTTGCTTTTCAGACCAGATACTGGCATCAGCATGGTCAAGAGCCCCTGCGGAAGGACTGAGACTGCAAAGCACTTGGGAACAGGATGTGTTTATTTCTCTCTCAAAACACATTCCAGTGCTCTTATCCAATCCCGCCTTGAGTGGATAAAAAAAAAATCACACTGTATATTGGAATGCACATTTTTCTTTTTCCATTTATATTCCTTTGTGAAATCTTTTTCTACCCCTTTGTTTGGGGGGGGGGGTTTAACATTTTGTGCATACCATATTTAAAGAACTAATACATGATGCCATTTTCAGCCACTAAATTATGCAGAGTTGGAATTTAATTTTTAATCTAGCTGCCTTGTTGTTGCATAAGGGTGTGCCCTTCATTTCTGTTCTTTTCCTCTTTTCTTGGCTTTTGTTTTGCTCTTTTCACTAAAAGATACCACCAGACAGACCCAGAACCCACCTACTTCCAAGGACCACATCTAATTTTTTCTTTTCTGAAAGGTGCAGAGGTGGGGAATTCTATGGGTCTCTCTACAATACTGAGGCCATAACCAAAACAACTGTCCCACCGAGCAGACTTCTAAACACTGGATCAGAGAGCAGGGCCTTGGGTGCAGAGCTCAGGGACTAAGTAGGCTGATAGAGGAGAATCCTTCCTTCAGGTCACTTGGTCCCAGATCATTAAGGATTTCAAAGGCCAAAACCAAGACCAGCCTTCACTGAATTTTACAATTCCCACAGCACAAGCCACATAATACCAAGTTTTAAATCCATATTCCGCTGGAGGAAATGAGTCGTGGACACAGAATGAATCAATTAAAGAGGTGAATAGGAACATAGGTCTCCCATCCACTGGATGTCACAGTTGACCACATGTGATGGTCACAACGCACATGGCCTCCACCATACTCTGCCCCCAATCCTGGGAAGCATCTGTTATGTTCCTGCAGGAGTGGGACAAAAGGTTTGAAGCATCAAAAGCCACAGAACGTGCAGCCAGCTATGCAAACACAGATCTGAGAAATGCCAAAGCACATGCTTAACCAAAAGCAAGAGGGTGGAGGGCTGTTTTTTTTTTCCCCTTTGGGATATCACTAGAGAGTCTTGGACACCTTACAAGAATCTAATTAAAATAATCTGTGGCCACAGTTCATATTACAGCAGAACAAATGCAGAGAAAGGGACACTTCCTGGCTGCAAGGCAGCATTTGCTTTCAGTGGAGGAGTGCTGGCATTTTTTTAAGGTATCCAAAAGCCGCACACACACACAAAGGAATGGCTTAAGCTGGAATTTGGTTGGATTTATTCCCTGGTTGTAGGAATTCTAGCTCTGTGCAGGGGGAGGGGAGGAAAAAGCAATGCAGGCAGGATGAGGAGGGGCCAGCGAGAATTCTCCTTCACAGAAGCTCCTGGAAGGGCTCTCTCATCCTCAGCTGCTCTCACAGATCCAGTTGCTATAAATACTGACACTGCAGCTGGCGTCTCAGGAAGACAACATGCCTGTTCCTGGCGCTTGCAGCCTGCGAGCTGCACTACACCAGCACCAAAAATCCAGCTTCTCATTATCACGCACGCGCACGCACGCACGCGCACGCGCACACACACACTTACTTCAGTCATGAAGTCCTACTTTACACACCAGTTTCCCACCTGGGAAATCAACTGTACCGGAGAAATGGAAAAATCCAGCCAGCCAGCCACGTGCAATGGGCCCACAGGAGTCTACTCCACATGCAACACATGACTCACGTGATTGGAACAGATTTTGTCTTTAACAAACCCATTTTGGGGAGGTTGACACGTCAAATATTTATTTTACCTACTTATTTGAATAATTTATATCCCACCTTTCCCATGCCCAAGCAAATGCCCAAAGCTTTGGTGCTACATAATAAAAGCACTATGTAACAATAAGTAAAAAACATACAATATTTAAAACATTTTAACACACACACACCCCATTTAAAACAGGGCAAACCCCAACACACCTCATCAGGCCTTGGGGGCTAGGGAACAGTCATGCTACAGAACTACTCCAGAGGCACAGAGGGCAAACAACCACCTATCATCCAAATGCCAGGGGAAATAGGTATGTTTTCAATATGGCAGCTCTAGGTGCTTTGTGACCCACCTGAAATTGGCCTGCTGGTGGGTCCCAACCAACAGTTTGGGAACCACTGGCCTAGAACACATTATTATGTTTTTATCCAGCTCTGTATGAATGGAGTACCCAAGTTTACAAGCTGAACTAACTACCTATGCCCTAATGCAGTGTTTCCCAACCAAGGGATCGTGGCCCCCATTGGGAAACGCTCCTGGGCCATTTCCCCTTAAGGGTGGTGGCCCAGGAATGGGTGCCTGACAGTGCCGCAACGATCACACCAATGCAGACACCCCGGGAGTACTTACCTCACTGGGGAGGTTGCCCTGGCCTCTGGCAAGTTCTGAGAGGCCCGCAGCCCACTCTGCGAGCCACCCCAATGAGGTAAAAAGCCCCGTTTTCTGTGCGCAAAGCATTTCCTCTTTTTGCGTGCAAACAAAAGGCCAGAACACCCCCCCCGCCGCCAGCACTTACAGTGGTCCCAACATCCAAGCCGGATGTTGGGAACCGCTGCCCTAATGGATGTTAGCAGACATTTCACTTGCCACAATCTCCAGATGCTTATTATATATGCAGGATCTTAAATTGAAGGTCCTGTGGCTATTCGCTGTCCATTCACTCTAGTTTGCGAAAACATTCCGCTGTAAGAAATCCATATGCAATACACACAAAAAGCCCACTTTTTTAGAAGTGGCAAAAAATACCAATAGAGAGCAGGATCAGGGTCTCTCTCCCGCTGTTGGTTGGCTGGCACTTGCAATAAAGCTCATCCCTCCTGCTTAGTCAGTCACCACTTCCCAAGTGCCCTGGAGTAACCAGGTCAGTTAATTTCAGAACTACCTGGCTGTTCTGGCCATTACGTTGATCCGTCTGCCCCAAACTGATTCATGGGACTTTTTCTGTACCACTGCGCGAAGGCCAGCTCTGAGGTCACACATCCCAGCAAGCCACAGGAGGACCGGCTGATTATGCAGGCAAGTCATGTTCCTCCTCACAGCTCCTATTGCAGTGCACATCCCCCTTTCATCTGTCATTCTGATCAATTTCCCTTCACTCCAGCTTGACCCAGTAACTTGAGAAAACTAGATCAATTCATCACCCACCAAGAAGCCCCGTTTATACCAAAAGAAAGTGAGCAGAGAACTAGCCTGTGCATGGCAAGTACCAGAGATTCAATGCCATTATGTTGTGCAGTCACAGTCATACAGTTCTCAACCTCCAAGTGCCTTAGAACAGAGATTTTAAAATCGAATTCAGACAATAAGCACCAACATCATCCACGGACACAAAAGAAGATGTGCAACCAACACTCTTCCCAAACATGCCACTCACTATCTTCACCATGAGTGCTACTGGAACTAAACCAGAGCTTTCGACCTTTCCTCAGTCCCACCACCACTTTCCAAGTACTATGTTGTATAAGTCCCACCACCACAATAAACAGCAGTACAGAGGAATATGTGGCTTTCCCTACAGTTGAAGCAATGCTCTGCACCCTTCTTCCCTTGTCTCTTTTGAAGGGTCAGGCAACTACACATTGGCTGAAAAGCATTGTACTACACATATCAACTCATCCTAATAAAGATATTTCCCTCCTGCTCCTTTGAGACCACACTGTCAAATCTAGCTACACTCAGTGGGCTGGAGGCCAGTATAAATATGTAGGTTATTATTCCATGTAGGAAATGACTGTGAATCATGCACCTATGCGCAACACTCTCGACTTCTTCATATCCAACCCACATTCTGGTGGTTGTTCCAAATTCTACAAGAATGTGATTAAGGATCCTGGCTTATGCAGCTCTTTGACCCTCAAACGTGGCAATTTCCTCCCTCCTCTCCTGGTTTGTGCAAACCACAGTGTATTATTTCATTGGAACCAGTAAACTGTGGTTTGCATTTGTCCTGCAAACCAAGATAAAATTCATTATTGGCTCAGATAAAATGGTAAAGGATAACTAGCCTCAACCAGGAAAGGAAGAAGGAGCACATAATTCCAAAACTATTTGAAAACTTGTTCTCATGGTGCCAAACTAAATTTGGAATTAAGTTTGACTCAGCACATGGTTAATTGCTCTACATAGCAATATGTTGCACCAGGCCTTTTAGAGAACAAAGCAACATATCAAAGGTTTGTTAAGTTGAAGACACTCTCTACCAATTTGTCCTAAGAAAATACATTATGGAAGGCTTGTAAACAACCACTTGTGTGCAAGAATCACCGGCAGGAGACCAGATGAGTTTTCCTTCTAGCCATAAAAAGCTACTGAGACTTGAGGAGGATCCAGAGTTTGCAAACCATTTAGAATAACTTAGCTTGTCCTGCATGCCACAGCAGACTCTGTTCCAAAACAGCTGAATGGCAACATTACATACCAACAGTCAGCTTTTCCACACACACCTTCCTCATTTCCAGATCCTGCATGATAGCAACATTCAGCCATATAACATCTGCAATCAGCTCTCACCACCCCAAGAGCAGCCTAGGCTTGCTGTCAACATACCAGCCTCTTAATGCAGTCAGTACATGTGACTTTAGCTGGATTGCAGGAATTCACTGCTTTTAAAAAATGGAAATACTGACAAGAGTCACAGAATTATATGCACTGAAAGATGAAGAACTTGTATACATCCGAATGGTAACTTCAAATGTGGATTACTCCAAGGCCAGATGTTGTATAGACACTGCTTTCCATGAAGTATTTAACTATCACTTTTCAAGTTTTGAGCAGCACCACCCTTTTTCAGACAACACAAAGGAAAATCACAGTCTTGGTTAGTTTCAATTATTTCAATCCAAGCATACTTCCCAGAGAAGGCAACTTCCTGGCCTGGACAACTGCCACAGTATCCTGCCATTGTAAATGGCTATTTGTCCTCAGCAGTGCATTGCAGTCCATGAAACCTGTCAAGCAACTATCTAGATGCCCATTCAATTGGATAGCCTGAACTATCCATTTGGCATGTCTACTTCCTATTCGTTGGGAAACCCCAACACCTTATGGTTTTGACAAATTCTCAGTATTTTGTTGTTGCTGTCCATTTTGCAAAATGTTGTCTCAGTCATTTTGCTACAGGAATGAATTTTGTCAAACGTGTTTAGGTTTTTAAGCAGGGTATTTACCAGCACATATTCAAATCTGGTCAAAATTACAATTCAGTACTACCCAGGTATGCATGATACTTCTTGCCACTAAAAATAAACTTCATTTTATACCAGTGCCAACTGGCCTTTGGTCATGCCCTTAAAGCAATCAAGTGACATTCTACAAGCCCCACAAGCACAATATTTGCAGCTTAGCAACCAGTAAGACACTGTAGCCCTTGAAATATCCTAGAACATGTTTAATTTTGATTGTCAATCAACAGCAACTGAACAATTTGGAAGAAATGTGTTATCTGAACCCATCCAGAAGCGTTAGCAAATCTGGCATGTTTTGAAGAGGAACACAGGATTCAGCCTCACATCTCCAGTACACACACTCCCCAAGTTACAGGCATCAGTCCGCCTTATGAATGGCTATTTTGCACACATGCAGTATGTCCTTTGCTGGTGCTTCTGCAGAGGCGCAATAATACTGAGCCAGCAGGAACCGACTGTTCCAACCTACATCAGTCTCAAATTACATATGAACCATCAGAACCTAGACTCTCTAGAAGGACGGGACTAACAGCACAATCATAACCAACTTTCCAGCATCTATTCAGCTGTGCCAATGGGGCACACAATTCTTTATGCAGTGGAGGAGCAGTCATGGAGGCCTCCTCAAGGTAAGGAAATGTTTGTTCCCTTATCTAGGGTCTGCGCTGCAGTTGTATCGGCACTGGAAAACTGGTTAGAATTGGGCCACTAGTGTAGTCACACAAGACTTTCCGAGCATTCATTTTTTGCTCTGCTTTCTAGATCCAGTGTAGCATTTCCTACCATGACTGTGAGACAAGTTCAAAGGGACCTATTTGGGCAGCAGTGACAGGAACAAAACAGGATAGGGTTACAGGATATAGACTTCTCCTTTTAAAAGGGTGCATGTTCCTACTCCCTCCTCATGTTAATTCCTCCCATTGAAAACAGTACAAGAGGGGTTTTGGAGTTGGGGTTCTTTGCATTTTAAGAAGTGAGGGCCTGTAAAACCATTCATGTTAGCATAGTTCCAAGCCCTTACACAAAAGCATCCTCCTCCCCATCATGCATTTCCATTTGCCCTTCGCCTTTCCTTTACATTCCTGGCATATTTCCCACTTAAGATACCAGAAGCATCAGCCCTCCGACTACAAAGGCCCCAGGATCTCTCCAAGACTGTTTTCCCACAGTTATTAATGGTCGAAGTGATTTCAGGCTGACCACCTGCCATTCCAATTTGCTGTTCTCTGTCTGGCCAGGCACACCAGAAGGATAGAGATTAGGAAGTCCCCAGTAAAAATGATTCCAACTAAAAGATGCAAACTGGACTACTTCCCTGATGAAGAGGTTACAGTTCAATCATCAGAACTTCCTTTGGTCCCTTGAATTTTGTACAGTTGACAGATGTGCAGTGCCTGCATTGACATGAGCAGACCCAGGCTCAGAACGACAGATGAAGAAGAGGCTGTCAGATATGCACCCAGGTAACAGGGGTGGTGGTCATGCTATCAGACTATAAATGTACACCTGGAGACTCCAACCATAGGAAGTCACCTTCTATCAAGTCAGCCCAGTATTTTCTACCACAATCAGTGACAGGCTGCAGCTTTCCAAAATCTCCAAAGAAGCCTTTCCTATCATCTGCTCCCCCAGCCCTTTAGAGTTGGAGTCTCCCAACCCTGGAGATGTTGGAGACAAAACTTCCCCCCCAGTGATGCGGGTGCACAACGCAGCTAACATGCAATATACATAACAGAACAATGAGGTTGAATATCCTTACAACATTGCCAACCATAAGGAAATCCCCAGATCACATTTTACTGCTTTCATGTCCGCTCCAGCAAGAAAAATGACGAAGTCTGCAGTAACAACATGGGCAAGGCACACAGCCTTCTTTGCTGTGTGTGCAAAAATGAGTGTCATGAGACCTCTACAAGAGGAAAGGAGTTCCTTGAACCAGCAATTCCCAATGACATCACCTAGACGAGAATTAGCTTTCTGAAAGTCCAAGGAAAGGAAGTCAGAAGATTATGCTGGACTTACTGGTTGAGTTGCCTTGCATCTGGATGATGCATTTGGACTCTTTGCTGGTCTCTCGGGAATTAAAGGGTCTGACCCGGACAGCCACCTTGACAGAAGCTCCCGACATCCTGATGGCTTCTTGTGCATTCAATTATATACGAAGGACTTCCACAGTTTCCTCTTCTGAAGATATCTTTTTACAAAAGAGAAAGAACAATGCAGTTATTTTAGAAGATATTCCAGAGAGACTGATGGTGGTTACAATCAAACCCCATGTATACAATCAACCTTTTCTGGCTTCCGAGAGCAAGGTTATCCACACTGTCTTCCTACCTGGCTAACCACTCTCAAGGAACAGTCTTAGAAGGAGAGACACTTTCAGCCCATCCTTGGGGGCGGGGGGAAATTGAGTCTGCATCACTGACATCACTCATAACTCAGAAGGCTTAAAAGAAAGGCCATTCTTTCTGCTGTTGGTTCATTTTATTGGTATATGTGACAAGCTCAAAGAACCCTACAAACCCCTGCAGAATTTCCTCAGTTCACAGAGTAAATAAAGAGAGCCTTCGTGTCCACTGAGCACTGCCAATGACCCTAAAAGCAGCTCTCCAACCACCAGGCCCACCATTCCCCCAAGAAGAGACTGAGGAAAGATCACAGATAGCCAAAAAACTTACACATTGAAATATGTCTACTTTTGTGTAAATCTAAAGGCAACAATCTATGTGATTAAGGAGTTAAAATCGCTATCAAAATCGCCATTCCTTATGCCTAGTTAAAACAATAAGATAACTTTGTGTTCAGGCTTCCCTAACCCCAGGAGCCAACTTATGTCAAAATAGTGAACGTTAGCTTGCAGATGCAATCAATGATCTTTATTGATTACCAAACCATAAAAAACAGTATTACAAAACTAAGAGATTACCATAGCAAAAGCATCTATCTGAAGGAAAACACTGTGGTCCAAACTTGCTTTCTATAGTTTCTTTCAACGATTCTGCAACCTTGGAACAGAACCGAAAGCACTTTGAATAAATGGACTGAGAGCTTCTGCAATGTGAAGGAAGGTACGTTAAGCACTTTTCAATCCTCTCCTAAGTGGCTTTTTGTAACAGCTTACAGCAGAAGGATACACCCTTCCTCCTGAGGCAGGGAATGCACATTAATGATTACTTAAACCCCTCTTTCCAGTAATGAAACTCATCTCTATCATAATAGCTCTGGCTGCTTTATATGATGTACATTTCTGTACTCTGCCTTCCACTGTGAAGAGCTGAACAGAGTCAGAAAACTGCCTTGCCTGCTATAGGATGGGAAACTCTAGCCATTACTCATCCAAAGCAATTTAATTTATCAATTTCCTTATTAATGCTTCCACACTGGTCTGCTCGCCATACTGTGGCCCAATTTATAGGATCCACATCACCAGAGGACACAGTAATTTCCAGAAGGCCTACTCCGTACCAGAAAGGAGGTGGTCTTTTTGTTTCATTGATTTCCACCACCATCACTATTTTTAATCCATTACATGATTTTGGTCCCCTGTTCCTGCTCTCTCAAGTATACCTCATCAATACCCAAGTGAACACTCTCAGACTGGAGAACATATAAAGTTATTTTTAAAACCAGAGGTGTTTTACAAAAGAGGACATTTTGTTGCGTGATCTACATATAAACCAGGGGAAACCTACCACACACATGCACCCAGCAGCCCCATTTTAATAGCCTGCTGTCCAGGACAAGCTGCAGGTTTAACTAAAATGCAGCATTTTACTATTGTGCAGTGTTCACTTGGCCATTCTTCTTAACAAGCCATCTTTAGTCATCTCTATGTAGATCCATTAGAAATGCTTGTACAGATGACAAAACAAGCCAAAAATGAAGGCGGCTGGAAGCTGCTGAACAGAGTGTTCCAGAACCTTGTTTGAAAAGATTCAGATTAGCGAACAAAACAGAACTTGTAGCCCTGATTTTTGCAAAATACAGCCTACAAACTTCCTTCCCAGAAAGCAACCCCATGAACATTACTTAGGATCAGTGTCTTTATTGTACCTGAATTGATTTTTTTTTACCCATAAGAGACACTTTGAGCTTTTCTTACAACTGGAAAAGCAGGCTATAAATTTAGTTAATAAATAAGAAAAACAACACTGGCATATGCAGGGGAAAAGCTCTGTGTAACTTCAATACTGTTTCCCATCAAGATTAGCAGGTGCAATTTATTATTATTCATTCATTTTATTTTTATCTTGCGTTTCTCCCAGATGGGCATCATATTAATGACAGATGCAGTTTTTAAATCTTAAAAAAATAATTAAATGTATATGCCTTTATCTGCAGATGGACCTCAAAAATAGGAATAGAATAGCTACAGCAATAGTACCCAATCTTACAACTTCTGTCAAGTATAAAAGTTGAGCAGCTATCAGAGCTCTCACAACAGGCTATCTCACACTGAGAGCCAACTCCATATGTGACCAGCATATGGGTTCGAGTCCATATGTACTTAATGATTGGCAGGGGACTCATGACTGACACGTAGTAATAATAGTACTACTTAGAGTCTTTGTGGTGCTTTTTAAATTGCATTATTATCCCTGTATTGCAGGTGGAGAAGACCAAGATAGAGAGGAATGGCTCGCCTAAGGCCACCTAGGAAAGCTTATGGTGAGATTTGAACCAGGGAACATGTGAGTAACACAGAGTATGTGCAGTGAAGCCTCCAACTCTTGCACCTCTCTCCAAATTTCTGTAAAACGTGACTAAATTTGCCTTACTCCCAACCCAGGCCTGCTGGATAACAGGCCTTCACAACATAGTCCCTGCCTGACAGTTCAAAAGGACTCATGAGGGAGGGAAACAAATTAATCTTCGACTATTAGAAGACACATGTTTTAAAAATTTGTACAATGCATTCTGGGCGTTTCCTGATTATGAGGCACACACAACCTTATGACGCTTAACAAACCACACTAATACATGAATAGGAGGCTAAAGTTGGGTTTTAGAGGCCTGAAAAATATACCAAGGACAGGCACACTGTCTTTTTAATTAAAATCCAACTCCCTAGCACAAAAATTCTAATCACTGCACCATGACTAAGATGACAACAGAAGCAGGCACAGAGATGAACATGCACCAAGTTGTCTGAGAGCAGCAGCTAGGAATCTATGAGCAAGAGGACCACAAAGAATCCAATTTTACATACTCTGTCAGGACAGAGACAAGAGACACAGGCACCCAGACCGTGTTAATCTAGGCTGCCAAATGTTAGTTGAAATCAAAGCAGCAATACCAGGCCACGGTCAGAAACCTGACATTTTTTTTAAAGTCTTATGCAACCATTGAAGCATGAGCAGCAGTACAGATGCAAATAACTTACGGTATCATATAGTTTTTCTACAGCACTAAACAAGTATTAAGCACTGTATAGAAATAAAATTTCAAAGCAGCCTCTTCCTGCAGGATTACAACCCACTGTGACAAGAGATAAAAATATCAAGACAACGCAGGGAGTGCAGCAATACCTAAACCCATGCAGAATGGTATCAGATTCCACAATAAACGAAATGATATAAACCAGGACAGCATGGAAAAATGACTCACCAAACCCCACCCTAGAAAATTCATCCTGCGTGGAATACACAGAGACAATCAAATAAAAATTCCAGCAAGGAAAGACAATTAATAGAGGCTTTTGTGAACTCTGGGGACTTGGGCATTTGCACAAACCCACAGTCACTGTCAACCTTCTGCCCTGTCTCCGACTAAGCTCCTAGTGCTGTCAGATCATCATCACAATATGGCTGCCCCAGTAATTGTGCTGTGCTGGATACAGAGGAAGGGAGAACACAATAAAAGCAGAAAGGCCTTAAGAGGAAGAGTTCCAAAACAGAGATGGAAGCCAAAAAGAAAGCTTTCCTCAAGCCGGTGCTGTTGGAAACTGGGGGTGGAGGGAAGAAGAATATGTGAAAAACTGTGCATAAATCAGCCTGAAACCCCGCCCTGCTTAAAAGATGAGGAGCGATGAAGCCATCGGTATGCCTAGGCCAGATTACAACATCAGCAAGAAGCAATTCAAACTGAAGAATTGGCTGGACTACTGGAGATCCAGCTAAAATGCAGGAGTACTAGAGAGAGATCTCTGAGAATTTGAACCATGGCTTCAGGATTGGGGAGCTAATTTATAGATGTTTTATCTTTAGCGTTTCACGACCAAGAATTTCCCATCACATATGGCTAAATAGTCGTAGCCCTGAATTGGATATTGCAAGAGAAGATGGTAACATGCGGTTGGAGAGACAGAAGATTCAAACTTGGCTGGGTTAGGAAGCATTATACACCAGTATATTAATGACACAAGATCAGGCTGTCAGGAGGTCTCAAACTGTTCTCTATAAAAAAGGCTTCTAGGAGGAACAGGCAATGGAACAAGTGGAGGAAGAGAAAAATAAAATACACTATTTCCAATAGGAATTCACTGGTGGGGGAGAAAAACTAGAACTGAGCAGAGGATGAATTGGGGGAGGAGAAATAGAGGAGTATTATCAGTATTTATAGGCTGTATTGAAGGAGAAGACTGTGCAGGGAAATAATTGATCACAATATATTATGCACATATGAGACACACATTCATTTTAGAGCTGGAAAAATCACACATAACCAATCTTAACTCTGTTAGAAATTGAGAGCATGTATTTCCTAGCTCTCTGTGTGTACATTTGCAACAGACATTTTTGGTGGGGAAGATGCCTCTGTGCATACGTATCTTTATATATCCAGTACTCCTGTGTACACAGATACACATAGTACCTGCCGCGCCCCGCCCCGCCCCACCCCAACAATGACAGTCACATCTTCAACCCATTCCCGTCCCACCTCTTAAGTGGGTACTTATCTGTATCCTCAGATCCAACACTTCCTTTAGAACCCAAGTGTTTTGAATTTTTAAGACACACCCAGAACACTTACTCAGGAGTTCACCCCATTGAGCTCAAGGAGATTGACTCCTGAGTAAAACACACACAGACAAAGGGATGATATAAAGATACATGTACATAGGTACACTACACACATAAGAATTCTAATAATCATTTCTTTTAAGGTTGTTTAGGACCAGGAGAAAACAATCAGATTCCAAAAATGGAAAACATTATTATTACCACAACGAATTTACTATTAAGCAACAAGAAAATGTCGCAGAACAATAATCAGCTTGTAGAAGTCTCCGGGGGTCACACACTTTGGTTAGGAGGGGGGGCAAGGGAGAAAATGGATAGAGGCAAGGAGAATGGGCAACAAGGGGGCGCAAAAATATGAGACAAGCCCAAAGGGAAGCTTCAATTATCAGGCCTGACCCATCTTCTCATCCACCCACAGGATCCCCACCCTGAGAAGATGAATACTGAAAAGGAGCATAGACAAGATGAAAACAGAAAGAAAGGGGGGCAGGTGGTCTTCGATGATGAGACGCTCCCCATCTATGCTTCTCCCCTTCCCCGCAATTCACCCTATGTATTCTTCTCCTTCTCCCCCCCCCCCCATTTCACCCACGATGCTCCACCACCCCCGTGCTGGGGGTGGGGGGGGGGGAAAGAGGAGGACAGACCTTTAAAATAGATAGAAAGAAGGAAGAATACATAGCCGGGGAGAAGGTTCAATTATGGGGCCCTCTCGCCCCCTCACCTCCCTACATCCACGTGACGCTCCTGGGGGGGGGGGCTGGGAGGAGAGAGGAGCCCCCTCCTCAAGCACTCCACGATGAGCCCCGCCCCTCCCTGCCCACTCACTCCTCCCCCTCCCCTCCTCCCACGTGATCTCCCCTACCTGCTTACCTCAGTGCAGGGGCAGCGGCGGGGGGGGGGGTGTCGCGGGCTCCTCAGCAGCCGCGCGGGAGGGAAAAAGCGTTGACGAAGCCGGTGAGGGAGAGGCCACCGCCCAGCCTCATCACGGGGCCGCCGCCGCGCGGGCGGAACGGAGGAGCATCCTCCTCGAGGCCGGGAGACGCGACAGGGAAGCCGCTGCCGCAACGGCGACGTGGATGCGGCCGACGACAGCGCCGCTTCTACACTGACAAGAGACCCAGCTGGGATCGCTCCACCCCCCCCCCGGAGAGGCCCCGCCCCTCCTCCGAGCCTCCTCCAATCACACGTGGGAAACCGCGCTCGCGCCGCCCCAAGCCCGGCCGCCGCGGCAATAGGCCGCTCGTGCTGTCCGTCCAAATCTGCAGGGACACTGGGTGGAAGGAGTGGCAGCATGAAAAAAAAGAGAGAGGATCGCCCTGCCAATCACTGCGCGCCTCTCGGCCAATCCAATTAAGGGAAAAATGCCGTGAGGGTGGGACGGCGGCCGCGGAGCCAGCCAATTAGCGTTCGAAAAAGGAATTATTTATCCCCATCTCGGCTTCGCTCTACGAATGCTCGCGGGTTCTCAGCTCAGCGGCTGCGTAGGGATACAGTGAGCGCTCCCTGGCGGTTGGAGAGGAAAAGACACCGTTGGTGGGATCCTCCCGCTAAAATCTATGGAAACACGAACTGGCGGGGGTTCCCTCGCGCTTGCCCGCCTCCTTCTGCTCCCTGTTTAACGGGGCGGGGGGAGAAGCGTGAGAGACACTTCAAGGACTGATTTGGGGGAGTAACACTGAGCTTCATTGGGTGGGAAAGGAGGAAGATTGAGCTAAACACGATTAATTCCCACGTGACTCCCTGTTGGTCAGCATAAAAACCAGTCAGAGTGAACGTGTGGATGCGACAAGCATGTCTGCAGAAACGTGTACTGTACATTCTACCAACGTCTGCTCTTCACCGCTGCTTGAACTGGCAAGGAGGCAGCCAGAGCTGGGGACCTACTGTCATCAACCCAGTGCCTGAGGCAACTGCCTCAGTTGGCCTCATAAATGGGCCAGCCCCCTGTGAAAGACAGGAGACTGATGGGCTACAGCGGAATGGCGCAAAGGCGAAAGTGTGGTGGAGATGAGAGCCGGGCTAGAATGTTCTAGCTTACCCCTCTGCTCTCCACCACACTTCCTCCATCCCTCTTCCTTTTCTACTCAAGACAGTGGACTTCTACTGAGGCTGCACAGACAGGGTAGCCCAGGTAGTACCATTAAGCCTAAGGGAAGAAACCAAACATCTTAAACATCTCCAAAGTGCCCTGCAAGCACTAAGCAGCGGTCACAGCCGGGCAGGCCATGCCTGTCTGCCAGAGCCACCTCAAGGGCTGTCCCTTGGTTCCAGGGAGGTGGTTTTCTCCCTTAGCCCTGCCATAATTCTGTTTTCGTCTGAATATTGAAGTAGACTTTGTTCTGGAACTCTCTGCCATACAATCTAAAGTTACAGCTGAGTACCTTTAAATATTTATGGTGTCTCGATGTCTATTTTATGCTACCTATTGATTTGTGGCAGGAGTCCGTCTCAGCATCCACCTTGCCAACGCATTCTTTCCTCTAAATGCTCAACCTGGCTGGGCTCTGCTGTGTCTCATATCTCCTGTTGCTTTGATGTTATTTTCCATGCGGTTGCTGTTAGAACAGCAGAGGAGCCAGGCATATTCCCCCGCCCAGCACCTGGGCCCATAGTTCTCAGTTACCCCATCAGCAGGAGGTGAAAGCCTCTCGGACTAGCCCTCGTGAGTGTATCTAATCTCCTTTTGAAGCCATCTAAGCAACAAGTGGTTATCCCTACATCCTGTACCAACAGATTCCATAGATGACACACTGTGTGGAAAAGTCGTCTTTGTCCCTAAATGAACAGCACCGTATCTTTTAATGGTTCAGCTCCCTAACCCTGCCCAACATTCTACTTCTATTACTCCCTCTGATACTCTTATCAATGATCAACCACTCTAGATGAAGGAGAAAGAGACCTTCTGGGCCCAGGAATTCACCTTGAATTTCTCCCACTTGTTCTACTTCCCTTTTACTTTACCTTCCTGCACATCTCTTAACACCATATCTACACAGTGGGGGAATACTGTGTCATCCTATGCAGGCTGCCTTTACTACTTCAGTTGGCATTAATGGGGCTCGGAATAGGTAGATGTTGGCATCTTCCCAAATTAAATTATCCCCTTGCAGATTACAGAACTGCTCTGCGTGAAATTCCTGGCACCTGCACTCATGGGAAACACAATGCAATGACCACTTAGGACAGATCTAGTAAGTGACTATTTTACTAATTGGATTATATTTGCTTTCTTTATTGTTGGGTTTTTCCCCCTGTAGCGTATGTTTAAACAGCTCTCCAGCCATTAGACAGAACACCAACACATTGAGGAGGAAACACAACCAAGAGGTTTCCTAAACATACCCTGGCAAAACATCCATTATTCTTATTCCTCTGCTTTACATTTCCCTCATCTTTTCCCCCACTCCCAGCATATGAATACCATGGCTTCTCAGAGACAAAAGCACAGGGATGCATCCACTACGTGGAACCTCTTTCAAAGCCACTATGTTCATGCCCCATTCTGGTGTTTTAAGAATTAAAGCAGCAAATCCCCTCTTAAAGGCCATCACCAGATGCCATCACCACCTCCTGTGGCAAAGAGTTCCACAGATTAACTACCCGCTGGGTAAAAAAGGACTTCCTTTTATCTGTTTTAACTCTCCCAACCCTCAGTTTTAGCAGATGCCCCCTGGTTCTGGTGTTCTGAGAGAGGGAAAAGAACATCCCTCTGTCGACGCTGTCCCTTCCATGCATAATTTTATTCCTTTTAGCAAGAGGCAAATGGACTTTACCCTGCCACTTAATCGTTTAGTTCTGCCCTCTGATAGCTACACTGTCCTTAATTATTAAAACAAAGACCTATATACAAACGTGTCCGGGTATCTACTGATGATAGGCGAACATCAGTGGTTTTGCTGCAACAAAGTAAACAAAAAGATTTGTTTAATGTTCCCCTATCATTAAAAAGGCATCCCCACTATCCATGGTTTCAGGTATACACGGGGGGGGGTCCCAGAAAAGAATCCGAACAAATACCTGGGCATGCCTGTATACCCATATAATATTGGCCATTTCTTTTTCTTACAATCCAGCAGAAGGATGGATTGTAAGTCAGCTAACATTTTTTCACAGCCTGGTTATCCTTTTGAATGTCATGTATTTTAGGTATTTTGACCCACTTTTCATTCATACGGATTCCTCAAATATTAGCATACTGTAATTAAAATTCATAATACAAATAAGATCTGACAGAAGAGGAGCAAGATCGGTTGAAGAGGCAGCATAAAAAACCAAGGACTTGAATGATAAATAGTCCATCCCTTCGATAAATAGCCCAAAGTTCATACCCCTTGCTCAGCAGAGGCAAGCTTCCGGATCACTTACAGTACTATTCTGAAAAAACAGAGTAAAAGGAAGTAGAAGCCACAAAATAGAGGCTCCTTTAATGGTGGGCACCAGCCTAACAAATGACAGGACCGCCAAAATCATGGCCAAATTTAGGATTTTAATTCTTAACTTTCTTCAAGCTTGCTTCCTTTTGGAACATTTGCCTACAGCCCACAAGTAAATGCTCTGGGAGACAAAATGTGGAACCTGATATCTCCCTGCTGCCATCACAACCCAGCTCCATTTCATTGGCTGCTGCTTGAAGGGTCAAAGAAGTCATGATGTCATGAGATGCCACAACAATGTGTTTTTTTAAAATATATTGCTTCACATGACCAAAGACAATGGTGAGATACCAACACGCATCTCCAGTAATATCGACTTCCAGGATTATTCTGGAGGTATTTTCCTCCCCTTTCCTTCCCCAATTATGCATAAAAGCTTAACATAGTTTTGTTTTTATGTTGATTAGCTTGAATTTGTAAGGATCATTAGACTATGCTAGCCTAAAAACAAAGAACTCTTTTTCTCCCCCCACATATATTATTTAGTAATCTTGCAATGGGAAAGCAGAGGGCATTAAAGAATTACAATTTGGAAGCTACCAAAGTCAGACTGGTCGACATCTGAAAGCAACATGAATGTCTGCCTTCCAGTGCGTTAGTTACTGTTCCCTAGACCTTGCAGGATACCGATAATTACTTAAGAGGCAGATGGCAGGGCATACGTAAGATGCAGCTGTGCTATTAATCAACCCTGACAGCCTCTTACACCAGAAGAAAAAAGAATTAGCCCTTACTCACACAAGAAAATAAGATTACAACAGTGATATGCCTTATGCACTGCTCCATGGTTTATAGCATCTTGCTGAGGGTGCTACCTGAGGGTGGGTAGATATATACATACGTCTTACAGCCCCAACCCTATGGGCTGCCTGTGCTGCGTGGTACAGCAGCACTGAAATGGATTGGGCTGTAAGTCTCTAGTCCCACTACACTTCTTGATCATTTGTACAACAAGGACATTGCAAGTTAAGTGACTTTTTTGGGTCCCACAACTGCTGCAGTGAGAACACTTTAAGAAGTTCCAGCGGTTACTGACCATTAACCAGAGCACTGATTTTTTTAATTTATACCCCACCTTTCCAGTTAAAAACTGCACACTGAATATCAGCTCCTAAGGAGTAGGAAACAACTATCTAAGGTGGCGGAGGGCTTTCACATACCCAATTATCTCCAGTAATCATAAGCTTCTCTTAACAGAACACAAGCTCTCCATGTACTGTGTTAACTCTCCAGTACATTTATACAGTATATGACCGTCTCTATTCTGCAATTCTGAGAACAAATACCAATTTGGGATCTGGCACAGAATGTTTATCTTTACCTTTATACACTTTCCAAGGAAGCCAAGGCAAACCCAACTCCTTCCTTTTGATCCTCACTACCCATCAGGTAGCTTAGTCTGAGCACGGGACAGTCTAAGGGTCACCCAGTAATCTCAGAAATTGCAAGGAGGAGGAAGCTGAGCAGAAGGTCCACTAGTGTGACGGGGTGGGGGTGGATCTTTGTCTTTCCTCCCAGGAAGGATGACCTGGACGTGAGGTTGATTTTCTCCTATTTATGAAGGCTGCAGAAATCAGCTTTCCTTGGCATGGAATTTCAAGTCTCAATAGTTAATACTCAGGTTAAAGTGCTTGGCTTATATCTGCACGTAAATAATTCAGAGTCATGCTAGGTGCCCTTCTGCAGCTGGTGCTACAACACTGGTGAGGGCATTTTTCTCCCCGCACAACACACTGCCAACATCAACAGAGCGCACGTGTGATAGAGAGGCTAATGTACAGAATTGTGAATCGGGAGTTAACCAGTTCAGTTCTCATCCCTGCTAGGAACTCACCTGGTCACCCTAGGCCAGCCGCTCCCTTCTCAGGAACATGGGGATAGTCAGCACCTTCACAAGGTTGGTGTAGAAAACCATTTCAAGACAAGACACACAAAGCTCTTCACACCCTCAAGAAGCACTATACAAATACTAAGCAGTATTATTACCTGTATGAAGACATTTCTAACTCTGCCACCTAAAAATACGTATACTGTATAAAGATACACACAGAGAGACACACACATGGGAGAATTCTTGTGAATGTGTATCACCATTTATTGTAGTTCCAAGAATCGAGAACTGAACAGACAACACTGTCAGCCGTAAAAAGAAAAGAAAAAACATTTTGGTTTTTTTTCAGGCTTAATTTTTTTTATTTTTTATTTTTAAAACACTGTGGTTTCAAATCCTTTTTAAAAAGGAAAAATTCAAGTATCTTTAAGCAGGGGGCAGTCATACAAAAATGTTTCCTCTTATATATAGTTTTTTTTTTTAAAAAAGCAAGTCTACATTTTTTTCCTGCACCCTTTTTTGCTTTGGTAAGGCCAAGCCATGGATACAAACTGGTTATGCAACGTAAAAAAAATGGGCCTCCTACCTTGACCAGGTAGGTGCCAAGAATAAAACACATTGCCAACTCCCACCCCACTTCCCCTTCCCCTCCACTGGAGCCGAGTTCTTAAAAGACTCAGAAATCATAATAATTTAGCTTATCAGATCTCCGGCTTTAAAAGAATTTTATATTTATATTTATATATATATAGCTACATATATATAGATCTATCTTTTAAGTCAACAAAGTCCTGGTATTCCACACACCAATTTCTTTGTGGCAGCTGTTTCAATATATTCCTTATTACAAGGCTTTAAAAAAAACACCACCACACACACAACCCAGAGCATCAAGACTCTCTCACAAGACAAAGGGACATTTCAAACAACTTAAAACTGATGTGCCAAAATAAAAACAAAACACTGCCATTGTGAATTACTTGTCTGTGTATGGCCCACCAAAAAAATGAATATGTATAATAGAAAAATATGATTCCCCCAAGATTCCAACTTCCTGCAGGCACAGTTATCTTTTCAAGATTATGTTCTCTTGGGGAACAGAAGAAGATTTCTTTTTTACTTTTTCTTATTTTTTAATATATTGGGAACATTTTCTTTGCATTACAGGAAAAAAAATTAAGAGAGGATAGTGCGGGAAGAGGCAACAGGGAAGAGATGAAAAGGAGGAAACGGTTATTTTAGCAGCAAAAAAGTTCAAGGTTTCCACCACAATCCAATTAACGGAGATCTGGCAATATGCTTGCAAAAAACCAAACGACATTGCAGGACTGCTGCCCTGATCATCCACGTGTCTTTTGCTAAAAATAATTCAGCTGTATAAACCCCCAATTATGAGATGTTGGCGGGGAGGGAACTCTGCTTCGTTACAAGAGCAATGTCCTAGCTTATCCCCCACAATGCTATTTGACAGTCATTTTTGTCACTTAAATATATGTACAAGAATTAAGCTGCTTTTTCTCCGCCCCCACCCCACCCTGTTTTTGTCCACATGCTTCCAGATCATCGGTGACAGTAGGCACCCGGTGAGCTACAGCCCAGCTTCTACTTCCAAAGTATCGGCACATTTGCACCGTCCAGATCGGTCACCTGGCTTTTCAGAGTCAGTCTTGGCATGTGTAGGCCAGGCCAGGGTGTTGCTCAATTGTCACTGTTATGTTTGTCTCTCATCCAGGCTTGGATTTGCTCTTTCAGCTCTGGCACTAAAAAGAAGAAGGGGTATTGAAAAAGAAGGGGGGGGAGGTGGTGGGAAAGAAATAAAAGTGTTAGTGTAAACTCAAGTCAATCAAAAATATGTGGAATTCACTGCAGCAAAAGTAATTGGCCTGTGGCTTTTTTTGTTTGATATTACTTAAATCAGTTGTTTGATATACATAAATCAGTAGTCCCCAAACTTACTCCCATAGAGACCTCCTGCATACACTCTCTGTTCAAGGATTTTACCATGGGGCAGAGGCTCTGTTGGAGAAAGAGCCTCCATTTTCTCGTTTTAAAAAGGTATTCTGTTTGTTGTGAGAAAAAAAATAAAAGATCTCTTTTGTATTTTAAGCCATCTGCTCACTTGCCCTGAATTTTGTACACTTAAGTCAAAAGGGGTGTTTGAAATACAGATTTGAAAACAAATAGACTTCATGATTGAAAAAACATAAAAAGGCAGAAAGTGGTGTTATGCGGTTTTACTCTCTCCAACTTCTCACTTACATCACCAACTAGATGGGTGATATAGGTTATACAGTGTTCACAGATACAGCCACAACTGCAACTGGAAAAGCAACCCATTTTAATTTCTGAAAATTATCCAACACCAAAATGTGGTCTTCTGTGTTTTTATGTCGTCATTAACAAAAGCAAGCACCTTTTGTCTTGACTCAAGCTCCCCACTTACCTGGTTCCAGCATGTTTTCTGTTAACGTCTGCCGATTGAAGGGATCTGTGGAGGAATTCAAAAGATGCCGGAGGATGATAGATCTATCCATGATGGTCCCCGATGGCAACCTGACAGGGTCAGTCATTAGCGTGTCCATGAGTGGATCTAAATGGGCAGATTAAGCCGGTTACAACTTTCAGAATTACAACACTCGCCTCCTGCGACACTTTGAGAAATGCTAGAGAATTAAAACATGATCCTCCAAAATTACTCTGGCACTACTTGATGAGCCTGTTAAAATGAAAATACACATAAGAATACAGGCTTCCTTCTTTTAAGGTCCATCACATATAGTCGCCAGATCTCTACAGAAATCTACTTGCCTCTAAACTCATCAGGAGCATCACTGTAGTCAATTTCAGCTCGGGCATTCTTAGCAACTATTTCCTCCACCTTTTCTGCCAGCAGCTTGAATTTTTCTATTGCTATTGTTGACTTGATTCCAGCCTTCCTCATCTTTGAAATGACCTCCTCAAAAAGTTCCTTGCTGTACGACCTCTGCAAACAAGAGAGCTCTGCTTAGATCACATACCCTACCGAGAAGTTGGTGGCGGCTACTATGGAGTTCAAGCACACATGCAGAGAGAAGATGAACGGAGGACAGTTATTCTACATACACTGGAAAGGTGGACAGTGAAGCTGAACAAGCTGAATACATATTTAACACATCTATATGACACATTCCCTCCCAATTAAAGGAATCTTTGTTGGTTTTACTGAATTGGTTTTACTGAAATCGCACTTAAGTAAACACCATGGCTGGGGGAAGGGGGTATATTTTGTATATGCATATAATAGTTTTGTTTAATACAATGCATGCAGATGTTACACAAAGCCCCATCTTAGAAGAGTCATTCTCTCCTATGAATGACAAAGAAAAAATGTCTTAAGATTGCACCTGCCGCCCATAATTTTTGCAAGTACTTATTAAAATAGCTACAGCTTCTCCCCTCACCCCACCCCAGAAAATCTGCTGCCCCATCATAGGCACATTTTTAAATCAAAGGGCTTCAACTGATTTAATCCAATTGATTCAATCGACTGCATGTTGCAACCCTAATTTAATGCATAGATTAGAGGCTTAAGCAGCTTGCAGTCAATGGGGAAAGACATCAATTCTCTGAAGGGCAGACCAGTGTTTGAAAAAGTGCCCTTAAAAGCATCTCCACTGTGACTTGTACTCCATCTTGAGATTCTAGCATGCTCTCTCTCTCATCAGGAGCTAGTCTATGTATATGTACCCGAAATGAAGTCATTCCCTCCCCTATGCCAAAGCTATAGGTTCTTCTAAGCCTCTCATGCTGGGGGCTGTCCTCTTGTACTTGCTAAAGAGCTATGCACAGGGAGGACAGTATACCTGTACAAACAGTACTGAACACATCTCTCACAATAAGACCTTTCTCCTAAACTAAAAGGCATGTAGAGAGTGGCTTTTTGGCGTCTCACGATGCCAAAAAGCAGAGTTAAAAGAAACTGACTGGTTGTAGATTTAGAATGGTAAAAAGAGGTGCTTCCTCACAGAATGCATAATTAGCCTGTGGAACTCACTGCCACAAGAGCCACTAGCTCTGATAGCTTGAAAAGGGGATTTGACAGACTCGGAGAACCAGTCTATCACTGGCTACTAGTGCTACTTCCATAGAGCCAGCAGCAGCCTGCCTCCAAACCTCAGTTGCTGGGAAGCAATGGCGGGAGAGAAGCCTGTCTGACTCTTCTGCCTGGGGGGCCTCCCAGAGGCAGCTGAATGAGATGGGCCACTAGTGGTCATTAGAACTGGGCCAACCTGTAACTGGACAGTGCTGACTGTGAAGCAGGGGTTGCCTCACAGGGGTGGGTGACAGGCAAGGACCCCAAAGCCATCTTTGTTTTCCTTGTGGCACTGGCTGCACCTGCTGGTAGACGGGACATGTACTCAGGCAGACACATGCATCCAATTCCAGAGGGCAATATTTGCCTGTAGCCCTGCCCATAAGCGTGAGCCACTCCTGTGCTGACAAGCAGCATCCCTGGCAACAAAGCGGCAGATGCTGCCAGCGAGTAAGCAACCCCCCCCCTCAGCATATTAACCCTGCAGTATCAAGTCACAGCATGCAAAAGCCAGCAGCTGCTGGGAGCTTGCCAGTGAGATGCAGCATCACTGCAGAAAGGGCAGCTCCTGGATCCTAGGACAGCACGGCTACCTGGAGTGACAGTAATCAGCCACTGGGGGAGGGGGGAGAACATGCCGCCGCATCCCTTGGCAGTTGGAGGAACGCTGCAGCCAGAAGCAGCCAAGCTGTATTGAAGGATAATGTTTTGATTCTCTGACAAAAGGGGAGAGGCACATGGATTTAAATGGCTGGGGGCTGAAATGCCAGGCAGTGCCCTACAGTCTAGTAAGAGCTCACTGAATACACCGGAGACCAGGTCAGCCTGCATCGGTGGGACATCCCCACAGTAGGGCACACTGGCTCCTAATTCCAAGTTTAGACCTTTTTCAAAGAGCTCCACCACACCAAGCTGTTCCAATACAGATTTATCTGCAGTGCAGCAATCACCAGCTGCCTGCCCACTCCTAACTCAGGCCAGCCCAGCAGGGAGAAGAGGAAGAAGGAAAAGGGCACTCTGCCCAGCACAGATTTTGCAAAGCAGATACTCCACATGCTCCTGGAGAGTCCTGGACACATCTGCACCACTTCTAAATGCACCCCATTGCCTTGTTTTAGCCAGGGGTCGTAAACAACCACGGGACTCTTTTCCTTGGGCTTTTTCCAAAAATGGAGCAGGAAGGGCTGCCTTTCTTACTATTCATTCGAAAGCAGCCATCGCAAGAGTGCACACCACAAGTGTGCCATGGGCACAAGCGGTAACTAAGCATCACACCTCAAGTTGCCCCGGCCTCACTGACTACTCATTCCCAGGAGTGGGGTAGAACGAGGCTTCCACAACCAACACAAACTTGCCATTTGGCGCACAAGCATTCGAGGGCCGTGTAAATGATTAGAAAGTAGTTTCTAGAAGGCAGAGGTGGGGAAAAATGGAAATTCACCTCCTTTTCCTGAAAATTCAGACAAAAGCTTTGAGCCTGATGGGTGGGAGCACATACCCCTCTGAGCCTGTGCCATGCTCCCCCTCCCCCAGCGCGTGCACACACTCATTCTCCCATGCTCTATCCCTCGGCCCCATCCTCTAAGTACAGGAGACAATGTCCACTAGTCATTCAAATTCTTTTTAGCAACCATGTTGAAATGCATCTGTGCACCTCTTTGCTTCTTACTCTTTTATCCAGAATTCTAATTATCTGGACATACTTCAGACTGTCCAAACAGAAAACATACTGAGGATCCAATACTATCCAATGTTCCAGCGCCGATGCAGCCAAACATCCCCCTACCTTGAGGAGGCCTCTGTGATTGCCCCCACACCACAGGTTGCCATGCATGTCCTGTTGGCATGGCTGTACCAGAGCTGCAAAGTTGGACAGGATTGGGAAGTGCTTTGCAAACACTTTTGTCTGTTAGGGATACATACACCTCAGGGTGTATCTGGGATTCTTGGCAGGAGTACTGACACACACCCTCAAAGTGAGACAACCCGTACCTGGGGAAGGTGTGCAAGGGAGGGGCAACAACAGCAGGCCTCTCCTGGAAAGTCAAGGCAATGAACTGGCCAAGTGAGCGGTGCCATTCGTCCAGACCTGCTTGCCCTAGCACACACCCCATCACTTTCCCACTTACTGTGTACTTGTCCTCCTCGCCCAAAGAAGTTGGGCTTCCACTCACCTGGTCATCAGCTATTGCTTTTGCAAAGCGAGGGCAGTCAAGCTGCAGGTAAATGTCCGTCAGCTGATCCAAAAGCTTCTTTGGTTCAAACCCGTACTTCTCAGGGTTCTCGACTTTCAGATCACGGCACTTGGGACCGCACAACTGCTGAAGGTTGAAATTCAGCATAGCAGCCAATCGGGGTCCAAGCTCCTGAAAGGCACCACAGGCAGGCATTGGAGAGGAACTACAATGCCCTGTAGATGCCATGCACTCAAAAGCAAATGAGAGAAACACAGCAAACCTTTTCCTTGCCTTGTGGCTGCACTCGGGTCCCTGGTGAGTTCTCACCCCTCCCCCCCCCCAACAACCGCATCCCAGGATTTTAATTTTGACCTACAAGATCACCAAGACAGACCGAGAACCACAGTGGCCACTATCTGCTTAGCCCCATCCCAAATTCCATTGCTTGCTCACGTTAGCGCATGACAGGATGTAGAGAACTGGCTTCAGTGCAGAGAAATCTCAGTCCCTGTCTCCTCTACTTATCCATCACTATTTATACAAAAACATCTTTTGGTTGTGCACAAGAGGATCGCTCTGAGGCCCACAGCAGCCTGTCCCCCACTGGCCTTGTTCATTTTCAGGCTGCCACTGCAACTCCAGCAGAAGCTACACTGTTACAAAGGGATGCTCCAGCAATCATAAACCCATCCAACAGGAGCGAATTGCCCGCCCTCTCAAACTGGCACTGCCTTTGCAAGAGAAGGCGTTTAAAGGAAGCAGAATCAATGCTCAAGATTCCATGCACTTTGAGGAGCATGAGAGGTCAACCTCCTCCAGCACCTGATGAGCCACAGCATCAAAATTCAGGACTAGCCTACAATCCAAGTCAGTGCAAATGCCAGATCTGTACTGCTGGCCTCACCCCAGGCTTTACTTACAGGTCTAAGGAAAGGCTTCTGAACTTGCTTGGTGAGAATATGGAACATATCAACCGTTTCCGTCGCCAAGGCCAGGTAAGAGCGTGACACCCGCTCATCCTGCGTGAGCTGAGACTGCCGGGCCTGTTGCTGGTCCTAGAAGACAAGGTGCTGCAGGTGAAACTCCCCAGGCAACCGTAATCTATTTGCTGCTGCACCCTCCTGCAGCAGAGTATTTCCGCCTCCTCCCTCAACACGCCCCTTGCCCTCCAAATGTCTCTCTCTCTCTATGCAAGTCAGCAAACATGAAACAACCGAAAACACAATCCAGGCTAGATTTTAAATTGGGCCTCAAGATTATGCATAAATTTGGGCTCCTTGAAAGGAAACTTAGAAACAAACATCCCTGGGATGTATTTTTGTATACCGCTGGGGCGAGTTGTCCTTGGTGGCCCCTGTGAGGGCAGAAGAGCAGGGTATACAGTTCTTAAAAATTAATGCATTGAGTCAGCATGCAATGGAACCCTTCTTCATTAGGCATGGTTCCAGATTTTCACAGCCCAGGAAAGTTCTGGAAGGCACATTTTCATCCTGAGCCCCCAAAATCTACAATCACGCCTTCCAATACTGAATAGGCATGTCCAGGTGCAGTCTGAGGATCACTGGTCTAGAGGGACAAAGACGCACGCACGCACGCAAGGAGACCACTCCTCACCCTGGGCAGCAGGTCCCAATGTTCTTTGTTCTTCATCTCCTCTTGCACTTCATGGATGCGTTTTAAGGACTCCAAGCTCTCATCCAGCAAGAATGTTGTATCGTTGATCAACATATTGATGTAGCGGACAAACTGCTTCCCGGAGCTGGAAGTAAATTATAATTGAGATTGATCGCCTGGCCCCAATATAGCAGGAGCAAAAAACTGAGGCAAGGACAGGACACCAGAGCAACTGCTGCGACTTGTATTCGCAAGACACAAGTTCAAATCCTCTACTTCGCCAGTTCCGTTTCTCAGCTCCTGTTGTCCATCTATAAAATGAGAACAGTGATCTGCACAGGAGACCCAAATTAAGATGCACACACAGCAACATTTCTAAAAAGTGGGTCCTGGTGCTAAAAAGTTTGAGAACCACTGCAGTAGAAAATACTGAACTAGTTGGAAAAGTGTAAGACAGGCCTATTTCCACCGTGGATTTCACCCTAGGTGGCAGCCAGGATCCTGCACCATTGTCCCTTGCAGACTTGCCTGACAAAATGTTGCCCTGCAAGGGTGCCACTGGTGCTGCGGTGATTGTCAGGAGACCTCAACAGATCAAGCCTGGATCGGCAAACTTAGCTGATGGGCACGATTGGGCAAATATCAGCCCGTTTCCCATGGGTGTCTGTTATCAATGCTTTTACAATATTAACAGCCTTCTTTTCAGTGCCTTTTCTAATAGCTCCCCCAACCTGAAACCTGCCCTTCTTCCAGCTATTTGCAAACCAAGGGGCATGGGAAGAAGAGTAAGCACCAAATGCTAAAGAGCCAGATTTTTGGGGGGTGGGGGGTGGTGGCAGCAAAAAGGGAGCCAACTAAGACACAGGCCAGGGAAAGGGGGGGAAGTGGCACAGCATTCAGCCCAGCCTGGAAGAATGCAAAAGCCGCCTCTATGCCCAGCCTGCCAACTTACTTAAATTCTTCCATGAAGGTGCCGTGGTGAGCAATGTTCTGCCAGAGGCTTTTGAAGATGGTGCTGATGTGGTAGCGGATGGTAAATTTGTCATAGAACTCACTGGTGGCTCCAGTGTGCTCCACATCTGGGGAAAGGAAGACAAACATTTGACCACTTCCAGTTACGACTCAACCAGCACACAGCAGAAAGAGGGCAGGCAGGCAGCTTCTAGAGCTTGCTAAGTCTTCCCTACTGCTCAAGAAAGGAAAGAAGGAAGGTTTACAACAACCAAAATGGAAGTGGACCCATTCTAGTTAAGCGTTAGTCACTAACTATGTACTATGAGCAAATTTGCTGGGAATATGTGGATGAGCAAAGAACAGACTTCCTGAGGAGCAAAGCCCCACTGAACTCAATGGGGCTTACTTTCAAGCAAGCGCACCTAGGACTGCACCGGACACAACAAACGCTCCTACCTGTGTAAAACTTCATCAGCGATGGGACCAGCAACTTGATGGCAAGAGGATGGTTCTCAATCATCTCAAAGAACTTCTGCGTCCGCGGCTGGACAGCCGGGTTGGTCATGAACATCACCTCCACCAGCTTGGCAACCAAATAGGGGTTCCGGATGTAGTTCTGGTTGCACAGCATCACAACGAGAAACGTCACAACATCCTGAGTGCAGGGCTCGTACAGTACCTGAGGAGAATATCTGGAAAAAGAAGGGGGAAATCTGACGCTATAGCCATCGTTTATGGGCAAGCCCATGTGAGAGCATCTTTACGGTGCCATGAGGCCTAATTATCCCACCACTACTGAACAGATAAGGCTGCTGTGTCCTGGCAACAGGAAAGAAGCATGGGGGTGGGGGAATGGGCATCCCTCCATAGCAGTCAGCAGCAGCCCAATTTTCCTCCTTAGACAGGCATGCTAGAACTCAACAGTTAACAAAAGGAGACTTTACTTACTGTACAATAAAAAACAAAAATTCAGCAACATCTTCCACATAAAACTCAGGCAACGCAGCAAACACTTTTGGGACATCAGGATTTAAAGGCAGCTTTATGCTGTGGATGATTAGGGAAAAAAGATCATTCAAAAACTGTAAGCTCCTTGGGGCAGTCTCATACCAGAAGACAAACTGCCCCATTTAGGGGCATTTTACAATCTCATCCTGAGACTTCTGGTTAACTCATCATAAAGGCCGTGACTGGCCTATCACCAATCAAAAAGTATTTATATACCGCTAGCATGGCCTCAGTCACACCCACAAAAGTTAAGGGAAACTGAAATCCTCCCACTGTTCCATGGAAAAGGAGCCGATTCACAGAAGTCGTGGTGGGAGGGGCAGGGAGGTCTCTGAACACCACTCACTTGGGGTACGCAGGGTCGAGGACTCGAAGCAAGAGCTGGATCACCATGCCGTAGAAGTTCAGGCTCCTCCTCAGGAAATTCTCATCTAACAGGCCCGCGTCTGCACAAGCTTTGCACCGCACCAATTTCTGCACAAGAAGTTGCAACACCAGAGTAAAGCAAACATGCAACACCACACTCTGTGCCTCCCCCTCCACTGCACACCAAACCCATCACGTTTGGTGCAAACTTGCAAAAAGATTCCCAGACTCTCAGGGCAAGTTCTGGACAGGTCTGTGTTCATAAAATTCTGAGGACAATGCAGAGCAGAAGCTATTCGCAATTGCCTCAACACAGCTACAAACCTTCAGCTGCGTTTTGCAGCGTTTCAGCATTTCTCGATGCCTCGTGGCGAGCGGGGAATCCTTCCACTGACTTTCATTGTTTTTCAGATCCTCCACCGTTCTGTGAAAACCATATGAGAAAAATCTGGCCATCAGGGCAAAGCAACTGAGAGGAAGAAGAAACCGAGGACCCTTCCATCTGTCCACAACACAACAGGAAAAGAGCCTTTAAAGCTGTTTAGAGACACAGCAGTTTCCACTTGACTTCCTTCATGTCAGAGAAAACTGCTATATATTGCAGCACTTTGAAGACTAACACATTCATTTCAGAGCAAGTGGACTCTGGTCCACAGACACTTACGTTGAAAGAAACCTGTGAAGGAGCTACATGACTGCAAGTTTTACTGCAACTGAGACCAACATGGCTACCACTGTGGAAGCTCTGAAAAATCAGCCCGCCTGGTTGTCTCAGGCTCAGCCTCCATTTTAAACAAGTATGCTTAAATTAAAAATAATGTTTGTAGTCCTCAAGGATGGTCAGGAAATGCTCAAAAGTGTTTGCATAGTTTGTGCTGACAACTGGGACCCTGATCCGCGATGACCCGGCAAAGCTTTGTTTTCATATAATACGGCTTTATTTCTTTAGGGTTCAGAACCTCTCAGAACTTCATTTACAACAAGAACAGACTGTGAAAAGAGGTCATGGGAACTGGTGGGGTAATAAAACGTATGTAGCTGACTCTGCTGAGTCAGACCCTTAGCTCACCAAGCTCAGCATTGCCAAAGCTGACTAGCAGCAGCTCCCAAGGATGCTTCCCTACCAGGATGCCTTCTGCATGCAAGGGAGGTGCTCTGCCACCAAGCTTCCCTTCCCCAGAAGCCCATTACTTCCCTTCATATATGCAAAACACGCTACCCATCTTAGTCCCTGCAGCTAAGCTTACCAGGACATCCTCCTGCTGACCCTCTCCAACTGGCCCTCGACATTTGTTCCCCTCCCTCCCTCCCATTCCCACACCACCCTCTGCAGAAGCAAAGCCTTGGTTTCCTTACAATGCTGCACATGCAGGCGCACTGAGGTCAAGCGATGCCAGCAACGACAAGAGCCACCTTCGCCCTCCACAAACAACGACACCATTCGCAGCCTCCAGAGCTTTCTGGGAATGCTGGCACAGCTCTCCAGAACAGACAATGCCCAGAGTCTGAGCTCATAGGCGGGGGGGGGGGCACAAAAAACAAGAACGCCACAAACTGCACAGCAACCCCACCTCCTGCCTTCTATGGCCATCTGGATTCGCAAAGCTACCATTTGTCTGGTCTTGCAACACTGCTGCTAAACGTCAGTATGGGCAGATCTCTGAAGGTACAAAAACTGGAAGGCTTCGGGCTGTTCAAAAATACCTCCAACAAATGAAGCTGTCTCAGACCAAGTCGGAGGGGCTATAAAACTGCGTGTAGAGGGTCCTGGCAGCATCTGCAGGGATGGGGGCCAAAACCTAGCAGAGCTGCTAGCTTTGCTCCTGTGGCCACCCAGCCCAGCACTGTGTCTTCTTTCTAGCATCATGGCAGAGCCCTTCCAAGCTTCCTTGACCCCAAGCCCTGTCCAATGGCGATGCTGTGGACAGAACCAGGCACCTTCTACCAAAGTTGGTGTCACGGGGCACCATTGTGACAATCGTTTTGGCACCTAGGTCAAGACTCTGCTGTTTTCTCCCAGGTTTCATTAAAAACAAAACTGTTTTATTCCTATCTGCACTGTGCCACTCCTAATCCTATGAACTGTTTTCGCAAGGTGCCCTGAAGGTTTTTGTTCAGCAAATCGAAGGAGGGAAACTACTGTAGTTTCTTGCAACAGACACGCACATGGATTTAGCATTTCTCTACTGTTTGATCCTAAACTCTTGCTTTATGGAGGGGTTAACACAAGCCCACTGACGCGACAGTGCAAACTTCTCACCTGTTGAGTTCCCGGATGGCCCTCAGTCTACGGATGTAACGGCGGCAGCCCGGCAATATGGAGAGGTGATGGGCATGGAGGGTCAGAAAGAAGCACTCGGTTGGGAACTTCGGCTCAGAAAAGAGAGACTGATCCCTAGCTGGGTGAAGGAAGGAAGGAAAGCAACCAGAATAGAGGCCAAAAGTTAACAGAAGACAAAGATGCATTTAAGAATCATCTCTGAACTGAACATAAAACCAATTACAAAATGTTCCAATCAGAACAGGATCTGGGCTACACTGAAACGCAATTTTGAACAGAGTTGCAAATATTACTAATTTGCAGGTTTGTCCTTACACAACTGCCAACAAAAAAAGTCAAGAGGAGAAGAACAGGCCGTAAGGCCCACACATCACACTCACACAGCTCCACCATCCAGCTAGCAACGTCCTCCATGGTTGCTTTCACTCGCGTTTCGTCCGCCGGGACAACAATGCGACACCGGGGGTGAAAGATGTAGGAGGGGTCAACTGTCTCCAGCTTGATCTTTGTGCTCAGCTGCTGCAGCACCCACAGGAAGTTGAGCATAAAGCCATCTGTGGACACCAACCGATCATCTGTCTGCAAGAGAAGATGGCGCAATCACGACACAAGAACTCAGAAGACAGGTTTTGGGCTGGACCCAAGGGGGTTGAAAAATCACCTTCACCCTGACCAGCCTCCCATCCACTACGACCACCACACTATTCTGGGTGCTCCTGCCTTTGGAAACAAGAGCATCATTTTGGGTGGTCCTTACTAGGCAAGCCTGAAGCAGTTGGACTTTGCCCCTTTCCAGTGGCTTTTCTGCACAAGGTCAATGACAGTTCCCCTCCACAACCTTGGAGCTGAAAAGGGTGCTGATGTTTAACATCATGACACACAGGTTGACAGTTGTAAACTGAGGACTAGAAGCTTGAAATTGACCGTGGCAGGGAGTCCATGCACAGCCTTAGGCCAAATGGGCTGCTATCAGGAGGGAACCTCATGGACAAATTCTGAACTGGCCAACAAGGAAAGGTCAGAAATCTGGAACACACAGATTTGTGCCAGCTCAACTCACCTGCATCTGGGCCTTCTTCATGTTTGCGTTGACCACAGCTGCCATGTAGCTGAGTGCTGCCTCCCGAGTTTCTCCGTTGAGCAAAATACTATGGAGAATCTTGAACAGTTCTTGCTGAAAAATTTGCACAAGGGAAAGTGCGTGACCACACGGATGCAGCTCCCACCGTCAGCCACCACCGTACAGAAATGACTGTTGGAAGCAGCACGCTTGAGAGTTTGAACCTGTTAGAGCCTCACTAGCTAAGCCTTCCCAGGCTGCACCAGCTGGACATTCTACCCAAAGAGCAATTCAACACAATGAAAAACAGCTGTTCCACTTCAAGACACGTACCCTGGCAGACTCCAGATAATGCTGCAATGACTGGCTGACCACTCGAGTGTTTTCCAGGGTAATGGCAGGCCCAGAGAAATATTTTTCTACAACTCTAGGCTGCAAGGATGAAAGGGAAAAAAGTACGCATTCACGCTTAGCCCTTATGAGCTGCAATGAAAATTATAAACCCCTTTCCCATGGTGTTTCAATCTCTAGTTAATGTAGTCTCCAGACAGTCAACATGGGGCTAGACTGGTCAGAATTGGCAGCGTTGACTTCACAGTCAGTTTGCAAACACTTACGTCATCCTCAGCAAAGACCGAGAGACTGAAGAAAGCCCCGAGGTACGATAACCTTTGCAATTCCCGTCCCATGCCAGGGCTCAGAGACTTTGGCAGCCACAAAGGCAGAGACACAACCTGTGAAGGCAGGAGGACAATAGAGAAATGAGTGGCATAGGAACAAAATGCATTATTAAAAAAATCATTCCTTGCTAGAATTCTACCATCCATAACTGTAGTTCAGACGTAGCTGCTTAGATTTTGGCCTGGCACTTACCAAGCTGCACACGGGATGCGATTTCCCAAACTTGATTTCACAGAGTTCACCTAAAGCCTAGAGAAAAGAAAAAGGAGCAGCTTATTCAAGGCCATTTCTGCAGAGGACTGTGTGTCAGAGGGAGTGTTTAGCAGGTGCAGCTGGGGTGGCGGCGGCTACTTTACTATAGCAATCAGGATACCATCCTTAGGCATGTGGCAGCACAGCTCCAGGTTTTTCTGGGTGAAACTGATTATCCGGAAACTTTGGCCTCTGGGGTGTCACAAAGATGGGCTGGGCCCAACAGTGCTTCCTTCCCCCATTTAATTTTGAAACATAAGCAAAATCGCACAAGGGATGAGGACAGAGCGCTGACCCACCCGTCCAAGCAGAAGGCAGGATCTGATCTTGATGGGCAGGTGTCAAAGGAGCTTCAAGGAAAGGAAGCTCCTCCAGAAACTAGATCGCTCTTCCCAACACATCAGTCAAACCTTTTGGCAATTTCAAACCACCACCACCCTGGTTCGGAAAGAGTTAAGAAGGCTTTTGCGATCGGGAGTAAGTGTCACCTCACCTCCAGTAACTGAACTGGATGTGGAGCTGGGCAAGTGGCCAGGAAGCCATGCAATGGCCATTCAAGAGTCAGTAATTGCAGTCAATAGAGCTATTGTCCATGGTATACCCAGGCTTTTGTCTTCCCATTAAGAGAAGAAAGTCACTGGGTGAATGTCGAAAAGTCAGGACAAAAAGAACCTTATCTGTGTCCTCCGATGGTTCCAACAGGCAGGAAAGAATGAAATAAAAGGAACTACTAGAAGACACTGGTGCACAAACCTCCTGCCTTGGTTTACAGGCCCAGGCCCAAGGAAGCAGGCACTCCCTTTGGAGAATTTTCAGAGAGCGAGCCAATCTAAAGACTTGTTTTGCAGGGTGGGGGCGGAGACTCTCATTTTATCTATGTTCTGTTAAGTCTCACGCACACCCAAAGAAAATCAGAGAGGAACCTTGTTCTGAAAGGCTATGTTTGAGGATTTGCTTATCATTAAAGATCCCTGAATTTCTCTACAAAGAAATAGCAGATCAATTCCAAACATTTTCTTTGGCAGACCACCCAACTGCTGTGTGAACCACAATCGACTAAAAATATAGGCCCAATTTTCACTCCAGCGGTCAAGCTGAACCAGAGATGTAAGGGTTCAGGCAACAGCTGCAGGGAGGACGAAGGGTGCTACTACTCGGCCAAGCACACTTGCAATTGTCTGCTGAAGAGCCAGAAGGGGACAGCATGGAGCTTGCTTGTCTGATAATGCAACTATGTTCCATCTCAGCCACTCAGAAAGCCAAACTGTCTCTGGCTGTCCTCGTTAACTTGCGAAGGGGCAGGGATTGCCAATAATTGTCGAGATACTCCACCCACTTCTTCTGCTCCACTTTTGTGAAAAACAACAGGCACTCACCCTACCCGTCCAAAGTGGTGCTGCACTCAGTATGGAAAGAACAATTTCAAAACCCTTTGCAGATGTCAATGAACACTTCTTTATGAGGGGGAAATCCCTGCATGTAAGGGACTAGCATGTCAAGAAGAAAGCAATGCTAGTTTTCTATTTCCAGGGATGTGTTTATTACTTTAAGGAAAAGCATGCCAATATGTGAGCCCCCACATCTAGCTAAGCTATAGAAGCCAACCACAGGTTTTACCAGCTCAGTGAGAATGGTCATGGAAGTAATGGGTTGTGATGCACAGGGGGAAAAAATCAAGACGTGCTACTCACCATTAGAGGATATTTAAAATTGTCGCTATCAAGGGAGCACTCTTTAGAAGCAACAGCCAGGCCTTGTAAAATGGGGATAAATATCTGTTTGACGAAGAAGAAAAGAATCATATTGTTACACCCGGATTCAGAGGCTAGGCTGTCAAGTTAGAGCTCCGTGGCTCTTCTGCTTGTATATACACGCTGGTTAGGAACAACCTCCTGTGCCGACGTTACACTTCATTTTAACAACAAAACGCAACTGGTTAATTCTCAACTGAACTGTATGGAATGTGGGTACAGGAAGGACCTTCTTTCCACTTTATATAACTTCCCCTCCCTGATACACTCAGATCATCCAAGGCCCTGTTTTGAGGACCCAGTTTCTTAGAAGTTGTGGCAGGCACCGCCAAGAAACCAGAACTACTGGGGAGCCGCACTAGCTCTGTGGAATGCCTTCCCCATGAAAGCTAGACAGGCTCATCAAGGCATGGCTGATGTCAAACAGCTCTCAACTGGTTTGTTGCTCGTATTTTTTTTTCTTTTCACTGCTGTTGATCAGACTATTCTGCAAGTTCAAAGCAAGAGAAAAGAGCCTCTGCTGTTAGGAACTCACAGGTAACACCACCATACAGACAAGCCACTTACCTGTTTGAACACGTCCTCATCCTGATGGGTGGTTCTCACTAGTTCCTGGATGAAGCCAAAAGGGAGATTCCTACAGAGCATGTACGGGACCAGCAGAGACTGTTGCTGCAATGACCTTCACACAGAGAGACGCAAGGTGGGGATGAGCAAGAGGAGTTCACCAAACGCGTTACTGCTTTCTCCCCCGCCCCAACTGTTTGGCTGAAAACCAGACAGCTATTGGGGGAAAAGTAGTAAGAAACCAATAGCCACCTGCAAACAGAACCAAGTCCTTCTGCAACAGGAATAACCTTTTGGGGTGAGGGGAAGCATCCCCTCCAAGCCCTTATCAGAGTTCTCAACACATATACACACACAGGTTCGCAGGGCTGATTTAAAAGGAAGGTGGGAGGGGAAATGAGGGCATCTGGGTCACTGTCTGGAAGCGAGGCCAAAAGCAGGAAACACCCACCATTTTCTATTGCCATGCCCTGACTGGACTCACCTCGGCTGTGTTAAGGATCCTTGGAGCACTAAAGCAGCATGAGATATGCACTGGGATCGGATGTTGCTCAGTAATTGGCTCACCACTGGCTGGCTACACATCTAAGAGAATCAAGCAAAGGGCATTGATGTTACCAAACCAACAAGTCTTGACATAAACCCAGCACAAGCCTCCCCAAATTCTTTACAATTCCAAAATACCAAAGGAACAATACCCTACTCCCCAACACCATCCCACTCCTCCCATGCCTGTTTGTGGGTAATTTATTTGGCATCCCATCCGAGGCCAGGCATCCTATTACACCAATTTTTAAGTCTCAGCTATAGCAAGACCAAGACCTGAATGCAGGTTCAGGTTCTGACATGCTGGACAATGGATCCCAACAGTTTATAGAGGGCAACTTCCCAGCCAGGCTTGAATGAATTGCTATCACCCAGCCTTTATGCCTCATCTGTAAAATGAGCATTTACGTCTGACCTTCAGAAGCAATTAACTAATGTGATAGTAATTTTTTTTATTATTTGGACAATGTGTCTATAGGACTAGTTGGGCAGATTTGGTAATATTTGGTGATACTTCCTGGGACACTGGAGACTTCTTGCCCAGTTTTCTAGTTGTAGGAGAGCTTGTGTCCCAGGACAGTACTTCAGAGACTCAGTGACTGAGGCTCTCGTTAAGTCAAGAGCCTAAATGATGGGTGAAAAGCAGGGAATTCCAAGAGGTTTTCTAGTCCCTTTGACTATTATATGGCTGGACTCACTTGTCCAAGTCACCTGGAGCATTCCCCACAGTGAGGGACTGTGATGCCTGGTACTGAATGGTTTGCTTCACTGGCCTTAGATTAGTGGGCAGAATAGTGGTGGTGAAGGGAATCTGGATTATTCTGCCCCAAGTAGAGGGTCTGTATGGCTTCAGATTCCCGCCACACCCATTGCCCATTGCATAAAAACCACTATCCCGCAAAGATCTAAAGGGGAAAAATGTTGGCCAAACAGCCTCTGCTTCTCTCCCCCGCCCCCCCGGCATACCTTTGGCGCTTTTCTCTCCTCGATCCCCACTCTGTCGAAACACTCAATGAGGTAGTTCAACATCTCCGTTTCCTTGCACGTCTCAATGGTGAAATGGTCACTACACGAGTCAGAAACGCTGGCACCCCCAGAGCCCCCACCACTTCAAAAGGAAAAAAGAAACAAACTAAGCTGAAGTCAGGTGTTAGGGTTTCAACTTCAGCAACACAGTGCAGGCAAGCAACCCAGGCAGGAAAGGCCCTGGGTGCACACGGCTGAGAGCGGTGAACTCTATGGAGGATGGGGCAATCCACCTGGGTGAGCTGCTCACAGTTTTATGCAGTGGGGTGGGTGGGATGAGGGGCAAGGATTGTAAGGATGAGACCTATGCATTTGCCCCTCTTTCTAGGAAGTCTTCAGCACAACTGAAGTCTACGAGGCAGGACAACTTTCAAGGGGCCGATTTATTCTCAAATAGTAAAGCTACAGGTGCCAAGCAGGTCTCAAGTGCCCCAAACAATAACACCCTAAAAGCAGGTCAAGAAGCCTCAAGAAGCCTACAATATCAAACCGCAAGAAACACAATTTTATTTCTATCGCATCCTCCTATTTCCAAAGTGACGAACAGTATCATCAGCACTAAAAAAAACAACCCACAGTAGTATCAGAATAGCATGCACACACGTAGGGTTAAAAGGGTTTAAAGCAGCATAAATCAACCCAGGAGTTCAAACACTTGGAAAAAATGAAAAGGTATTCACACCTGGCACTGAAAAGACAAAGATTTGGTATCAGGCAATCCTTCCGGGGGAAATACAGGCCGTGCCCTCGTTACCCACTGATTCTG
Source organism: Lerista edwardsae (assembly GCA_029204185.1). Lineage (NCBI taxonomy): Eukaryota > Metazoa > Chordata > Lepidosauria > Squamata > Scincidae > Lerista > Lerista edwardsae. The sequence continues at coordinate 4,662,377 of JAJKFI010000091.1, forward strand.
TATCCACTGATTTGACTCATTACCGATACTGAGGTCCACTTTTAAATGCTTGTAACAAGGAAAAAGCGCCAAAAGCCCATTTTGTACCTTTGCACAGCTAAACCACACTAGTTGCAAGCTTCTCACGGTTTAAGACAGATAAACCTAAATTCCAAAAGTGACCAGCAGATCTAATTTAGCCACTCATTCTGGCACTAAAGTACAGAAAGGGAGAAAACAATCTGAAGGGGAATTATTGTTAGCATGTGCAGAGCCATAAAAAGGAGGCGCTAAGGGAACAAACTGAATTGTATTGAAGCACAAGGAAGGCAGAAAGGGAAATGCAAGAGTGTGCTGGGGGTTTTTTTTTTCCCTGAAGCAGTCTTGGCAGGCAGGTCACACACTTTCTGGAATACCTGGACCCAAACTGGACACAAGCCAAGTCATCATCATCATCACCACCATCATCGTCTTCATCATCTTCATCAGAAGTGTCCCCAGACACATCAGAAACCGCAAGGAAGAGGGAGAAAGGATTGTCGTACATACTATTTAACAAAAGCAAGATACCAATACGAGAGGATGGTGAGAGAGGAGGCCAAAAGGTACAAAAATAAGAAGGAGCATTAATTTTGGCAAAGACTCCACCACAAGCATGCAGGAAATGGGGTCTGAAAGTCAGTAATGCTGGTTATAGCCCAAACCAAGTTAATGTGCTCAGTCGCAACGAAGCCTCACTGCAAATGTTCTAGAAAACCAAAGAGAGCCAAGTAGCCACTCCAGGCGAAAGGCAAGTAGGAGGGATTGTTAAAAGATGAATTAGAAAGGAGGAAGCACTAAGGCTGCTATTCACCAACAGCAGCTCTTTTCTGCTCCTCCTGGGTGCCAAAGGCAAACAGGCTTCCTGATCACCTAGGGTGACTAAGAAAGCTCATGCAGGTGACTAGTCAAAGGGTTTTTTTTGCCAAAGTTGACCCTTCTTCCCTTGTAGGCTACCATGAGGAAGATAGACTAACAAATGTGGGGCTTTGTTACCTAAAGGGCACTACCAGATCTCAGTGTTGAGGGAAAGTGAATTCAACCTGCCAAGAAACAGAGTAATAACCTAGACCAGTAGTTGCCGAAGTACTGGAAACTGCGAGGCCCCTGCATGCTCCATTTGCAGCACAGCAACCAGAAGTGACTGGCGAGGTCATCACTGCCAGTCATTTCTGGGTTTAGAGACATTATGCACAGCTCCAAACAACAGTAAGAAGGGCAGGGCAGGGCAGGCTTTTCCCGGCGGGCTGTTTTCACATGCTGAAGCTCTTCCTGCCATATCAGCCTCCAACGGCTGTCTGGAGCAAGGTGGCATGGTCTCCCTGCCAAGGCAGAGGGCAGCATGCAATGCTCTGGGGCGTTGTGATGCACAGTTTGGGAACTGCTGCCCTAGCCCAACAGAAAATGAACACTCATTTAGATCCACTTGCTAAGGAGCACAGCCTAAGAGATGAACAATATTTTCACAACAAGACGATTAGAGGAATTAATGTTAAAAGCCAAGTTTTTTCTTCCAGGGCATTCAAAGCCAACACAAAAATGACGTTTGACAGACAGGAGCTATCAAGCAGGAGAATTCTAAAAGTATCACAACATGAAGAACAAACCGGTGAGCGTGCTTGTAGATTCTATTCTGCTTTGTACCAGAAGCCAAAGTCCACTGATCAGCCAAAGTTACACTGGTCAGGTGTAAATAAAGACTCAGGAGGATGGGCATTCACTTAAAACTAAGCAACAAGGTACCTATGAGGACCTGCACAGCTAAGGAACTTGGTTAAACAACCTGAACTGAGTTGATAGTCTTTTGAAGCACTCCTGGATTCTCCCCTCTCCCAGGATGACTTTCTTCATTCCTTAGAAGAAACAATGTTTGCAACAGCTAAGCCTTGTGGTACTGTTAAACAATGAGGAGCAAGGAACTCCTGCTGATCTACCAGTAGATGCACGGTTACCTGCACCCTGCTGGAGCTTGTGAAAATGGAGATGAAAGACTGGGGAAGAGGGACCGGACAGAGAAAGATACATCACACAACCCTGTTCTCAAGTGCTGCTGTTTGGCTCAGCCCAACACCTCCTGGTACCCAGGACAACAGGTCCCTGTACCTATCAGCACATCAGCCACCATCCCTCACCTCTGGTTAGCCCACCAATCTCCTAGCCCAACACAGGTAGGAAGCGACAAAGCAACAGAGGGCATCCTCTGCCTATGAGCAGATTCATGGACAGGCCAGCCCCAGCTTCTGAATTCCCCTTTTTCCATTTGACAAATAAAACACACCAACCTCTCTTCCCCACAGCAGCCCTGTACAATGCTATGAATTTAGATGCTAAGCCAAATTTGCATGGCTGACCAGGCCTTGCTTGCAAGTCAGTGAATTCATGTGGCTCAAACGCAATTAGAAATCTGAAAGCATTCAACAGTTTATTAAAGGGATTAGTGAGTCAAGATCCATATCGATGTGACATTCCTCCAAAGCATGCCAAATCACTGCAACTCTGAACGGCACGCGCTAAGAACAAAAGATCACAACACAAACTCCGGAAGTAGCGAAATACCTATATGGTGTCCTGCTCAGAAAAGAGGCACGCCTGCCGGGTGAAGCAGTGAACAGAGGCAGGGCCATGGCTATGGGTCTAAGCCTGGACGACCCAGCCCGGGAAGCCGGAGGACTGGCATTTATGACCGGAGGAGTTGGAGAGCGGGAGAGGATGGAGACGCTGGCAGAAGGCGAGGCAGGAGGAACAGGAACGGTCCAGGGGTGAGCCACTGTGTATGGGCGGTACCTCGGGGAGGGAGGCTGGACTCCCAGGGGGCCTGCAGCCGTGATGTGAGGGCTGGCAGAAAGGGAATGCACAGGTGCAGGGGCAACCGGGCTGGCAGATGAGGAGAGAAAGGAACCAGCCAAAGGAGCATGACTTGACAAACTGAAAGCCGGAGCTGGGCTGCCTCCGTAAAGACTACGATCAATGAGAAGGTGACAAGGAGGAGGGTGGGGAGAGGGAGAGAGAGAGAGAGAGAGAGAGAGAGAGAGGCAGGCAAACAGATTACATAAAGGAAAGAGATGCAAAGAACACAGGAGAGAGTTGAGAAAATGAGTTGCCAAAGAGACTCAATCTTTCCCTTAATATTTTTTACTTTCCTCAGTATAGGCGACAACTAAAAATATACATGACAGATGAGGAAAAAAATTACTGCTTCCTTGTAGAGTTTCCATTAAATTGTAGTATCCCAGGAGCTCGGCTTTTATTTCAACCAACAAATTTCTGGCTCTCATTAGTAGAGAAATAAGCTGAAAAACCAGAGGGGAGGGCCCGCCAAGAAAGAAGCCGGCTGGGTTTGCACCAGCTATGCTCCACGCAGGTATCTGTCCTTCATGCCTCCCATTCTCCATCACTTTGCCTTGTGGTAGAATTTGGAAAGAAAGGATTAGCTTAACACACACACACATCCCTAGCTGAACTCTTGCACAATCAGTGTTGAACTCAGGAGGGCCACGCAGCTAAACCTACCTGGATAAGGAGCTGGAGCCAAAAGAGCCCACATTACAGAAAATGGGGCTTGTTCCTGGATTGGAGCCAGTGTTTAGCACCAGATTTCTATCGGGCGACCGGGCAGCTGCAGCAATGGGTTGAGATGTAGCGGTCAAGCTGGCGAAGGGGTTTTCTTCCCTTGACTGGGTCGACATCATCAGAACTTCCATTAGGATCTGCCCAATCAAGTCTTTGAAGTCCGAGAATACTTCCAAGAAAGAGAGGAAGAGTTACACAGGCATTACACCAACAGCCTCATGCCAACTTAAAGATAGGTGCATTTATGGGAGCATAATATTACAAGAAGCGGGATAGTTTAGTGGAAGATCCCTGCTCTGCATGTACAAGGTCCCAGGTAGCATCTCCAAGTAGGGACAGAAAAAATTCCAGCCTGAAACCCTCAAGAGTCAGTTCAGACAATACTTATAAGCCCCTTTCTACTCAGTGGAGGGTAGCGTCTTACACTTTTGTGAAGCCTGAAGCAATGGTTTCCTGTCACTTAAAAAAATTAATCAACTTGGCAAAGCTAGTTATTACCAAGTAACTGTTATTGTCATAGCCCAAACCTGACATTTCACAGCCAATTGGCCCCACTATGTACCACTGCCTTGATACATCTGCAGTGGGTGTACACACAAATATCCTTACTTGCCAATCTGAGGGTTGAGGCCCAGAAAAGAATACATTTTCTGGTCATGCAGGGACCACAAGGTTCTTTGCTGTGACAAACAAAACACAGCTACCCCTCTAGAAGTGGCTGTACCGCAGCTCACTCATGTGCCTTGGAGTCACAAGGGGCCTGGAACAGGGGTGGGGATACATCTAGGGATTACGAGGTTAACTCAGGATAACCAGTCTCATAACCAAACCCTGAGCACATATGCCACACAGTAGATATTCAGTGGCTGGGACACATCAACTCTTACGAGCAACCCAGAAATACTGCTAACATAAAAAGAGCCCCTGTGGATCACCCCAGAAGTTCATCAAGCCCAACCAGATGCTTTATAAGCAGGGCAGGGCAACAACAGCTCTCTCCCACTGTTGCTGACTAGGTCAGTGCTCTTCAAGGCACCTCCAATTTGAAACATTCTGCACAGTCATTGTGACGAATTGCCCATGGCTGACCACGAGCCAAGTCAAAATCTGTGGGTGCCCAATAATAAAGTGTGAGAAGAACCTCAGGCAGCCCAGGCAGGGAAGAATTCTGGAGATCAGGCTCTCCAGAAGCGGAGAGTTAACGTAGGGAGAACGAGACTACATGAACTAACAGGCTCGGTTACACATACTCTGTTCGTGCAATCTGTCTCTCTGCTAAAACTTAGGAAATCCTAATTAGCACAAAGTGGAAATGCACTTCTTACCTTCTTTGGGGTTCTGTTTAAATTGCTCAGACAATGAAGTTAGGAAAATGACGTCCCTGTCTCGGTCCTTCCAAGAGACCCTAAAAATTTTACACACTAGCTGCAAAGCCTGCTCCTCTGATATTTCTGATCCTGACGGGAGCTCCTTCAGCACAGGAAAAAAAAAGAGGAAAAGATTCTATTGTCATCATTTGGGACTGCTAAGGCACAAAAGATCCCCACTCAAGAGCATGTTGTCAAGGAATAGTTTAGTTTTTAATAGTTCTCTCTTTACCGAGAGCAATATGAATGGGAAACCTACTCTGCCTTGGAGATTGCAAGGAACCAAATATGTGTCTGGAAATAATCTCTGGATTATTTCACCCCAAACAGAAAAGTGCTTTCCTGCGTATAGCTGCCTTGACTTTAATCACTTGCCTGATCACTACTGGCAGCATTTCTGATGTAATGGGCAAGTGGCTGTGTTGGCGCTTGTCTGGCATTAGACACATACATTTTCTGGTGCATTCTGCAAAAATGGCAGCTGGCATTTGCTGGCTATTAAGCAATGAGCACTTCAAGGTGCAACGACCCATTTTTTTTGCTGCCATTGGTGCAGCAAAAAAGGACTGTCCCATCACCACTACTACTCACAGAGCATCCCCGTACACATACCAATAGGCTGGCAAGAACTTATTTTGGCAGGCGGATAGGAAAGCTGTCCCTCTCCAATTACAAGGCTGGTATACAGGGCATGTGCCATCCAGTTGAAACGTATCTAATCCACTGGCAACAACAGTTTAGAACGGCCAGTAGCCAGTAGTTTTAAAGGCTTGTATACCTGAAGATAGAACCTGATGCATGTCAGCACCTTTGTTTTTTTAATCGTACCTTTACAATGATAGAATTGCATATACCTATCAATAGAGCCAATTGATGCCTCCCCTTGAACCCCACCACACACCCACATAACTCACCAAACCCCATAACTAGGTTTTACCACCTTTGTTCTGTTTAACTGTACCTATCATTTTCTTAGTGCAACTCTACTGCTTTGTATTTAATCATTTTCCCAGCTGTTTGGCATTTCTGTCCAAGACTGCAAAAGGCACCCGCACTACCAAAAAGATGCTGTCTTAGATCGTCACCACACTGCGCCGCAGTCAGCAGTGGGATGAGAAGAAGGGCCTCCAATGACTTCACATTCCCCATTTTCAAACTCTTAGGAACAAACTGCCTGAATCAAACCTCAGGGTTTTGACAGCTTATTTTGAGTTGTTACCTGCTCTGGCATTTTGGGAATGCGGCAACTTAGATATTTAGAGAAATGAGTGGCCATCACATGCACGCATCATCCCCAAGAAAGACAGCTGTCAAGACACCTCTCCAGCTGCACCCCCTAAGACTCACCCACCTTATCAGTGAGGCTCCTTTTCTCCCTTCGATCATTTTCGTCTACTTCCATGTTTTCAATTCCTGAATCTACATCCACCTGGGACATACTGAAGCAGAAAAACAAACCCGTTAATCTCCAGACACTTTTAAATGGGGGTGGGGAGAGAAAGACCTCACTTGTGGAAGCTGCTGACCAAATCGACAATCTCAGTAAGTGGAGGTACTTCAAGAAGAAAAGACTGATGCACGCAAAAAAGCAGCCAGATCCATAAATATGTTGCAGTTAACAGCTGCTAGTCAATAGACTGGCCTTCCGCAATCTATTGCTCATAGAAGAAGCAGATACTTGTGACCCACCAGGCTGAAAATAGCAGGTAACTCACAAGGAGCAAACATTCACCCCTGTTTTGATGCCTGTTTAAACTGAAGCACGGGTCATACTATGTGCATTGGGAGGCTGTGCTGGGATATCATGACCCCCCTATTAACTGGACAATGAGGCACCTTTAAAGCTATGGTTCACATTACATGTATTTAGCAGTAAACCTGTCCCTCTCCCACCCAAGTGCCCATTTCCTGGGGTCTTGTTATTGAAGATTGTGAGTCTGGCATAAAGGACCACCTTTCACCTAATTTACTACATAGGCTGCTGTGCGTAGTGGCTAAGATGCTGAGCTACAAACCACAATTTCCCTGGTCCAAACCTCTCCCCTGTGAATTCTCACTAGGTGGCCTTAGGCAAACCACTCCCTCTCAGCCTCAGTCCTTCCCATCTGCAATATGGGGATATACTACTCACTTCCCTTATAAGGTTACCATCTAATCATTACATTGTAATGTAATCATGACATAGTAATGTAGTCATAACCATGTAATCATGACATTGCCACCCAAAATAAGCAACAAATGCTAGGTATTATTTCTGGGCTATAATAATTTTCTTTGTAAAGCTTTGTCAATTTTTATTCCACCTTGCTAAACACCTAAGAACAGTCACAGCTGTTTTAACACACCATGCTCCCTGTTACAAGCGTGTTTTAAGGAATCAATTATGCATGCTATGGAGCCATTAATTATTTAATAACTATTTTATCAGCCACTCTGATTGGTTTTAATATTGAGAGCTTTCATTAGCTGTCAGTTACTATTTCCCCCTTTAGAGAGAGAGAGTCATTTACTTTTTACAGCATCCTTCTAAAATACTGTGCCATCACTTTTAAAACTGGGGTTCAGCAACTGGCAGCCCCAAGCCTAATCCACCCATTATTGCCAATATAGAAATTCCAACATCATTGCAAAACTTAAATCTCTTGTGCATCTTAGAGGCTCTCTTCTGTGTTGTCATTGTCTTCCCCCAACCCATTCAGCTGCTAACCAAAATGAAGCACCAAACAAACACCAAAGCTGAACACCAAAACCATCACTAACTTTTGTAAATTGCCCAGAGATGAAAGCACATCTTTGAATTAGCCCATCTAGTAATCTTCTTAGTATCTCTGCAAGTCACTTCAGCAAGACAGTTCTATCTTGAGCAGAACCTTACTTACTTTTTTTCACAGGAGACACTGTCAATATCCATGCTCTGTGATCGTGAGAGGGACTGGGATTGCGTTTCAAGGCTGTTGGACGGAGAGCTGCTGAGCGAACTCACACCTTCGCTGCTCTGGCTTCGATGGGCTACACCTGTACAATAAAGACAATGTCATTCTGTTTGTGCAACCTATCAGCTACCACATCAGCAGACAATCAAACACCTCTCCTAAATGCAGCAAAAATAAAATAATTAACATTAACTATTAAATTCTTCATTATTTAATATTGTATGAGCTTGATTGTTGGTAGCTGCCTTAAAACACAAACAGATGGGGTACACTTGTCTATAAAAATGTTAACGTCTGGGCATGATTCACCATTAAAGCCCTAAATGGCTTAAGGCCAAGGCAGCTGAAGGACTGCCTCCTCTGGTACAAACCTACTCATCTCTTAAGGACCTGGGAGGAGGCTCTCTTGCACTCCCCAACACCTTCTGAAGTTTGGTTGGAAGGGACTCCCAAGACAGTGGCAGTATGGGGTACTACAGTGGCCAAGAGAAGGACACCAAATTGGGGAGAAGGATATAGCCTTAAAGGGCCAGTAGCCCATGAGGCCCAAGTATCCTTGAGGAAGAGAATGTAACGTCAAACCAGCCATTTATACCACTGATAGATTCATATAACATCTCGCTTCCTTCAATCATGTTGCGTAATCCCATGAAACATTTCAAGAAAGAAAAGGGATGAAATACAAGTGAAATTTCTCAACTATTCCATCACACTGTCACTTTAAAATTAAGCTCCTCTACCAAAGCAATAATGCATGTGAACTACTCCTTCATGGGAGCCTAAGAAATATTCTGAATGTCTAGGGAGGTTGGAATCATTTTTTAAGTAGCCTGGGAACCAGGAGCCTGGTATTTTCCCAGGCCCGATGTATTAAAATATTAGAGCCACTAAACCATGACATACCTGATGCACCAATAGGAGAGGTAGCAGGGGTCATGCTGTGAACATTTAGCCCGAGATTATGCGACGCTCCAGGGGATGCTCCAGGGGACGGTGCTGCTACAGGCGGCCCTGGCGGGTTTTCCCTCTGTGGGGATGTAAGCGGCGTGGTGGGCTGGGACGAGGGCCCACCGGCAAGTCGGGCAAGGCGCCTTCGACGGATCTGCAACAGAAGTGCACAGAACAGGGTGAATTAACACAACTTTCTTCTGTTCTGGGGTTCATACCTCCAGAATCCCAAAGAGTAGAGGTTAAAAACATGCTTAAGATTGACGAATATCAACCCAAGAAAGTTCCTTATGCCACCTACTGTCGGCTGGAGGACAGAACTGCAGAGAGATGTTAACAGCACAGATCAAAATCCACCGGCTCTATGCACTCAGGGAACTCTGACTCTGTCCAAAAAGCCAGGATCTGAAACTGGAGCAATTATACTGAACCTCATTGCCAAACTGCTAAGACTCCTGCTTTTGGATTAAGCCTGAAATGCAGTGGTCTTTTTCGAAAGAATGTTTTACTATTTTATGACTTACATATAGGTCTCTTATTCCACTACAATATGCAATAGTATTACTTAACAACAACCCCCTCGTATCAAAGATTAGGAAAACTGAAGCTGAGAGGGAGCATCTTGGCTATGTTTTGGAGAAAAGAGGCAGGATACATTTTTAAATGAATGTGTATTACTACATCTTTCTCCCATCATTTCTTCCAAGGAGCCTTGTGTGCATACAGCACCCTTCCACCTTTTATGAGGATGACAACCCTTTGAGGCATATAAGGCTGAAAGGGATAATTGCCTCCAGGTCATCTAGTGAGGGTTGAGTGTAAACATGAACTCAGGTTTCTCTGGCCTTAGTCTTAGTCTAACACTCTAACCATTCCATCACATAGTACACTGCACAACAGCATACGTTATCACAGCAAGCCTTACATATGCCAGACCATGGGGCTAAGGTCTAAAGCAGGTTGCTGAAGGCCACCTTGATAAGGTCTCAGCTGAGCAAAGACACTGCTGGGGGTCATCACAACTTGCAGCCCACTGCCTAGCCCACATCAGACCAGCTCTGGCACCACCAGCACAGTCTTCCAGGTTTACTCAGAAGTAAGCCCCACTGTTTTCAGTGCACATTTAAAATCTACACACACAAAATTAATGCCTCTTTCCATGCTGGCTTGAAGACATTGAAAATGAAATATTGGGGCTTTCTTCCTTCAGAGAGAACATACTTCCACTCCCTTAGGCAGCAAACACCTGAATGTTCTAGCCATTTAACAGCTGGAACCCTTTCCCAGAGAGATTTCTAAAGAGGGTTTTCCCAGAAACTGATACAGAACACGAAGAAAACATGATGTGGTGTCCATTCCCCTGCTCAGAAGGGGCACTATAATTAGAAGTGGTGGAAGGTTCAATCTGTAGCCTTGAGCAACACACCATCCTCCTGAACCTTACAAACAGCTTCCAGCAAAGTAATTCCTCACCTTCGCAGGTCCAAGGGGGGGAGGTTTTGAAAGCTTGTTTATGCACAGCGGGAATTCGCCTTCCATGATGCCAGATTAGCCCTCAATCAAAGCAAGTAAATTAATCTGTAAGAGTTTCCAATCCAACTTTGCATGGCTTCGCTAGACTATAACCATCCTTTGAGCAAATGTTTCAATGACGGTAGGGGAGCAGCCAAGAAAAGTAGGAGATCACACAAATAAGCTAACTGCAACTAGATAGGCAACACTCATTACCTGTATGGTTGTTTCTGAAGAAATATGCAGCTGTGGCACTTGGCTGGTGTGATGCTATGTTGCCCATTATGATAGTCTGCACTCCAGCACCTGGCACAGATACCACTTTGTTTACATCACACTGAACAACTGGAAGCTATAAAGTCTCTGCAATAGGTGCAGGGAAGCACAAATGGACTTGCCAGCAGCTAAATGGTCAGAGAATGGTTTCTTTCCATTGTCTCCACTTGAGGCAAGCTAAATCTGTTTCACCAGGCAGCAGTCATCACTGAATCCAACAGAACAAGGCTTAATACGCTATACTCGTCTCTAAAAGATTATTTTTTGATCCTCTGTTATGATCCAGACACACCTTTGGCATCTTCGTCAGAGGGAAGTGCTGTGAGAGGCCCTACCAAAGGTGCACTCCCCACATGCTTTGAAATGCACCTCTGTGCACCAGCGGTGGCCAGAAACTGCACAGTGAATAGGTGACCGACCTGCTTCACTGCTGCTGCTACAGTTAAGGGCAGTGGTGGGAAAGAGGACTGCCAGCGGATCCTGCCACCTGCTCCCTACCACCTTCTGGTATTCCCCCCCCCTTTGGGCTGGCTCACCAGGTATTCAGGCGGCAGCAGGGGTTATAAATGGTGGAGGAGGTAGAGAGACTTCCAATAGGGGGGGCAACATTCCATGTTCACTCTCCTGGGCTTCCCAAGGCTGAGGCGTCGCAGGTTCTAATCCCTGTTTAATCATGAAAACTTACTGGGTGACCTTGGGCCAGCCAAAATTTCTAAGCCTATCCTGCCCCACATGATAAAATAGGAGGAGGGTCTGTGTACATCACTTTCCCTTGAACAAAAGGCAGGATAAGAAAATAAAAAGCAATTTAAAATAATAATGTGCAAGTCAGCTTTCTAGGGACCTGGACAAATGTGGGGATTCCAGTTCTTTAAAAGCTGCTGCTTGATCAGGATTATGAAGAAAGCTTTGACACTCTCATGTGCTCGGAACAGCCTTCTGTTTCTCATCTGCCACCTCACCCACACTCCCAAACCCAATCTATCACTTAGGTCTCCTCTTCTTCTGCTAGGAATGCGCTATCCCCACAGAGCGAGAGGGAAGTTCTCACTGCCACACACAGTAGCAGTCAATGCCAGCAACATACGTCCAGTCATACAGTGGATGAGCTGTGCAAGCAGATGGTAGCCCCCCCCCCGTTCAAAGCAACACACTCCCATCTCACATATGTTGCAAATTGATCTGTGGCTTGATCCAGACTCAAGCAGAACCAGCTGAGTGACTTATATTTCTTCATCCGTGCCAGGTCGTGGTGGTGGTGTTTTTTAATGTAGCAATTCCATGTATAGTTATTCCTACCTACCAGCCTTGGTCCGCATTCCCAAGGCTGAAGACAGGTTGCAAGGTGAACACATGTCATAACACAGTGACATATGAATCTGCCTCAAGAGGCAGGTCATCAGTTCTCAAATGTCTCAGGCAAGAGGTTTTTCCACAGTCCTGCAACACAGGCTTTGACAGGAGATGCAAACCTCCTGAAAAAATGGATGTTTTCCTGCATGCAAACGACTTGCTCAATTTCACGCTAACAGAACACCCAGACATTTAAATTCTCCATTCTGCATGCAAGCCCATTTATGACACAAGCAACCAGGAAGCGCAAAGGCTTCCATTGCACATGCTGGAGACCAAGCCACAAGTGAGGCGTTCTTAGGTTCCAGGCTTGCCTCTGCATGAACTTGGTGGTGGCCCCCAAGCACATCCGCTGACCCTCAATCCTAAACAAGCAACAAGAGGATCCAATGACCCGCCTTATAGGGCTGCTACTTTCACATAAAAGAACCATGCCACAGAAACAACTCACAGTGCGCACGCACACACATACAAGCAAGGTGTGATTTGTCTGCCAGAGTGAGACAATCACAACTGCAATGTGCCCACAGCTCTAGTGATCGCCACATGGAGCACAAGCCAGGTAGGTCTGACTCAGTCCTGGTTCCTTGTTTTAAAACTGGGAACACAGGTGGCGCATGAAAACAAGGGAGAACAAGTTCTTGGCACATCCAGAAGTGTTACAGAAATAATCACACCGCAATGCAATAATCTGCGCTTCTCCCCACCACAAGTGCTGGTATAACAAAGGGTATCTCACTGCAGTTCTTCAGTCTCTTGCTGCGTTCATATCACAGCCTCGCATCTCTTGTTTGTTCTCATTGCCTGCCTCTTCCCTCCTCCCCACTTGTGCCCCATTGCTGAAGTTCAGGCTATACACTCCTCAGGGCAAGGGGGCTTGGCTCTATTACTCAGATGATGTTTCACAGCAACAAAGAAACACAACCAAGCAGAGAGTAAGCATGCAGTACATTCCTGGTGTCTGAAAGAAAAAGCAGGATCTAAGTACACCTGCTCCCTAGCTTTGGGGTGGCTACATTAGCACTTTCACACAGGCATCTGTGCAGGCATGCCCCAGTATCCACTGATTTGCTATCGACAGTTTCCGTTATCCATGGACACTGGGAAGCCTATCAAAAAGAGAGGGGAGCATCAAACAAATCTTTTTTTACCTTGTTGCAGCAAAACCACTGATGTTCCCCTATTTTTAAAAAAAGGGTATCCCAAGTACCCACAGTGGGATCCAGAACGGAACCCCAGTGGGTACCGGAGCATGCTTGTACATAGATTCCAGCTTCTGTGCTGGCCTCTGTAACTGGAGATGCCAAGGACAGAGAGGGACCTTGTGCATGCAGAGCACATGCTTTTCCAAAGAGCTACGGGCACTCCCACTCAGTTCATGCATGCATTTTGTCATGCAGGAATGTATCCCTTAAGGCACATTTAACACCCCCCACCCACAAATATGCATTTTAGGAATGAGTTAGCAGTGGGCGGGCAAGATGTCTTTCAGGGAAGCCTGTTAATCATTATTGAGGTTTTTTTTCACTTCAGTAAACTTCTGCAGAGCCCCAGTATTTCCCCCAAATGTGGCTTAAAACCCACTTCCTTATGCCTAAGATTTCTCCAGTGGAAGTCAGTGGGACAAATACCTTGCTTGAAGCGAGCCATTAATAAAAAAATGTTTGGCAATGTACTTTGTTGTTATAACTGTTTCTTCCCTCCTTGTGTTCAGCCATTGCGAATAGGCCTCTCAGAAAGAGAGATCAATCATCAATCAACAGTATTTATATACTGGTTGCAGTTTTGAATGAGTTTGCTCAACTGATTCTTCGTTCTGCAAAAAGACCTGGTGTGTAAATTCCACGAGTGGGGGGCCTACTCTGCTGCAGTCATTTTGAGAAGCAGAGTTCCAGTGCCCTTCCACTCTACAAAAATCCACTTCCTTCACAATAAGAAATCCACAGTAAAATGACTCTCTCAAATGCTGCACCTGTGTAAGATATATCCAAGTCCAGTCTGAGGGCATGTGACATGGAGCAAACCAGGCTTGGTTAGTACCTGGGTGGGAGACCACCTAAACACCACCTTGAGTTTCATGGAGAAAACAATTTATGAGTAAAGATATGCTTTGTTCTACATTGTCCAACCCTGGATGATAAGCAGATGTGCAAACACATTGCCCCTTGCAAATCAGTCCACGGAGTTTATTAATGCAATAGCCTATGAATACCAATGTAAATCATCTGAGACATAGAAAAAATGAAGGAAAATAATCCCCTTTCATCCAGTTCACACAAAAAAATCCTGTATCATCCGGAGGCAATTGTTACTCACCACAGACCGGGAGTTATTTCCAAACCTGGCATCTTATGCATGGGCAGGATAAAGAACTACCACTAAACAGATTTAGGTGAAATCTGACTAAAGCAGCTGCAAAGGAAGCCTGCCAGGTAACTAAAGTCTCTGCAAAGCAACATTTTTCTGAGAAAGGAAAAAAGCATCTTGGAATGTCTACAATGTGTTGTCTAAAGGTCAGATTATTGCCAGAAACTGAATTCTGCAGGTTGTTGAATCTGTATTGGTAACACAGCGCTTCTGATACTAGTAATTTACATTTACAGGGACACAGATTTTAGATTTGCACATGCCATAAAGGTTCTCCCACTTGAATGCAATAATCAGAAGATGATACGGACCCGTTATTCCAGTTACAATTAACATGCTCCCCAAAGCAAAAGGTCTCTCCTTTTTGGAATTACTATTACACTTCATTAGGGCCTGATGGGAAGTGTAGTTTTCTTTCCCTACTTATTTGTAGCAAGCAGAAACCACTCCCCAGCCACCAGCAGGCTCATGTTCCCAGATTGGATTGCAACACTGAAGGGCAGCTAAATCATTACCAACATCCCAAACAACATCAAGATTATAATGTTTTGGGAATGACTTTGCATAAAGATTGGAAGTGACTGCAACAGCACAAAGTCTCCCTCCCACACTGAAAGAGGGGTCATGAAGACAACCTATTTCACTTCATTTGCAACAGCTTGATGCTGTGTGTTTTCACAAGCCACAACCACGTTCAGGATTTAAAATGGCACACGTTTCAAGTATGTCAAATACTATGCTAAAAATTATGCAGCTGAGGTATATGTCAATAGGTTTGTTTGAAGAATGAACACGGCATTTGCATACTTTAAAGTAGTCTAAATACCCAGAATGTGTGTGTGGAGGGGGGGTAATCCAAGGTATATGGAATGGGGAATGTGAATGGCACTCACACAGAAATACCAGTAAACTGTGCAGGAACTCAGTCCACCAAATGAGCATACCTGTTATTATATGCTTATTATGTTATGGACACTGTATATTTGCAAACAAATCTTAACAGCAACAACGAGGATGAAATTTGGTGTCCTTCAGCTGAAAAACTGCAATTGCCAGAATTCTGCTTATCATGCATGCAGGGTCCCAAAACAGGAATTGTTTTGATCCAAGGCATCCCTGAGAGAGGACTATCTATAGGAAACTCCTCTGAACTCTTCATATAAAAACAGTGGTTCTCAAACTTTTTAGCATAGGGACCCACCTAAAAAAAAAAATTTCATTTTACCAGCCAATCGATCCTGTGCGCTATAATGATGATTAGGCAGCAGTGCTCCCCAAAAGTAGCAGGTTGTTTAATCCTTACTGCACATAGTTTAATCTACCCTGTCAGTTTTGCAAACCACCAAAAATTGGGTTGTGACCCACTGGTGGGCCACAGACCCACCATTTGAGAACCGCTGTATAAGAGAATTCATAAGCTTGTAGAGGAAGTTTATTCCAAGGCCCAAACACAGAATATGGAATTGATTCCCACCTGATGTCAGGTTAGCCCGTTGACTCATTTTTAGAGAAGACTATATAACTTGAATAACTCTTCCACCATGAAACTCAGGGTTGCTTACAGAGGTTCCCATGTTGTCTCCCATTCAGACACTGACCTGACCAGACCTAAATCTGCTTAGCAGCAGCAAAGTAACTGTACCACATACCCTCAGATCATAGCCTATTAATTTTGTAGCACCTTTTCTGCTCAATTTAACCTGACAATTTGGAAATCTTCATACTGTGACAGTTTCACCTCATGTTTCCCTAGTGTGTGTAACTGACAGTTTCAGTTTTAAAATAAATTATTTTAACAAATGACATATTTAATTGCCATTGTGAATGGCTTTCCGAATCACTAAAGCTAAAAAGCCATACACATTATTATTTTTAAAAATGCCCTGAGTATGGTCTGAAAGCATGTTAAAAACACACAGACCCTCCAAGCATAGAAAGTACCTTGTACTGAACTACAAATCACCATGCTTCCGGGCATTGTACCATCAAAGTTCAAAGTTTGCAGCTAACTTGCCAACTGCTGATCAAGTCACCCTGAAGATTTTTAAAGATGACCTGTCAGTTTAAATAAAGTACCACAATAGTTTTGGGGGGCCGAAATAAATAGATCAGCATGGACAGGAATTAAGCAAGATTGAGCTACCATTATGCACTGGCAGGGAGATCTCCCCATTAAAAGTTAGATGTATTCTAAGTAGCCATACAGCGTAAACAAAAACACAAGGTGTGAGTAACAGACAGGACATCCTCTTAGTAAGACAGGAAGAACATCTCATCAGTATAGTATCCAAGAACCTTCCAAACAGGTCACAAGCAGCACTCCTATCACCTGTCATGCTGTAGTCTGTATTATCCAGTAAAACCTGTAACTCTGAACCAGAGACAGAAATAAAAAAAAATACTGAACCGAAAGCCTGTTACTGAAAAAGCAGCCTTACAAGTTAACCTGAGAACTACATGCTACTGCAGAAGAGGAGATTTAACATCCGTTTCTAGGTACAACCTGCCTTACTGTTGGCAACTTAAGATAAAAGCAAAGTTCAAAACTTATGCAGACAAAGAAGCACCACAATAATAGGTGATATGAAGAAACTAACTTGGTGGCATCTCTCTGAGAAACATTTTTAGCAAAAGAGTGCAAAATGGAAGGAAGCAGTTATGCATTTCTCAACATCATTAATCTTGCTTCAAGTGTTCAGTGTAAATACAAAGAAGGCAACAGACTTTCCAACAGACCTGACCCCAATCTGAACTGAACCTCCCTAACTAAGAAAGATCTAAGGAGTCTTACTCAACACAGATGCACACACAAATTGTCCAGAAAAGGAATTAAGACCCCACCCAGTACACAGTTGCAGACTTTTAAGAAGTAGGCTGAGGTGTGTCAAAAAATAGAGAACAAAAAGCAATACACAGCAAATTTATATTGCTGCTGTGTTTTTCCAAAGCAGAAAAATCCTGTCCTAGCCAGCACATTTCACTGGAATGCATTGCTGAAAGTTGCAGCTCTAGGACTCAAAATGCCTGTTCAATATCCCACTGAAAATCCCTTTCCAGTGTGATACACTTGTAATATACATCCCAGAGCCAAGATTCCCAAGCCCATAACAATCCCCATCCTTATCAACAAGCCCCAGACTCACCTCATCGGCGCTCAGCTCCTCCATTGTTTTCCTCTTAATGGTGAAAGGAGTCTGGGGGAAAGGGGGCTCTGTACTTCCCTTGAAGAGCGTGGCTTGTGAGGGGGGGGGAGAGAAAGTCTTTAAAGGAATCTCTGCCTTGCTGCCTCTTTCCCTAGGGATGTCTCAGAATTGCATAGTCAGAGGTTAAGAACACCACCACAGAATACACTTCCCTCGTAAGCACACAGCTTCCTTCTCTGGAGTTTGCCAATCAGCTAACAAGTTGAACAACATACAGCCCCACACGTAGCTAACCCCTCTATGAAAACTGCACCTCCAGGCCTCGTCTCTTCCTGAACCTGAGCTGCAACCCCAATTTCAAAAGCTTCTTTCCACAGGCACCCCAAAACTCTGGATACCCTACTAGAATCTTGGCTCCTCTTTTGCACTTTGGAGATGCTCCTTTTGGCCTCCTATAGAGCCACGCTGCCTCAGGTATATCCTATAAACCCAAACACAGGCAGCCCCCTAATATATTCTAATATATCCTCACTGACAGGCAACCTCCTCTAAACACTAGAACCCAATGCCCTCTCTATCTGTCCTAAAACTTTTGGGTGACACAAGACCTCTTTGCATCCCAGCAGCCCCCTACCCTCATATGCTGTCCCCTGCCTATCCTAGGCTGCTCAAAGCCAAAATGCACCCCAGTCACTTGCTATCTCTTGGTCTATCCCCAACCACAGGCTGCCTTCTCTGTGCCCCAGAGACCCCAATAGTCCCATATAGATAGATATGGATGGGTAGCTCCTATGCACGTGGATTTCTCTTTTCTTTTCTCCTAAAAGCTCCAGCTGTCAAATGGCTCCTGTATGCTCATATCACATATATAATGCGTGTATGAACACAACACCTTCTCCCACCTATATTACAAAAGCCATCCCCCACCTGGCTGTATATCCTGAAGCCCCTCCAAAGCAGCACAGCAGCTTCCCCTCACAAGCTGTCCAGGCTGTCTTTTTCCACACCTCACACACGCCTCGAGTGCGTCTGGGGCTTGCTGGAGCCGCAAGGGGAAAATAAAGCAACCTGCCCCCCAACCACTGAAAAGACGGCCTTGCACCACTCTGTGCCACCAGCACCCCCCACTCCAAGCTGCCCCCTCCTCTCTTCTTCCTCAGGCGCTGCTGCCGTCGATCCTGCTGACTCCCCACACACAGAGAGATTATTCATCAAAACAAGAAGGCGGCGGCGGCCATCTTGGCGTCGGATCACGTGACCTTCTCCTCCTACACCCCCCTCCCCTTCTTTGGTCTCCTCCTTCTCCGCCTTGCGTACGACCAGCATACAGAGAGGCGGGCGGGCAGACGACACGCACACGCAACAGTCGCGACCAATCGCAGCGAAGGGGGGGACCGGCGGCCCCTCCGCCCACCAGTCACCGTGCGCGGAATCTGTCCAATGGCAGCGGAGAGGAGGGACCGAGGGCAGGAGGCAGTGGGGGCGGAACCTCCGCCCAGCAGCCAACACCAAGCCCAAGCCGCGCGCGTCCTGCTCCTGACCAATGATGGCGGAAGGAAGGGCGCCCTGAAGAGGCCAGGAACGTGAGTGTCCCAGGAGCAGAGAGGTTAGATAACAGGAGAGGACATGCCTTAAGAAAATATAGGAGCGAATTGAAGCCGGGGGCGGGCTTAGCAGGCATGTCAGTTGACTCAAAACAATGCTGATTCCAAGCATTTCAGATTGCTTTGCTCGTACTGTTTAGGACTGAATAGTTTACTCCTGAAATAAAAACTTACGAAAATAAAAACGTGTGATCGTGTAGAAACGTTATTGGTAACCTTATTATGATTTAATATGCACTTACAAGGTTAAATTCCGCATAATTATATTACTGAACATGCCGGACGAAATGCTACTTGCTGTCTGCTTAAACTCAGATTGCACTATTGTGACAGACTTATTTTTTGAAATCGACACAAGCAAAAATAAAACGGCCATGCCCCATAAAAAAAAATTCTGATAATGTTCAGAATTTCATAAATATTACAGTAGAAAATGAAAGGTGGAAAAATAAAGTGGGAACAGGAAGGAATGCTGAATTTCCAGCATTTCCTTCTTACCTTCTAAAGCCTACAAAGACTAGGGAAATGCGCTGCTTAGAAGGTTGTGGGCAGTGATTATTCGGATGCGCATCGGAATAATGTACCTATATTATTTGGAAGCATGATCAAATGTGTAGTCTTATTGACATGCACATAACATTTGGTGTAAAATTCACAATAACAACAGTTCCGCTATCGGTAATGTAATGTATTCAGATGAGTGGCCAAATGTGTAGTCTTACTGGTGTGCAAACCAAACATTTTGTATCCGAAAAATCACTGCTGAAGGTTGTGTGTGGATTGAGTTCCTTTTATTTCTTCATACCTACTTCAGTTTGTGAAGGGTTGCATACTTTATGAGGTAATATTTTTCAGTATCAATTAATCACAATGATTTTAAGTACCTGTGCAAAGTAATCCCATTTTTCTGACAGCGATTCGTGCACCCGTATGCAGAACACGCAGGCATTTTTAACGAGGTAGATATTAACTTCTACACACGTGCAGGGAGAGTTTTATTAGTGAATCCGCGGCAATCCTCCTTGGCGGGAAAGATCTGAGTCAGCCATATTAGATGACTCGAAGTGGCTTCAAGAAAATGACGTCATGTCGTCTCCTGTTATCTAACCTACTTACCCAGGAGTGTCCCCACCCACATACCAGCGCGCGCCAATGGCAACCAATGGCATTGAAGGGAGAGCGAGAGGCCCAGCCCCCGCCTTCCAGCCCTGGCCTCGAACTAGTAGTCGAAGCTAGAGAGAGGATCTGTGGTGGGAGGCGGGACTTGTTGCTTGCGCCATGGCAACAGGGGCGGAGGTAGGAGTGCTACGGTGTGGGAGGAGAAAGAGGGTTGTGGGGTGATTTTTTTTCCTGCTGTGGCGGGAAAGTGAGGAAGGGAGGGGCTCTTTGAGGGGAATTCTGAGGGGGAAATTATAAGACACAAAACACCCATGTCGAGTATAAAATTACGTACAATATATAATTATAATCAGCTATCAGTGTGCGTTACAATTCATAGAGTGAAGTAAAACGAAATAAAAAACGGCCTCTCTAGCTCACAACCTAAAATTTTCCACAGAGGAATAGAAAACAAATGGGAGTCTGAGCCAACGGGGAGAATAATACGCATTTTATTGTCGCAGGGGACAGAAACGTGACTATTATTGTTGTAGAGGGTGTTCAAGTGTCTAGAAAGCGGGCCAGCAGTAATTCCTGGTAGGAAACACGCCTTGGCTGGAGTCCAGCTGTTAGCAGCCTCTCAGGTGTGGCTCTGCACCCCATTGTGGCTATTTTGGCCCGCCAGGAAACACTTGCATTGCTATGCTCAGTGGCCAGGTGCACATGTATATCGCAGGACTTGGGAAGGGGAAGGTCAGACCAGGATGTCAAGGGGAGGGAAGGTTGTGGACACCCTCCCTTTCCCAAACACATGTACAGGCCTGGCTCCATTTTGGGTCTCATCCTGAGAGTTAAAGCTATTAAGAATTGGTGCCAGAGACATCTGCAAGTCTGCTTTCCCCTCAGAGTCTTAAGAAATGCAAATCTGGTCTCTGACAAAAGGTGTATACAGTGACAAGTCCTGCCTGAAATTCAATCAAGCCCTTATCTACCCAGGAGCTAGGCTCACCTGGACAGTCCTTTTCAGACTCTGCTAAGAAGCCTCCCACCCTGAATCTGAAGCGACACACACCCTGCTACACCCCATTGTAATCTGTATGGCTTGATGAAATTAAGTGTTTGCTCTTTTTGCATTTCTGTAGACTTCTGTTAACATGAAATTGTGCCTTTGTAATCCCTTTCCTCCTTGGGAGGAAGGATTGATAACAACAGATTACATTGTTAAAAACCTATAAAATGCAATGCCAAATGTAAGATCTTTTCACAAGCCAGTCCTTTGGGGCTGTGCTTTTTGTTGCTTGTGTCCATATTTTTGAAGCTTCAGTAACATCAAATCCAGCGCTGGTGTTCTTAATTTCACTCGCCATCCTGTTAGAGGGTCCGCATTGTGGAAAGGTACCAGATTCTTTCTTTCAGGTTGCGCACCGAGCAGGAGCCTTCATTTGGAGGGACACCATGAGGTCATCCATAGGGACCCGCTCCAACAACATTATTATTACAAAGCCCCTCTGCAATTAAATAACTTTTAGTGAACTAATCTCATGAACTTTGATCAATGAATGTTTAAATCTAAATAGTATCTGAGGAAGGAGAAAAGACAATGTTGCCCCAAATTGGGATTCCCACAGGGAGGAAAAAGAGACTTAATCAGGTCACTCAGACAAGATGGAGTTACTTTGGCTACAACAGCAAATATGTGATTTGTGCAGGGTGTGTGTGTGTGTGTGTGTGTGTGTGTGCGCGTGCGTGCGCACGCATCCTGCAGTTTTAGAAGATTGGCAACCCGTACATTCTTCGTTTTTAGGTCAATGTTTCCCAAACTGTAGGTCAGGCCCACCAGTGGGTCGCAAGCCAATTTTTTATGGGTTGTGAAAAGTTTCTGAAACATTAAAAACTTTGGTAACACCCTTAACCAGTTTGCAAAAGAAAATTGTTAGCTGGGATGCTAATCTGTGCTACAAGGTAATTTTCAGACACCTAAATTAAAATTATATATTTTTCTATTTTCTTTAGTAATTGGCATGCTGTAGATCATGTGTGAACCAGCCTTTTGTCGGGTCTTGAAGTCCCTAACTGCACTTCTTGCTCTCCGGTTCAGCCTTCTGGGTTCCCCTGGAATGATTGTAAAGGTTTGGGGGAACAGTCCTTGAACTCCATTTTGACAGTCAATATATACACACACATACTATCTGTGTAAGGTCTCTAGCAGCCTCAGGAGCACAGGACTCTGATTAGGATTTATTAATTAGTAATAATAAAATATTTCTGTCTAGATATGTGTTTTGTTTTTAAAAATGGGTCCCAATCCTAAAATGTTTGGGGAAAACCAGAAATGCACTTCAGAAGGCTCCAGTGGGCCTATTTTTTCTAAATAATTTGTACTTTTACTTTCTAAATAAAAGCAGGAGAGCCTGCCTTTTTCTGTCACATTACAGAAAGAGCTCAGCCTCTGGACTGCACCTCCTGTCCCTCCTATATGAATAGAACAATATTGTAAAGACCCTTTTCAGGTCTAGGATGGCCTGCCTTTGTAAACGGCCTTGAATTAACCTGATGAGAAATCTGATTATAAGAAAGATGGCATATAAACAAATAAATTTGAGAAGAGGCATTCCCTCCCTATGAAATAGGGGAAGTACCTCTTAAGATGGTGCCTTCAATTGTGGCAGCAACAAAAGGAGAACTGCCATAGCATCTATTGCCTGCCATCCAGTAAATGAGTTTAGGTCCACCCACATGGGGACAGCCTTTGAGGGACATTGTGGCCAGAAACTCCTAAACTGGAAACCAAAGATCTCTGACTCCATATAATATAAAGCAGAATCATCTGAACAGCAAGGTGAGCATAGGCAAACGTGAAGAGAAGCAAATCCCTCAGTAGTTCAGGCAGACTTCACAGTACAAGATGCTACTTCCTCTTAGGACACGACTTGCAAAATCCATGTATCCCAATGCCATTTTTTGCATAGCAGAGATGCCATCTGGTGGAAGGAGAATAGCATTGAGCTGTTCCAGTCCCTTTTTCCTGAAGGAGCCCATTTTAGATATTCCACCTTTTCTCCAAAGCACTCCAGGGAGCATCAACACACCTTGATTTTATCCTGTGAAATTCATTAGGAGGAGAGGGCCTAGTGAGCTTTGGAGCCAAATCTGGGAGAGAAGGAAATCACACTTCACTACAGTCCACACACTTCACTACATTTATATAAGACTGCAGCTCTACTTGACATCTGATTTTGGAGAGGTTTAAACTCCCTGATTCCCACATTCTGAACATCCTTTACCCCTGTGCTACTAGAAATACTAGAAATAAATAAGTACACAATATATGATTCAGCTAATCAGGATACTAGACATTGGAGGCAGTGCCTAGGACAGGTCCATGCAAATGGTCAACTGAGGAAATTGCCTCAGGCAACATTGATGAGTTCACCCACCTCTGTCTTCCTACTCTGTTTCTCCTCCTGCTGCTTCCTAAATTGGAAAAGGGACAGGAAGATGGACCAGAAGCATGGAAAACAGTTGTGGTAGGTTAGCGCATCTCTGATATTCTGTGTCCACCATACTTCTCCACTTGAGTGGGGAGGAGGAGCACAGGCTGGCAATTCACTAGGTGGGGAACAGCCTTTGACTGGCTATCTCAGGAGTCTTAGGCCTGCACTGGCAGTGTCTTCTGACCCAATTGTTTTACCCATGTAATTATCTGAAAGAAAAGAGTTATTCACATGTAAAAGGCTATTCACCTTTTTACCTCCATTTAATCAGTAACACCCCTGGGGAAAGGAAGAGAATTTAAGAGAAAGGGCATTTCAGAAAGCAGTGACATCATCAGTTTCCCCTTTGGGAAATGAATATGGGACAAAGGTTCCCCTAGCCATTTCTTTGTGGTGTCACCACTTCTCTGTCTAAGACCATATAACTGCAGCAGTTACATTTAGTCCCAGGACTGCCAATATAGCCTATAGTTTCTTAACCATTACATCAGCTCACTAGTAACTTATTTTTGCTTTAGGACTGTCCTTCATTGCCACATTTCGGACAAGCTGTCGTATTTCTCCTGTTGTGGGAGAGCCCCCCCCCCCCAGGATTCTCTCAGACTTTGTTAAGCTTTTTCCTGGCTTCCATAGCCATGTACAACCCTCATGAACTCTCCTGGCTCACAACACACTGCTGCAACCATGTGGAACCAACAAGCTTCCTTCCTGGCGCAGCCACTCTGGTGGGAAAAGAACCTTTTGGCAGGAGACACTGTTAAGAGCCTAGCTCTGCACCCCATTGTGGTCAATTGGCTTATAGGTAAAATGGTGCTCATTTGCCATGCTCATAATAGTCGGATGGAGGCATAACCTAATGCACAGGGACCTGTGAAGGTGTTGGGCTAAGACCAGAAATGTAATGAAGACAGGTCTGACTCCATGTTGGATTTCAAAATCCTGGGAGTTAAGCAGCTATCACAAGAGGTAAGCCTCTGTGAAAAGATAGCACAGACATTCCAAAATCTCCCTTCCCCAGGTCTTGTAATGCAAATCTGATGTCTGACAAGAGAAGCATTATGAGGACCATTTGAGCTTCAAAATTCAATCAAGTACTTATCTGCAAGAGTTCCTTTCCATCAGAATAGCTGGCCACACCTCAAGACTTAACTGTTATCAAACGTGTCAAGAGCTTGTCTAGTCTAGATGTCTCTTATCTGCTTTTGTGTGCCAACTTATTGTAATGTACCTATGTCTGCATCTCCTGGAGTCACAGTAAAGGGGAGGAGGGCCACCACAGGGAGAGATGGCCAGTCAGAGGGCTCACATCCCAAATGGCCAATTGCATTGGGCAAATGTTCTGACTGGCTGTTTTCAAAATCCAAAGTTTGCATATTGAATTGTATAACTAACCTCATGCACATGTACAATTTGCATAAGTTCTGTACTACCTCCTTGGAGGCATGCATGCTTGTGTCCGTTTTGCTGATGTCCTTCACATAAGTAAAATGTACCTTTTTCCCCAACAACAAAGTCCAGCTGGTATGTATGTATCTCTCTCCCCCCCCCCTCTCGTCGACGTTAAGCAATTGGTATGCTATAGCAATGATCCTAAGGGAGGATCACAGGTCTGTGGGGCTTGGGTAATTGCAGCCAGGGCAGGGAGCACACGTCGGGGTAACGAACCTTCAAATTAGCAGCCCTTAAATTTAAAGGGGCAGACATGAGAGGAATCAAAAATTGGGACCTGATCCTCTCCAACTTCACTCCCATTGGCAAGAAGCAGCATTTCCTTTGCTTCTTTATGGACAGGAGGCCACCCATGTCAAATGTACATTTCTTTAATAGCATTAATGTCAAAGCAACATTAATTCTTTTTAATGTTTGTTCTTGTTGATGCATCCATCACAGTGGGCATAATTTTGGAAGGGGAATAGGACAACGCTAACAAGTTGCTGTGCTGCTCCACTTGTGCCTCTCAAACTGCCACAGAATTGTGGTCAAAGCAGAACCAAGTCTTGGTAAAGGATTTTACTGGTAGGGAATCTGAAAGGAAGGCAAGGCCTAGGGTCATCACCCCTCCAAGATAGGCCTGGCATCTCCAAAACTCTGCAAAATAGCCAAGCTATTATGCAAACAGTCCTGAGGATTGATAGGGCCTCTTTTGCCTAACATAATGAATGAAGCAATCTCCATAGATGGCTTCAGTTAAAAGATAGTATTATTTCTTGTCTCACGCAAATAGCGGTGCTTGTTCTCTGAATGGGCCCTAATTCAACCATGTCCCCTTGATTGAGTTACTATACCTTCAAGACCAGAAAAAAATCTTTCCCCAAACACTGAGGCACTGAGAGTTTCCCAGTGCCTCTTCACCAAGAGCCACACCCTGATCTCACCTAGCAGTTGTTATGAGGTTGTAGGCACCACTCAGTCTGCTTGCTTTTGTTTGGTCCCCGCCTTCAGCCGCCAAGCACCAGCTATTCATTCCAGAAGGGCTGGTTGGAGAAGGTATAACCAGAGGCTACTAAACATTCTTGCCAGGCCCCACTTAGTGTTCTTCTGCATAGCACTCTGGCCACTTCCTCTCCTGCTAGGCCCTTGATTCTTAACCTTGTTTGAGGCCTCTGCTCTTAGTCCAGTCAGACACCAGCTCTGCAGTTTAAGGACATGTGTGTCGGAGTGCTTTGAAAACCAAGACTTCCGCTGATGTGCTGGGTCACCATTATTATGATGCATCCCCACAGTAACTTCTCCATAAACACTGTGTTCTTCCTCCTTTTTAGTCTTCAGGCAACTTCATTAATCCACAGTAGTTATTGATACTATGTTGCCTTACATCCCCCTCCCTCCACTGTATGTCTTCTTCATTAATCACTTCCATTACATTCAAGCGCCGACCATGTTTTGGTACCAGCTTCAGAGGTAAACAAATGGGCAGTGCTTCAAGGTCCCATTGTACATCTTGGGAGTGTGCAGCATGTGCTGCAGGACACATGAGCTCCCATATAAACAAAATAGGTGGCAGCAAATATTTTTGTTATAGATCCTTTTGCAAGCCCAGCATGCTCTAGCCAAGTTCCCAAAGACTGGGAACTTACCTTGCCACTTACACATTGGAAAACACTTTCAAAGAAAAGCCTAGCTAAATCCTGCCCAAGTACCTTATGCTCATTTGAGGTCAGCAAGATAGTGTAGTTCTACTCTCCACCCTTTGACATTTTTAGAACCCCACTTCCTCAGAGGAGCTCAGGCTGGTATACCTGTTGCTAACCAATGAGCTGGCAGAAGTCTTTTCTCCCCCAAATTTCTGCCAATAGCCCAGTTCCCCAAGGGCATTTTAGAATAATGCAGCCCTTTAAGAAAGAACATCGATGCCACATTGCATTGCAAGTAGTTGCCTTTAATAAAGCTTCCACATTAAACACAGGTAACAGTCACAGCTTTTGATCCAATCAGAGTGCTTTTAAGAAGAGCACTAGAGAGAGTCATTTTGCCTCAAAGCTGCCACACATCTTCATGGCCAACTTTAGGTTGTCACTAGGTGTTCAGCTGCCACCCAAGGTGCCCTGCAGTAGTCCATGAGCAATCTCTATTGGCATCACGCCCTCTTGAAAACCTGCCTGCTGACTTGGTCCTCACATCGAAGTTCCTACACAGGAAAAGGATGTTGCATTAGACATGTGCACCACTGGGATGAGATAGTAAGTTCCTCTGGGTAGCAGGTACCCTAGATACCATATGGCATTTTAGCAGCTTGCCCTGTGATGGCCATCTTAAGCATCCCAATTAGGGTTGCTAGGCCAGAGGCATCCCCAAACCCCATTCAGCCAGGGCCTTACAATGTCATGTTGTTGCATACTATTGCATCACCAGACTCTACCATGATACATCCCCTCTCCCCAATATATAATATAGTAGCAGGGCAAAGCCCTGCAGAACAAAGATAGGAAGAAGGAACATTTTTCCAGTAGAAAAGAGTTCACAAATCAAATTTAAGTGTTATTATACCGATGCAAGTCCCTCCCACCACTGTCATTTCAGACCAACTAGAGAAGAGGGAAATGGCACAACAGCCATTTACACCAGCCTGAATGCAAATTATGGGGAGCCCTTGTGTCAAGAGTTATGCCATGCATCTGGAATTAGATTGGGTCCTTAGGCTACTACTACAGAAAGTAGCTACTGTGTACATACCAAATAGAGATAATCTCCTTCGAGCCAGTGGGTCCAGCCCCTGTTTTTCTTCTCTCCAGTCTGGACGCAGACAAGTTTATCATTGTCCCAAGTAACGACTGTCTACATTTAGAGAAAGAATGTTCTGAAGAGAGCAACAAAAGTGTACAGAAGAGAGCAACCAAAATGATTACTGGGCTGGAGCACCCCCCTTAGGAGGAAAGGTTACAGCATATGGGGCTCTTCAGTCAAGAAAGAAGGCGCCTGAGGGGGACATGATTGAGACATACACCATTATTTCTACATAGTGATACCGAGAGGAATTAGGACCTCCTGCTTGCAAAAAGAAGGTCTCGGCCACTAGTCTGCATCCTCATCTGCAAGTCTGAATCTAGTGGGGTTAACTCTCCTGTTGGACTAGCCACCTTGCCTACAGCAGTTGCATCCCAATCAAGGAAGAGGCTCTATTATACAGCAACTTCCATTTGAAAGCAGCTTTTGGGGCAAGCCAGCTGTTTGCTTAATGCAAGTTGGTGGCCAAAAATGCCCTTTCCTAAGCAGCTGTGTTTACCAGCTATGTGCAGTGCAGGTGTGACAGGGCCACCCCACTTAAGTTATTTGAGAGGTGCCGTGATACTACTGTGATAACACAAAGACCCACAGGCTCCAATTAGCGGGAGTATGTAGGTGGCAAGTGTTTGTGGGATCACAGCCACCAGCAGCTGCATTTTTCAAAGACCGCCTGTGGGGTGTTTCTGCAGGTGTGGGCAGGTCCCACAGCACTAATGTTTACATCCCACCAAGATTTTAACTTGGCTTAGAATTGATTTATGGATAGGATTGTGTTGTTCACGTACACAGGTACTTGGGCAGCAAAGTTAGCTTTGAAATTGCTGGTGTTCATATTAAAGAACATCTGTAAACCTGCTACACCCAGCTGAAGTGTCAGTCCCACCATGCGTAGGAGGCTGGAAGGACTTCTTTCCTCCCATTAAGTTATATATCACATCTGCCAAGCACCCCGTCAAGTCCTGCTCCTATACCTTGCCACAGCTTTAGTGCCAGCAGAGGTTCACCAGGTGCTTTTTGATGGTATTGAGATGCAGTGCTGCAGAGTGCCTCACTGGTTGGTTGCCTGCCATCTTATCACCAAGGCACAGCAGGCCTGCATAAGCAGTTGGCAAACCTCAAGTCATGTCTGCATAACATCTGTTGTCCTTTACTTCTCACCAGAGGCCAGCTCAGCCACAGGTTTGCTTTTTGTGGTCCATAATCATTGTGTCATAACATGCCAGTTTGTACTACAGCTTAGTCCCCTTTCCCTACTAGAACTAAGCAACACATAAATGGCATGTGCTTGCCCCATTACTTTTGTCTTTATCCCCCATTGGGTCAATTTAAATTTGCAAGTCCCTTGGGGCAGAGACTCTTCTTGCAGTACATAAATCAGTGTGGTATGCAAGTTGTCCATTTACCCTTCCAACATCCTTCAAAAGCAAAAGTTTTATGTTAAGATATTCTAGTGCAGCCTTGCTCAGGCCTCTTACTTTGCATTTTCTGTTGTCCAAGCCTTTGTTGTCTTCCTCAAATTCTTCGCCAATTTTGAACTGCAGAAAGTAGTTGCGGAAAGTGCTGGTTGTGTGAATTGTGAACAAGTCCCCCTCCTGCTTAATGACTTTCTGGGGCTTCAGCATTTTTGCTATCTTGCGTGTTGCAAAATCAATACCTTGGAACGACATTTCAACAGCCAGGTTAATTCCCACTCTCAGCCCAGCCCTGTTGCACATCCAACCAACTCCTGCAGGTCAGGCAAAGCTCATATCAGGTTTGTTTCTGAGTCATACTGCCTTTAAAGACCATTATCTAAGGGACCAAGTTTCTTGGAGGCATCAATAATCAGGACCAAGGCAAGACCAGAACTATTGCTGCTAGAGCTTGTATACTTTCAACAATTGCAGTTAGCCAATCCTAAACCAGCCACAAGTAACAACCTTATGCTCCTTCAATTGTAAAATTTTGCTTATATTAATAAGGACTCTAAAACTAAAGCAGGAAAATCTTGAATTCATCCTGCCAAGGAAGATTAAGCACTTCCTGTATTAGCCTACCTCACAAGGTTGTTGGAGGAAAGAATCATAGACCCTTCCAAGCACCTTTACTTGGAGAAGTGGTGCCAGAGAACATCTTACATTGTGGAATTAAGGCTACAATTCTTTTTAAGTAATCCACTCAGATTTCTTCCTGATAAGGTATAAATAGCTGTGAACTACAGCAGATGAAGCATCCCTCAGTTTAAGTGGGGTAAACTTGCAAAAAAAACATTTGCCCGTTGAAGCATGCACACACCGGGCAGGATAAAGTCAAGGCAACAACAGTCCATTAAGGGGCTTCTGAAACAGTGGGAGAGAAAGACTAAAGAAACTTACAAAAGATTTCTTCCAAAGAAGGAAACCCCTCAAGCTGCACTGCCACTTACCCAAGGCCAGCATATAGCCTTCAAAGTTGTCATTGCTGACCATGTTCCAGGTACCACTGAAATCCACAGGCATGACTGCCAATTGGGAGACCACAGAGTACAACCCAGAAGAAGAACGTTAAAGCAAGGCATAAGAATTCTTGACCGAAGCCCTCGCTATATAAGAGGAATAGGGAAGGGCTTGCAGCTGGAGGTGGAGCAGTGTGTATTCCTGACTAGGGGCGGGAGTCAAATCAGCTACAGCTGGGACCTCGTGGAGGCAAAAGTTCATCCTGGGCTGTGCATAGTGTGAAAGTGCATCAGTCTCTGTTGTGGAGGAGAGGGCAGATTACAACACAATCCTATACCCCAAGTAGGCCACCACAGTGGCATTCGTACAGGGTGGGTAGGTATCAAAATGTCAAGTGTTGCAGGAGCCTGAGCTCCTCTGTAACGTGGTCCCTCAACTCCAGAACTATTTGTGCCTTGGAGTGCAAAACCTCTGAGCCATGAATGGCTCTGGGGGTGGGGGGAGAGGTTGCTTTACATAGGAGCTTTGGCTCCTGCAACACATAGTATTCTCCCCCCCCCCAGGGGGGCCCACCAGCCTAGCTATGCTGGCTGAACAGTAGCCTGCATCCTATACCAGTGCAGCAAAGAAGAGCTTCAGAAACCCCAGATATGTGCCCCTCTGTCTGCCACTCCCTTGGCACCTATGGCAACAGCCTCTGTATGCATCACTCATGGGGTGCCATCCTGAGAGTGCTCTCACATAGGCAGGGCATGGAAAGAGCCAATCAAGGCCTGGCCACAGGAAACTGCCCGCCTCCTCCTCCATGACACTATTCCCACATGACACAAGGATGCAACAACACATCCCACTGTAGAAGCTACTCTGGCACAGGTAATTATTATTATTATTATTATTATTATTATTATTATTATTATTATTATTATTTATTTATTTATTTATTTATTTATTTATTTATTTATTTACTGGCCAGGTATGTAGACCATACCCGGAATTTAATATGGCTACCGGCCACACTTAAAAACACTACACACACACCATAAACAAAGAATACACAAGACAATTAAGAACAAATTCTGCAAACACCAGTTGCCT
Organism: Lerista edwardsae; assembly: GCA_029204185.1. Classification (NCBI taxonomy): domain Eukaryota; kingdom Metazoa; phylum Chordata; class Lepidosauria; order Squamata; family Scincidae; genus Lerista; species Lerista edwardsae. The sequence goes on from JAJKFI010000091.1 coordinate 4,693,793, forward strand.
CAACTCCCAGTCGCGTCAGATGGTTACAAGTTCAGCAGTTTGATGGCACAGGGAAAAAAACTATTTTTGTGCCTCGATGTTTTAGTGTACAGTGTCTTATATCGCCGACCAGAGGGGAGAAGATTAAACAAGTTGTGGCCAGGATGTCGTGAATCTGCCGCGATCTTTTCCGCTCTCTTTTTAGCCCGTGCAATGTACAACTCTTCCATTGATGGCAGATCAGCTCTGATTATCTTTCCAGCAGTTCGGACAGTCCTCTGAAGCCTGTTCTTGTCCAGTTTGGTTGCCGAACCGTACCAAACAGTTATGGAAGAGCAGAGGACAGATTCGATAATGCCTCTGTAAAATTGGACAAGGAGCTCACGAGGCAGATTGAATTTCCGAAGTAATAAGGGGTCATAGAGCAGCTGTGAAGCCCAGCCTTCAGAATTCAAGCTGACCGTTCTCCATTCATCCAGACCAAGGTTGGCCTTTCCCTTGCTGCAGTGTTTTTGAAATGGTGTGGTTTTACATTGTTTCATTCATTTAAGCAAACCCCTTTAAGGCAGTGGCGTTTCTATAGGGATGGCAAAGCTCTAAGTTTTGCAAGAAGCCTTACCTTGCAGCGGAAATCACTCCTCTCCTGCACCGTTTTAGCCAATCTTGGCGTTGCTTACTGGCTACAGCAGCAAGGGAGAGGAGGGATTTACATGACAGGGTAAGGCTTCTTGCAAAACTTAGAGCTTTGCCATCCCTGTAGAAACGCCTCTGCTTTAAGGAAACAAATGAACCAAAATATACACATAATGTTTCCCCTCTGTGGTTCATAGCTCAGAGGTGATTTAACACAGCGGAGGTTGCACAGAGGGGGTGATTTAAGCATGGGTGCAAAAGGTTATGTCCTCTTTCCTCATACCAGGAATTCCAACTGGTGCATCTCCTGTGACTTTTTGAAAATGAAAACGGGGTGCTTTTATGCTGGAATATTGGTAGGGGTGTTTGGTTTGTTGTTAAGAACACATAAAAACACAGTACACTGCCATTTTGGTGCTCAAATATCTGAATAAAACACAAAGCACTGCATTTTGGTGTTTATTTTCCAGAAATTAACATCTATTACTTTTCCAATTAGAAATGTTGCTGCATGGCTGACACTAGTACGGCCACCCAGTACACTTCTAAAGTGTTTAAAATTAACAAAAATGAGAACCTGGAATGATAGAATAAAAACACATAACACTGCTTTCTGCATTTCAATCATGAAATCTGCAAAACAAAACAAACACCATTTTAAAACACCCCTAGGCATTGGGTCTAGCTTTTTTCTAAAATGAGACCAAACGTGTCATGAGATTATGCCCCTCCCATTGCACTCTGGTATGCACTTTGGTCAGATTTGGAAGCTCCTCTGGTTAATTAGATTCCTGAATGGAGAAGTCCCACAACTGGCTGCTCTTACTGATTTCACAGTGGTTGCAGATGTCACTGAGGTCTCACTGGAGACCTTCAACTCTGACCGTGTTTCTGGAATTGGCAGGGCTCTTGGGTACATGTGACCTGCACAGGAGTGAAATAGCAGACCCCAGAGCTGGCTTCCTGCCTTTGTCACTGCATTGTTCTCTTGCCTCCGGTGTAATCGAGGGGGAACAGTTTGAACAGAAATAGCACCCCACGGCTGCTGTGTTCTGAGAATGAGGAGCTCTTTTAGACCCACTTACAGCCTGAGAGCGCAATCCTAGCCTGGAGTTAGGCCAGCAAAGTTTGGCCGGCACAAGGGACACTGTAAAGCTTGTTTGGATCACTCGCGGGGTCAGGCAGGCATGAGACTGAACATAAGAAGGTCCATGCAGGATCAGGTCAAAGGATCCAGCATCTAGCCTAGTGTCCTGTTTCCCACACTGACACACCCTCAAGCATGAGAGGTAAGGCTGGCCCCTTTGCCCAAAATGACCCTATTTATCTGGTTTGGATTTTGTTCTCAGGCAGCACAGGTTACTCCCCACCCTGTTACTGCAGGGCTCAGTGCCTTTAGCTCAAGTGTCTCCCCAGTTTTAAGGATGGGAGTCTTGTGGCATTGCCAGGCCCTGCCTCAGCAATCCCAGGGATTTTGAAGCCATCCCACCTGGCACTGAATGAATGAAGGCATGCCTCTCTGCCAGGGCAGTGTTATCCTATTAGGCTGAGTAGGCTGAAACCTAGGGGCCCCACAGGGGCTAGGGCCCATCAAGGTGGCATGATGAGAAATCAGCCTAATGCAGGGATCTCCAGATCTGGCCCCTGGGGACTCCCCATCCAGCCCGCCAACCCTCCAGATGTTAGGAGACTACAGCAAGTCTGCCCTTGAAAAGGTGAGGCTTGCAGAGCTCTCCAAGGACCACATGGGGCAAGCCCCGCCTCCAGGGACTGAGATGGGCTGCACGTGGAGGCTGCATCATCACTGGGGAGCTTCCATGCAAGCCTGGGTCCGTGTGTGAGGGTTTTGTTTCCCTTTGGGGCATAACTTAGAAGTGCCTGGCTTCTCCGTTTCTTGCCCCTCAGATTTCTGCCTGTGTTTCTTCTGTTTTAGGAGTCGGGGTAGGTGGGGAGCTTCTATGCAAGTCTCCATTGCAGGATGCAGCACATCCCCCATTGGCACCGCTAAGTCAGTGCTGGAAAGTTGGTTAGGATTGCACCCTACACCTAGCTGCTGCCAAGCAGGTTATAAAGCCTTTGTTGTATAGGCACTTTGCTCAGAAAGGATCCAAGCCCCCCCCCCCGAACAAACATAGCCTTATTCTGTAGGTAGAACTGATTTTATTGCAAAGTTTTCACACTTGTTGCACAGGGAGTTAGTAAAATGGCATGTGTTGATCTCTTGGCTTGTGGACAGCATTCCTTCAGCACCATACAGGTAAAATGTGGGCTGGGGGAAACACACACACACACACACACACACACACACACACACACACTACACAAACCAGCATTACGATTTAAAAGGTACAGTTTGCGAGAAAGCAAAGTGCAGTTTTGCAAGTAATATCTGCAGATACAAGGAACTCTTGGCTCTGTTCTGATTGGGGGCTTTTGAAAAAAACGTTAAAACTTCAGATTTTTCTCAAAATCACATGAAATTGAAACAGAAAAAAATTAAACTATTATATACACACAGCCAACATTTTTAAAAAATCACCTGAAATCATAATCTGCTAACTAAGGTAATTGCCTCTGCCTCAGGTAGTGAGTTGATGGGGTGGGTGGTGGCCTCCATTTCTCCTTCCCCCTCTCCAGACTGAAAAAGGAAGTGCGGTACAGAGAGGAAGAGGAGGTGAGGAAGGAGGGAGAGGCTAGAACCATATCCAAGAGAAGAGACCATCTAATCCTCTCCTCTCCAATCCCCTCTCCCTCACTTTATTTTCCACTATGCTCCTCTCTTCCTCTGCAACAAGAGTAGCAGAGGCAGTACAAGCTACTGGAAGGTGTTGGTTTGGCCGTGCCTTTATTCTGGGATATCATCAAACATCATCGGTAGTACTTGTGAGTATGGACTTTCAGAAAACGTGTTCTTATTCCAGTGTGTAGTAAGTTGGTTTGGAAACAACAATTCATTGCTTTGTTATTCCCTTGTTGGACTGCTGGACTGACCATTTTGGACACAACATACATCATGGTTGAATCCCTTATGTCCCAACGCTGTTCATCAATTACCTTTCCCCACTTTTCCAATATTTTTTGCTCCAGCTCATATATTACTCATTACGGTTCTGTATATCCTTTTTGCATGCAATTTTTCAAGTCATTTCTCAGAGGCAGAGGTGTATATTCTACAGCATCTTCTGTGACCCGTTAATAACTCCCGCAATTTATTTTCTGTGCTCTTGATTCACATTACACTGACATAAAATGTGCAAAATGTTCAGCCCTGTCGTGGGAGGCTTGGAAGCTTAAGAAGGACACAGAGAGGCTAGAAATCCTGGCCTCTCTCACACAAGCAGCTTCGGTACATTGGCTTACATTCCTTGGGAACTTCTCTTAGAGGCATCTCAAGCACATCTGATCATAAGGCCATAATCCTATGTGTGCTCCCCCTAGAACTAAGCCCTGTTGCATCCAGTGGGGTCTACGCCAGAGTAAACATGCACAGGATCAGACTGTGTGGCTCTGTGTCAGCATTCAAGAAAAGAGGAGATAATGGGGCTCAACTTCCCATACAGAAAAGCAGAACAGCTGGTGCATTTGGATCAGGCTCAGTGCAAATGGAACATAGTGACTGGGGTCAAGGTTCACATTCATAAAGCCAGGTTTGCCAACTTCTTTACTAGCTCCTGATCCTGTGCCCCTAACATCAGTTTGGTCTGCAGGCATTAGTAGGCAATCAAGCTTCTCTCAATGCAGTGAAAAATGTCACCTGCTGATTTCTGCAGTGCTGTTAAAGGCAAAAAAAAAAAAAAAAAAAAAAAAACAGCACAGGATTGTTTTTCTGGCCAGTTGGCAACCCAATGATAGGCCCCAATCTGAGCACGTAACACGATTTCGGTGACCACGATCAGGGAATGGACCAAAAGCTCAGGCAGTTGCAAAGAAGAAATCAGCAAGCTTTTCTCTCCAAGAGTTAATCGCAATGGCTCTTTTCCCTGCCAGAGACGATCAATTTTTTGTTGTTTTCCTAATGTATTTCTGCAAAGGGGCTAACATTACATCTGCATTCTGATCTTCACTCTCTGAAGTGTACAGGTTGTGCTTTTCAATGTAAGCCCGGACAACGTCAGGCACCAAATATCTCACGCTCTGTCCCCTTCTCAGAGCTCTCCGGATTTTGGTGGCTGATATATCATTGGTGATCCACTCCTCAACTAGGTGAATGTTCTCCTTGTGTCTCCAAAGCACATCGGATTCGTAGATGAACTTCTGGGCAGAATTTCCAAGTCTGGTGATGCACACCATGCCATGGTTGGCCACAATTTCTTTGATGTCTTCTGGCTTCCACAGACCTGGGATCTGAAACGACTCCAGGAAGTCTGTCCCACAGAGCACCTTCACCTGGGGGACACCTGGAAAAACAAAGACACACCAAAGCATGGACTATTTGAGAAGAATTATCTGCTTTCTCTTATTTTTGACATTTTTTGGCATTGGTTGACAGTTTTGGCAAAAGTAGCATCCATTATTGGCTGAAGACCAAAAATTCCTCAAGTGCTTGTAAGCTTCCAGAAGCAAACTTTCAACAAAGATTTTTCCTACAGCCCCAGAGCAGAAGACAGATGTAACATTTCTGTTGGTGGCCCACCAGCCTTTGTTCTGTTTTCAACATGCTGAAACTTGCAAAATGGTTTATTTTTGGTATGTTAAGAGATTGGCATCAAAATCAATGTGTGTTTCGTCAGCTATAGCACACTTCAAAAAGTGAGCCTGTCTTTAGTTCAAAGTTTCCACTGCCTGGATACAAAGGGAGTCACACCTTTGTTTTTCCTTCCACTTTGATCTAAAATTTACCTTTGGTTTCTGAACTGGGTCGATTCTTTCGGACAGGGAGTTGGCTGCCAGCTTCCCGCTTTCTTTTCCGACCTGGTTTCCTCAGGGTAGCTTCTTCCTCAAAGTTGTTATTGTTATCTTGCAGCTTCTCTTGGTGATATCTACAAAATAAATCCAGATATATTAATTAAAAAAAACTGTCAACGCGGAATCCTCGCTATACAATCTATAGGATTGTAGCATTAATGGGGAGCCACGGCCAGTGGCCCAGTAGATCAAGGGAGGCGCCAGTCAAAAAAGTTTGGGAGCTAACCCTAGCTGAGTACCCATACCATGGTTTAGAGCTGCTTGCCCATCTTTGTTTCCCAGCTGCTCAGGATTCAGTTTTTTAAATTCACAATAATAATTTCAATACTAGAACAAAACTAACCCTAGCTGCGATTTCTCAAGGGCCTGTTACTTCAAGCATAACAGGGAAGCACAAACTGTGGTTTGCAAGCCTGCTTAAAACAACTGGGCTGCCAATTTCAAATAAACCATGGTCTGTGGGCAGTCAGGTTCAGACATCAACAACAAATCATGGTTTTGAATTGCATCTGAATTCAGCCACTGTCTTTATTGGGAGTAAAATAGGATTTTGTAATGTCTTATTCCAATGACATAAACTGCAGAAGTGCCTGCCCTTTGACAACAAATGCACGCTGAAACAGACTGGGTATCTTAAATGTTCTAAACAGAACCAACCTTTTTAAATGATTGTTAATATTAATGCAACATGAAAATAAGGTTGAGATGTGTGTACACTGTGTAACAATAGGAAAATGCCTTTTACTGAGGGCACAGTCCTAACCAATTTTCCAGCACTGACACAGCTGTGCCAGTGAGGCATGTGCTGCATCCTGCAGCGGGCAGGCGGGCGGGCGGGGCAGTCACGGAGGCCTCCTCAAGGTAAGGGGATGCTTGTCACCGCGGAGCTGCATTGCCCTTACCCCTGCTAGAAGGTTGGTTAGGGTTATGCCCTGAGTCAGATTGTTTATCTAACTAGGTCAGTTTCACTGATACTGACTGCAGCAGCCCTCCAAGGTTTCAGACGGGAGTTTTTTCTCTGTCCTACCCGGACAGGCCAGGATTAAAGCCCCATGCAAAACAGGGGCTCTTCTATTGAGATCCCTAAATGCTTCAGGTGTGTTACCTTGATGTTGGCCTTACAACAACCCTGTAAAGCAAGCAACAGTGCACTAACCCTAACCCTGCACTGGTACAGCCATGCCGTATGGCTTACACTGTATCCAACGTAGGGTTATCACCCAATAATTCGGAGCACCTAAGAATCCCCAAAAACCTCATTCAGCGATTCATGCTTCTGAAACGCGCCAAACATTGCCCACATACACCTTAAAACATCTCTTGGTCCCCATAAGGTCTAGAAACCTGCATGACTATTTTAAAAAATGAAAGCGGAGGAAGCTGAACAATACTGTGTGGCCAGTGTCACAACAGAAGGCTTGTCTGCACCCCTGCAGACTCATACGCCCAGCCCTGGTGGTACCTGAGCACTTTGAGGGTCTCCTGCCACTCCTTCTGCCTGCTCTCCCAGTCGTCCACCTCGACCCAGTCGGAGCTTTCTGTTGCAAGCCTTGCCATAGTCACCCGGTGGCAGGCACTGATCAGGCCCGTCTTCTTGTATGCGTCCCCCACAGGGGAAAGTATTCCTTTCACCACTTTGTACTTCCCTGCAGGACGAAAGAAGGCACGCTGAAAACGAAGGTTACAGCCGGCTCACCTCACTAGGTGGGACTGCCAGGTTTCCAGCCAGGGCCCTCAGAGCCACCACCTTGCACTTGGCTCTGACTGCTGGGCCTCTAGCAAAAGTAGATCACACAAGCCCGGATCTGCAGATCCCTGGGACGGCCTCTGCCTCCAGAGCAGCACTCCTGCAAGAGCCCATTCTTCACAATCTTAGGGGTCGCAGCCATTACCTGTTTCGTGCAAGTAATCTCTAGCCAGCTCGAAGAGGCGGAGATGCATGTTGGTGATTGGGTTGAAAGACCCGCAAGCCAGAAGGACCACCTCCGTCCTGCTGTCAGAATTCTCCATAGGCCTTCTTGGGAACCACAGACGCAGCGGGAGAACCGAGTCACAGCAACCACATGCTGCAAGGCCCCCGGGGGGTGGGGGTGGGGGGGGTGGGGAAGGGAGGAGAGTGGAATGGGGAGAGAGAGAGAAAGAAGGGGAAAAGTTATTTCCTAGCTCCAACGCAGCAATCAAAAAGAGGCCACCACAGAGTTAGTTTCCCTCATGCTAATACACAAAGCAGACTCCGCGGACTGACTCGTGTTCTGTGAGAAGCTGCAGGCCGCATTGACCATAATGGGCCTTACTTCTGACTAGACATGCATAGGCCAGTTCTCTGTGAATGGTGTGGAAAAATGTGGGGGTGGGGTGGGAATCAAGGTGGGGATAAAGGATGCCCTGACCAAGTGCAGCACAGACTGGAGGAAACAGACAGAGACACCCCCCCCCGCAGATTTTTTTTGACAGTCAGCCTGGATGGGAAAGCAAGGCTGTTGCTTGTGTACCAGGATTCCTCATGAGTGCAGGGAGTGGGCAGACTGTGGACCTAGCTGCACATGGGCCCTAAGAATCTCAAACTGCAGTTCAACCAAAACCCACGTTTCTAGTCCTTATGATCGCCAAATCGATCTGTGGGCCATGCCTGTTGGAATCTGCCAAATGTATCACATGCATGTATCAGGTGTGCAGGTGTGTGATGCATAATTTAAACAGGTCACATAATTCAGCTTTATGTCTTTTTCCATCGCAGACTTGGCGGAATGATAACCTGCGCCTCGGCCTAGCGGAGCCATCACTGCTGCCTCTCCATCCCTTAAGAGGCCCTCCCTCAAGGGCGCGTACGCTGGCTTAAACACGCCACGGGCAGCCGCGCGATGCTGCGCGCGGTGGCTCGGGAGTAAAGCCGGCGGCGCCCGTCGGCCTTGGTCGGGGCGCATTCTCGGGGGCAGCGCGCGCACACCCCGCCTCGGCGAGGAGGAGGAACAACGCGGCGCGCAACGCTGCTGCGCTCGTGGAGGGGCCGCGCCGCCGCTTTGGGGACTGGTCGACCGACGTGGCCTGGCGAGGCTCGGGGTGTGCAGCCCTGCGGCGGGAAGGACTTCGCCGCCGCTCCGGCCCAGGCAGGCGGGCGAGACGCGGAGCGGGGCCGCCGGGGGCGAGGCGAGGCGCCGGAGCAGCGCCCCCCTCCCCGCGCCCAGCAGCCGCTGCCTGGAGGAGGGGGCGGGAACGCAGCGCTGGCCCTGGAGGGTGCCCGGCCGGGCGCTGCTTGGGGGCGGCCGGGGGACCGGGAGACGGCCGCCAGACCATCGCCAGCCTCCGCCACTTTCCCGGAGATCCCGGTAGGAGCGGGGGGCGGGGGGAGGAGAGCGCGCCGGGGCAGCCTGAGGGGGCCGCGCCGAGGTCAAGCAGGAGCACTTTGGACGTGCGCCGGAGCACCGCCCTGATCCAAGAGGTCAAATTTAATGACATAAACAGCAAGTTTTCTGTTAATTGGCCGTAAAGTTTGAGAGAATACCGGTATCCTAACACGGTTTGCTTCATTGCGTCCTGCGTGACATCACTTTTTCAATTAGATCCAATATGATGGTTTCATTCGCCCTTACCTTGGCTTTCACAGTTTTGGTCACCGGTATCGAGCTCTGCTTGTTGCTCGTCCCCTAAAGCTTGTTGCCTGGTGCAGTTGCCCCCGGCACGCACCCCTCTTCACCAGGGCAATTAATTTCAGCACGCTGTGCTGAGAGAGCAGAGCTGTCCTCTGCACGTGCTTAACATGTCTTTGAGCACAGGCAGGGTGCATTTCTGTCACTACAGAGAAAGGAGCACTCCAGCCTATTTCCACAGATCTGCCAATTAGGAGAGCTGGATAAACACCTCCTGGGATACAGAAGGTCCTCTCTGCTCCAGCGCCTTTCTCTTAACTGATTTGCATCCTGCCCTTTACCCAAAAACCTTTGGAGGGGATGTATTTCCTACAGCATCTTCACAACCCTCTTGTGTGGTAGATTACAGCAGGTCTGAGAGCAAGGCACTTGTCCAAGTCTTTTCACTGAGAGAGGTGACAGGAATTACTTGAAGCTAAAAACTGAGCCTCCTTGTCCAGTGGCAGTATACCTCTGGGTGCTGGGAACAAGTGGGAGAGGCTTTCTCACATGTCCTGCTTTTGTGGGCACCAGGCAGAGGCGTTTCTACAGGGATGGCAAAGCTCTAAGTTTTGCAAGAAGCCTTACCCTGTCATGTAAATCCCTCCTCTCCCTTGCTGCTGTAGCCAGTAAGCAACACCACGATTGGCTAAAACGGTGCAGGAGAGGAGTAATCTCCACTGCAAGGTAAGGCTTCTTGCAAAACATAGAGCTTTGCCATCCTTGTAGAAATGCCACTGGCACCAGGCTAGCTCTTGAACACTGGAGTTGGCCGCTTTTGGTTGACTGCACCAAGGCAGTCCTTAAATTTTCACCAGACCGGGGACTGCTTTTTCTTCTCAGGTTCCTGGAGACCAGCAATGATCCATTTCTGCCTGGCGCACGCCGCTTATCATTTCAGCAGATGGCTGCCCAAGCACCACCGACTCAGGCTGTACGTACCGCGTCTCAGTCTTGCCCCATTTATGAGACCCAGAATACTCATGGCTAACCTGCTCCTACGTTGCTTCATGCCCTACAAGGTCAGGCCCAAATCCCGTGCAAGAGTCATAGATCCATGGGACTCCTCTAGCACAATTATCGATTGTAGTGCGTGACAACCAACCTTAGGGTGCAAACCTAACTGGAGTTAGGCCAGCAAAGTTTGGCCAGCACAAGAGCCACCATAAAGCGCATTTGGACCACTCTTGGACTCCGGGGGGATGGCGCATGCCTGTGGGCTGGTCTCTCTTGACTCCAAAAGTGGTCCAGATATACTTTAGCAGGACCACTGTGTGCTGCCCAGGGGAAGGGAAATTTTTTCCTCTCTCCCCTGGTAGTGTAGCAGCACCTCTGAGCTTGGGCTGGTTGTGGGGCAGGAATGTCGGCCTATTCCAGTCCGGGGTTTTGATTGTGCTGATTGAATTTTTAGGATAAACAGGATATACCAGTGTTCCCTCTAACCATTCCCACAGTTGTTGTGTGAACACTTCCTAGGCCCCTGCATGTTCAGTGATGACGTCGCACGTCATCCCTGACTTCCGGGTAGCTGAGCGCCAAGCTTCCAGTTGAGCAGCCATCAGCTTAGGGGGACCATTGAATACCATCCCATTCTGCTGGATGCATAGACCAGGCCCGAGATGCTGGCATTCTGTCCCCTGCAAAGGCTCTCTAGTTAAATTTTGGGGCTTTGATCCCAGAACATGTTTACCAGGGAATAGGCCCCACCGAATGCAGCGGGACTTGGTTCTGAATAAATGGGCAGAGGCTTGCTGTGCACCCTTTGCTCTGAAGTTGCCTCCCGTCGCCAGATCTGTGGACGGTGCGTATTTTTCTCCTTCTCTCTTGCAGCCAATTTGCGGTCTTTGCCCTGGGACTCTCCTCTCTCCTCCTCCAACTCTACGTCCTGCTAAGGTGCCAAGTGGCCTTGGAGTCATTCAACTGGCTTCTCCTGTCCGCGTGATACGCTTGCATACCTTGTTGAACATGTGGGGAACAGGCTGGAATGTCCTGAGACGGTCTGCAGAACAGAGCACTGGTGGCTTGGCCCATGGGCACTTTGGGGTTGGTTTTGGAGAGAGAGAGGGGGAGAGAGAGGGAGGGAAACTTGATAATTTGCTTGTCTGTGGGGGGCACAGTCTTCGACAAAAATGTCTAGATTTTGGCACAGGATGGATGTTGGTGTCTGGATAAGGGATCATCTGCCTGTACATATTAAGTGTTTAGTATGTACGTCCCTAAGAGACGTGGTGGCGCAGTGGGTTAAACCGCTGCTGCTGGGCTTTCCGACCGGAAGGTTGGGAGTTCAAGACTGCGTGACGCAGTGAGCTCCCGTTGCTTGTCCCAGCTCCTGCCAACCTAGCAGTTCGAAAGCACTTAAAAATGAAAGTAGATAAATAGGGACCACTTCGGTGGGAAGGGAACGGCGTTCCATGCGCTACGGTGTAGAGTCATGCCAGCCACATGACCACGGAAGCTTGTCCTCGGACAAAACGCCAGCTCTACAGGCTTTGAAACGGAGATGAGCACCGCCCCCCTACAGTCAGTCACGACTAGACCATTCGGTTGTGGGGAAACGTTTAGCTTTTTATGTACGTCCCTATACATAAGACCTGCTTATGAACCCAGAATGTTTGATTTGAGACACACAGCTGTCTCTGTTAACTCTTTGCTGCTTTTCAGACCCAGATCTTCCCGCTACTGCAGCCAGCCTCTTCTCTACAACCTGGTTGGAAGCATTGTCTTCACTTTCTTCACCATTGGTGCGTCCTGCAACCACCTGGTGCTATTCTCTGCTGCTGACTGGCACCAGCTCTCTAGTCCAGGGTCTTGGGCAGGGGCTAACCAGGGCTAACCATACCTGGGGATGCTGCCAGGCCCCTCTGCATGCAAACCAGGAGCTTTACTACTAGACTGCAGCCCTCTTGCTACACAAAGCTGCCTTCTACCGAGTCAGACCCTTGTTCCATCTTGCTAAGGATCGCCCACCCTGAGTGGCTGGTCCAACTTTGGTTTCAGAAGGGGATCTTTCTCAGGCATGTCACTCTGGGACACAAGAACCATCTTGAAGGTGTCTTTACCCTGCCTGCAGCCTTAGTTAAACTTTAAAATTATAGGGGCAGTGTTACCTACTGGTTAGAATCACAGGAGGCCTGAATCCAGTGTGAAAGACTGCTTGGCAGTGTAGCTGGGCTGTAGAAAAGGCTGTATGTTGTGCAACCCATAGTTAAGCTATGGAACTCCTCGCTGCATGATGTTGCAGCAACAAGAGGATTTTTTTGGAATCAAGTTTTAGCCAAGTGTGTTTGTGGCCGACTGCTGTGGCCGCTGGAGCTCACAAGTCCCCTCAATAAACTCAGTGACACATGCTTGCGCCTGTGTAGCTGAAACATCTTTCAGTTACTCTTAACACAGGCACGGGCTTTCAGTAGCTCCGCATCTCAATGGTGTGAAGGTCAAGTGCATTTTGTTGGCTGACTCTCTCTTTACCCATCTTCAGGCCTGGCTTTGCTGCTCATCCTGATGGAGCCGGTTCCAGCGGAGCTGAAGACCATCCTCTCCATCTTTGGAGTTGGGTCTTTCGTGGAAGGAGTCTGTACTATTGTGTTCACAGCCTTAGCATCCCAGTGCGTAGGTACTTGCTATTTTTCCATGTAATGATATTTTGCCCTGCCTGCTTCCTGTTAACATTCGCCAAGAGCCCAATCCTTTGCATGTCTACTCAAAGGTAAGTCCCATTATAGTCAATGGGGCTTACTCCAAAGTACATGCAGAGAGGATTGCAACCTCCGTCTTCTCTAGCATTCAGGCTGCCTGCCAGCTTGTAGCATCACCATGGTTCACCCCAGCGCCGGCAGTCATCGCTTACCACCGGTGCTGGAGGCACTTTACAGTGCCTTGTGCGACAGGTGTGTAGGTGGAATGCTTGTACCACTCGTACTATGCCCCATAGCATCAGGCCCTGAATGTCCATATCCTAAATGTATACAGAAGTAAGCACCTGGGGAACTGCTGTTTATATGTCTGCATCTCCCATAGGCCAAAACCACACCTGAGCTGTATTACCTTTCGGTGGTTATGTCCGTGAGCAGTTTAATATCAGCCGGTGAGTGCCACCAGTCCTCTTTGCATGCAAGCGTGACCTCTCACAGCCGGAGTAATGTGCCCTTGCCCAAATTTAGGGCGTGTCGAGGCCAGTCCCCACTTTGCTCCAAATCTGACGCTGTGGCATGTGGCTCTGTGTGAAAATGCCCAGGGCCATTCTCTTGGTTGGCTTCTCTAAATGCCATCAGCGGGCCTAGGCTTGACAGTTATGCAGTCGAGCCAAAATTAGTCATTGCTGGGCCCTGCGGAAACCAGGGGTGTGTCAGGTGCAGCTAAGGTGGTTTACTTCTGGCAGCATGCTTTCTGCAGAGGGGCTCGGGCTTGTCACAGGTCCCCCGCCACACACAGCAGTGATGACTCAGAGAGCTGGGGAGAAGCATTAACATCATGTCCTGCCAGTATCTTCCTTGGATGTCCCACCAAGAAGGGGCTCCAGGGGGGTATAAATTGCTACAATTAATCCTCTGTGTGCTTGTTTGGAAGTAAGCCTGATTTGAGCTCAGTGGCATTGGCTTCTGAGAAAATATGTGGCCAAACAGCTTATTTTGTCACTCTCGGGAAAGACTCAGAGCACAGTACTCACTGCGTTCAGTGGGACTTACTCCCAGGAAAGCATGCATAAGATTGCAACCTCAGTCACAACCAGCTTTTGCCAGATTGTGCCTTCGGCAGAATAAGAATTTGAACTTCAGAAAGAGTCGTAACAGAAATTAAACCCTTAAATAGCAGTCTCTCATGGCAAGCTCAACAAGGCAATTCAACAAGGTCCTTTTTAAAAAAATAAAACTATCATAAGGACTAGAAACCTTTTTTTAAAAATTGATCTTTCGAGATTCTTAGAACATCATATTTTGTGGATGTTAAACATCCACAGAAAATCACAGGTGCCCCTCACATTTCTCTCCTCTAATGGTGCTCCTTGTCTCTTGCAGCCTTCTTCTCCATTCTAGGAATACTCTGGCTTGCCAACATTGTTTCTCCAGGCGTGATACTGAACAAGCAGGCAAAGACCGGGATCTGTTACGAGCCAGTCTCCGAATGCAGCTGCCTGTGGCACATCTGACCCTCAACCAGCCTGTTTCTCCAGCAACGTTTCTGCCTGCCTTGGGCCTCCTACTAAACGGCTTCTATCTTAGCATGGAGCAAACTGTCAGATCTCTGCCGCGGCTGCAGCAGGGGCGCCTTTAGAACCGGGTATTGATAGCCAAAGCCTTTAACTATTCATATGTACCAGCATTAGGGGGCCTTTGAGTCAATAGCTCAGGGCTTCAGGGATTCTACAAAGGGCTAACTCTGAGAGTCTCCTGACTTCTACGTTTTTGTGGATAATTCCACCACCCCTGGTTTTTCAAGTCCCCCCCCTTTTGCACAAAACAGCATCCAAAAGCTTTTCTGGTTTTTTGGTGGAGCTTGAAATACAGCAGAACCAGCTGGGAGAGAGTTGCTATGGGAACGGATGTGGAATAGGAGCTAGAAGGAGTCAAGCTGATGCCCGAAGCTCCAGTTTCCAAGACTGGGGTGGTCTCAGTTTGCAGACTGATTCTGCCAGAATGGGGATAGCTTAGGCTGATGCATTCCCACTGCCTCCCTCAGCAGAATTTCAGATCCAGATAAAACACCACTGTGGCCATTTTTAGGATGGCAGGAGAGGCAGCTGTTTACCTGCAGTGGAGGTTTATCCCTGCCAGGCCTGTTTACTTCCCAGAGGGTGAACTTCAACAACGAAATTCAGATAGGCAGGTGCTTGGGCATTCTCCTGTGACTAGGCCACCTTAGAGCACAGGTGGCATATAGCACTGACTCCTTGGGTCAAAGGCTCCTTCTACGTGGGAAGTGTATGTGACCCAGCTTTCTTCTCAATGCAGGTGAGGTGCGTGTGCACAACCTTGATACACTTACTCCAAGATGAAATATTCAGAGTCATGGGAGTGGACTGTGAGCACAATCCTAGGCATGTCTACTCAGAATTAAGTCCCACTGTGCCCAATGGGACTCACTCCCAGGAAGTTGTGCATAGGATTGAAACTTGTACCTCATAAGCTCCTTCATGTTTAACTAGGACCTTGCTTGGGCAGACCAAAAGTTAACTTGGGCTTCAATTCAGCACTGATTAAGCCCTTTCATCGTGGCCAGACTGAGCATGCTTCAGTCTTGGTTAGATGGTGGCCTCTGCCATGCTGAGGAAGCTTGCTGATAGACGGAGAGCTCAGGCTAGTCTTTTGGACCGGGTTGGGAGACCCAGGTGCAACCCCCAGCCAGGAAGTTTAATAGGTGACCGCTAGGTCAATTTCCCTAAATCCTTCCAGCGTTGTTGTAAAGATGCAGAAGAATTCTAACAACCTTATTTGCTGCACCAGACCTGATGACAAATTTTGGACTATTCTGGGAGCAAAAAAAAGTAGAACTTTATATTGTGTTTTTTGGGACAAATGAATTTACCAGTAAATAAATAAATAAATTTGATGAATTTGTTCCAAAATAAGCACCTGCATTTCTCATCAAAACCCTGTGGATTTAGATCAGTTACTTCAGTTCAGGTCTGAATTCCTAGCCAACACTTATGCATATGCCTGGGTGTGTGTCATGCAGACCAAAACACATTTATTCAGAGCTATGCCCTGCAGAGCGCAATGGGACTTCCTCCCTGGAAAGTGTGCTTAGGATTTCAACCTAATTTCAAGACCGTGGAGAGACAGCAAAAGAAAATGTTGGCAGCCTATTTTAATGTCACATCACGCTTTTTTATGCGCAGTCTTTTGCACCAAAGTGCACACTCATGCACAAGATGCATTCCCTCAAATGCCACTACAGTAAATGTATGATGCACTAAGTGTGGCCCTATCTCAGTGGACCAGCACTTACTCTGCCTGCAGAAAGTTCCATGTTCAACTGCTGGCAGCATCTCCAGCACTTCCAACATCCTGCTGGAAACCTTGGAAAGCTGCTGGTGGTCAGTATAACAATGTGGAGGCAGATGCTGCTAGTTAGTATAGATGATACTGAGCTAAATGAACCACCCCAGAAGAAGGCAGCTTCCTAACTTTATCAGAAGGTTCCACAGTTCAGTGGCAGAGCACATACTTTGCATGCAGAATGTCTGCCAGTCTGTATTGACAATTCTGAGCTAGATGGACCAAGGGTCAGACTTGGTAAGACAGTTTCATCAAGAATATTTGTAGCTCTATGGTAGAGCCACCTGCTTTGCACATACAAGACCCCCAGTTCAATCCCTAGAAGCATCTCCAGGTAGAGCTGGGACAAGCCCTTGTATGATCCTAGGGAGACACTGCCAGTCAGTGTTGCCAATACTAGGCTAGATGGATCAAAGGTCTGACTTGGTATAAAACAGCTTCACAGATGGGTCAGGGGTTATAGTCAGCCTTCCAGAGATTTCTTGCCCCAGAGTCATTCCACTTATTCTGACCTTTCAAGAAGTCCCTAGCCTTGGCTCCTCAATAGCAATTAAGGATAGGCTGATTTTGCACAAATTCTACAGGCTTCTTTTGGGTACTCAGGACATCTAGTCCATAGGATGCTGTTTTCCAGGCAAGATCCTAGTTTTTAATGTACAATGCTCCAAACAGTTTGGAGACCACCCCTTCTCACATTTGTCCTAGTTCGGCTTCGAACACCCTTTTCAATTCTACAGGCTAAGTTCAGCGAAAGAAGCAGCTTTCAAAGTTGCATCATGCAAGAAAGAGGCACATCCTCTGTACTTATTTATCTTTGTAAATTGCCAGTCAGCTGCTAATCCCAAAACATGGCATATCCATCCACTGCCACCAGGAGCAGAGAGCTATAGCTATAGCAGACGCTCTTCCACCTATAATGTCTTCACATTTTAAAAGACCTGTGGTGTGACAAAATTCAACTAATGAAGCCTTCCCCAGATGGAGAAAAGCCTTCCCCAATGGTTAAAAAATGGTACCTGCTGCCCACTCAGTTATCCAGACTGCAGTTTTGCAATACCAGCTAACCCTTATTGCACAAGTGATCTAGCTCCATATTAAAATTAGCACCACTTAGTATCATCAGCTTCCTCATTACAGAGCACATGCCCTGAGCCATAACTAGACAACTCCATCCAAGCCCCATTTTTGCCAGCAAGCCAGCAGTGCCTAGAGCAGTAGTTTCCAAACATTTTAGCATCAGAACCCACATAAAAAAAGTTTCACATTACCAGCCACTCAAGCCTCTGCGCCTATAATGGCAATTGGGCAGCAGTGCTCCCCACCTCACTTTGCAGCTTGTTTAAGCCTTTATGCACACAGCCTAATCTGCCCTTGTCAGTTTTGTGAACCACCAAAAATTGGGTTGTGACCTACTGGTGGGCCCCAGACTTACAGTTTGTGAACCTCTGGCCTAGAGAGAACTGTGTTGCAGGAGCAGCCAGAATCACCAGTGACACCAGGGAGGGCAGATTCATCAGGATCTCTGCGGTGTGTCTATACAGACAGCCCTCACACCATACAGCAAACCAGCTTAAAAACAACATGAAATAACTGTGCATGCTTCTTCCCATTTATCTACTGTCTCCTTTATGTCAATCCTAGATTTTATTTTCCAACCTGATGCAATGTTGGAAATTTCAGGAACCCTTGTTAAAATTTACAAAATCATTTTAAATAATCACCTGGAGACGGAGACACCAGGAGAATCACGGAGAGTTGCTAATCCTAGGGGGAAAAAACTTGCCATGCACATAGATAGTGCTACATAAATAAA
This sequence comes from Lerista edwardsae, assembly GCA_029204185.1. NCBI lineage: Eukaryota > Metazoa > Chordata > Lepidosauria > Squamata > Scincidae > Lerista > Lerista edwardsae. Next base: position 4,711,744 of record JAJKFI010000091.1, read on the forward strand.
TAGTATTGATGGGGCATTGTGTACAAAATCCTAACCAGATGCAATATTAAAGTGCAGAATTTCTTGCAACACAACCCTATCTATACACGTTTTCTCAGAAGTAACACCCATTGTGTTCAGTGGAGCTTACTAGGGTGAGTGTGAATCCTACAGCTGCAATCCTATCCACACTTACCTGGAAGTAAGCCTCATTTACTATAATTGGATTTACCTCTCAATACACATGCATAAGATTGGGATCTAAATCTCTTATGGATGAAAACATTTGCCCCCCCCGCCCCCCTCCTACCCCTTCCATTATTAACAGAAAAAGGTTAACATTTTACCATAACCTTAGTTGAAACTTGGTAAGGGTACTCGGGGCCTCCGCATACGATCGTTCATATCTTTTGCCCGGGCCACGTGTTGCTCACTCCTTGTTTAGCCCTATGTAAACACCCCACACTACACAGCTCCATAAATGGAGCTTCACCCTCGTGCCCTTATAGGCAGGAAGGAAAGATGATCAGCGTGACCGACTACAAACCTATCTCGCTGATCGTTTAAGACCCCCTCCCCTTAAAAAAGATCCACCCTCTCGAAAGGGGGTCTCTCCCCCAGCACACGACTCTTACCACTTTCCAGGCTCTGCGACTTCCTCGACCAGTAAAGGCTGACGATGCTTAAAAGGCGGAACGGAATTTTGCGGGTTTCGGCGGCCGAGAGGAAAACTATTACAGTCGGACCCAAATAGAATCTTGCTACTGGTCGCGGTCTCAGGTCTGCCACTCGAAGAGGCTCCCCCACCGCCCCGAAAGCGGAAGTGGGGAGGGGTCCCAGATTCCGTAGCAGAGATAATTCCTTGCGCAAGAATGTGATTTGGGGGCGAAATTTTGCGGCTGTCAGTCTTTTTCGTTGGGCGTGGAGGCCGGAGAGAGAGAGAGAGAGTTTTGGGTAAGGGGGGCGTGTCGGTGGCTTGCGTGGGGCAGGAAGGGGTTAACGGGGTGCTGTGCATCGTTGGGGGCTGTCAAGTGGGGGCCGGGGGGGGGGGTTCGCGGGCGGATGGATCGACCAACCTCGGGAGGCCCCCAGTCTGGCCCATTTGAGAAGCGCCACCGAGCACTGAATGTGCATATGAAAGAGGGGCGGGGCGCTGTAGGAAGTGACCGTGTCCTTAAGGAGACCGGGCTTGCGGGAATTTCTAACATTATATCAGACTGAAGCGGGGGGAGGGACACAAAATCGTTCAGGAACACCTTCTGTCAATCAGCACCCTTAAGGTTCAGAGAGTCCCACTAGTCATTTTTGGAGGGATTGGGGCAGGGCTTCTGAGAGGAATTTTATGGGGGGGGGGGTACAAAGTGGTTTATGGGCCCCTTCCCAAAGAGAAAGGAGGTGAAACAGAGTGGTAGCAACAGGGACAAAACAGGGCAGGGGGAGGGTGGTGACAGCTAGAATTGAAACTTTACCTCAGAATGCAAGGGGGTGGTAATGAGATGCAAGTATCTTGTTGTCTCCTGTGCTCCCTGAGGCATCTGGTGGGCCACTGTGAGATAAAGGAAGCTGGACTAGTTGCGCCCTTGGCCTGATCCCGTGGGGCTTTTCTTATGTCTACTGAGCTTCCCAATGCAGAGCCCAGGTCTTCTTGCTCACAGGGCATCAGCAGTTAGATACAGTAATACGGAAAACTAGACACACCTAAGTCTCTCTAAAATCTTTTAAATAGATAATCAATGCAGAAAATTAGCCTCATGGTATTTAGGCTCACAGAATGGAAAGTGTCCTGTGTGCACCAAAATGTACTTCTGCTTCCAGCATCCCTTGTGGACAGCAAGTCTGGGAGAAACCGGAAAATGTAAGATCCCATGAAATCTGGGCTCCCTCCCATGGCGGCTGGGCCCCCTTTTTAAACCTGGCCTGGGTACAAATTACCCCCTTTACACACCACCCTCTCATGGGTCCTGGAGTGGGGAATTGTTTACTTTAGCTATAGAGCACTACTTTTTGGGAATCTTGATTGCCATTCATTGCATTTTTGTCTTGGGCTTCTTCAAAGGATCTCAGTGTATTTAAATATACAGCAGAATAAAAACTGACCTTTGTTCCAGTGCAGAGTTCTTTTATAGCTTTTCTTCTGTATCACTTGGGCTGGTAATTTCCTATCCACACCCACCAAATTGGTCTCTTGTCTCCGTCAGATGTCTGTTCTGCACGTAGTTTAAAATGGCTTCAAGGGGGGCAATTGAAACCAGTAAGCTGAAGCAGAACCTGGAAGAGCAGCTGGATAGATTAATGCAACAATTGCAAGATCTGGAGGAATGCAGGTAATACCCAGCTTCCAAGAAATGACTGGACTGACATGAATTTACAGAGCACCTGTAGAGCAGGGCAAAATTGGGTCTTTTTTCTCCTCATAATCTTTAGCTGATTGGGCTAGGATGGAATGATGTATTATACTGTACTCATGTGGCACAATCCCCTAGTCCCCATATCGTCTGGGCTTATTTACTTTCCAATGCTGATGCATGCATCCTGCAATGGGGGCAGTAAGAGAGGCTTCCTCAAACTAAGGGTATGTTTGTTCCCTTGCCCTGGGACTGCATAGCTGCTGCATCAGTACTGGAAAGCTGGAAAGGATTGGGCCCCAAAACAATTGTATGTTCCTTTTGCGTTCCCCCTGGCTTGTTTCCATCCCTTCCTCAAGTGTAAGACCTGTGAAGGAGAGACCTGCCTTCTGCAACATACGGCACCACATTCAGGACCATCTTAAATAAACACTTTTCTGGATGTTGCCCTCTTTCTATAATTCCTTTAAAATTGTCTTAAAAGGGTAGCTCTCGACAGTACGCTATGCTGCTTTTTACTCTTGTCCCCAGCAACCAAGTTAACAATATCAGTTTAATGTTGTCATTGTATTTTTCCTGATGCTGCTTCAACAGTGGGGGTTGTGTTACACCTCTGTGTGTGTGTGTGTGTGTGTGTGTGTGTGTGTGTGTTTTAGCATTTTAGATTTTTTTTTTAAGTCCAGTGTTGAACTGGTTTCCCAGTAGGATCATGGTCAACATCATGTAGGTTATACAGTTGCATTGGGGTAAGAAACAGGTGACTGCGTACAGAGACATGCTGGGCTTTGTCTGTCATCTGAATCGTAATGTTGCCTGCCGTTCAGAGATGAATTGGATGCAGACGAGTACGAAGAAACCAAGCAGGAGACGCTAGAGCAGCTGAGCGAGTTCAACGATTCCCTGAAGAAGATCATGTCTGGAAACATGACTTTGGTGGACGAGCTTAGCGGAATGCAGTTGGTGAGTCCTGTACACTGGTGGCTTCTTGCTGCAATGTGTCTGAAATTATGGTGCGATCCAGTGTTCATCCGTAAATGGAGTAAGATGTGGATTGCAGAAGTCTTGCAGTCCTGTATGCACTTACCTGGGAATAAGTTCCACTGAAATAAGTGGGACTCACCTCTGAACAGGTATGCCTAGGACCACGCTGTTGCTGTGCATGATGGCCTTGGGCACTGTTCTCTGTAGCTGTTGGTTAACATTTACTTTTGTCTAGTAGGTTGGCTGAAGTAGTATTTATGGCTTAAGATGTTACAACTCTAAGGGCGCAATCTTAACATGGAATTTGGCCGGCACAAGGGCCACCGTAAAGCGGGTTTGGACCACTCTTGGAGTCAGGGAGGATGGCACACATCTGTCTGCTGGCAAAAAAAGATTGGAAAGCCTTGACTTAAACTATACTTTTCCAGTCCAGAGGTAAAGGGAAACTGTGGCTTAACAAACCAGGAAGTTTTGCATTTACCTGGGTGTATAAGAGGAGGAGTGAAAAGGAGAGGGTAAGATGCAGGCGTCTCACTTTTTACTCATTAATTCAGGATGCAACGAATTGTGGCTTGTTGGTTCTGCTGAAACAGGCCAGTTTGAAACATGCTCGTGTGTTAAGTTGCTTAGCTCTGGGAAGTGCCTGGTATGATAACAAGTGGGTCTTTTGGGTGGGCTTATTTAAAGAGCGATAAAGAGCTCCATGGGCTACTGATGTAGCTGAGGATGTGATGTAGGTGGGAATGGTGGAGTTTGCTATAAACCATGCGTGCTGATTTTTGGCTTTCTTTCTCTCTTCCAGGCTATACAGGCAGCTATTAGTCAGGCTTTTAAAACTCCTGAAGTCATTCGAATGTTTGCCAAGAAACAGCCTGGGCAGCTACGGACAAGGCTGGCCGAGGTAAAGACTGTTTTTCTTTTTTTAAATTACTATCCACACCCACCACTATTGCTCCATCCGAATTCCACTTTGGAGATTCTGAGACAGAGCAGTATAGTGGCACAAAGGGGACTCTGGTTCGAATCCATGGTGCAACAGACAGCCTCTGTTGTAACGCTGTTACAGCGTTAATTCCTTTTGGTGCTATAAATTGTGTGTCTTTATTCATCAAATGGTTGATACTCATCAAATGGTTGAACCATTTATTCATCAAATGGTTGATGGGAATGGTGATTTTTCCCTTCTTCACACCCCACACCCTGCTCTCCTAAATAGATGGACAGAGATCTGATTGTAGGAAAGTTGGGGCGAGACCTCTACACCCAGCAAAAAGTGGAGATCCTCACTGCTCTCCAGAAACTTGGCGAGAAGGTATTGATTTGGGATGGCATTTTGCTCACTTGGAGCTATAAACAGCTGGGTGGATTGTATGTGCTGTTCAGTACTTGAACCTTGCAGGGATTTTGGCTCCCAGATAAACTGATATTTTCATTTTTATTATACAGGGAATTGAAAACACTAGCCCCTAAGCTGGTTTTAACGCATGTGCTCCTTGTTTTTTAACTACCCCGCAATGTTATTTAACCTATAGTCTGGACTCTTAGTCTGAATTCCAGTTTGGATTGCACTTTCCCCTCCCCCTTTGCTCACAAGAGGAGGAAGTCTTAAGTTTCCAGTCTCAGTTTGAATTAACCTCACTTTCCTGTTTTGTCCAAATTTCGGAAACTGTGGTTTGTTCGAACCCCTATTACTTCACAGACCTCTCCTGCAAATCAAGATCAAACTATGATCTGTTATCTTGGCTTGTGAACTAATGAAGCCTGAACAATTCATATTTGAACAAAACAGGAAACTGTGGTTTGTTGGAACCACAGTCAGAAGCTTCAGACTTCCTCCTGATTTGTGCTAGCCCGAGGCTCGCCACAGTTCATTTAACATCTTCAAAATTGTGCTTTATACTGTCTGAATTCAGCCTTAGACCTGCAACAGCTTTCTAAAACTCCTCTGTCAACTGCATTCTTCCTGGTTGTGAGGCTGAGGGCCAGAAATCCTATCCAACTTCCCAGACCTGATTCAGCCACAGTGCAGTCCCAAGGTAAGGGAACAAATGTTCCTTCACCTCGAGGAGGCTTCTATGACTGCCCCTCCATTGCTGGGTGCAGTGCGTGCCCCTTTGCCAAGGCTGCATCAGTGCCGGAAAGTTGGATAGGGTTGGGCCCTGCCTGGCTACATCACTGCCGAAAATATGTGACTTCTGTGGCTGATTTATCTGTGCTTGTTTTCAGCTGACTTCTGATGATGAGACATTTCTTTCAACCAATGCTGGAGCTGTGCTCAGCCAATTTGAGAGAGTCTCCAATGACCTTGGTAAATCTTTTTTTTAATTCCCTTTTTTTATGTCACTCTTTCATCATCCTTCTGTCTCATAATTCTGAACCTTCATGGTTTCTGTGTGGGTTAAGAGCAGGGCAACCCAATCCAATGGTTGCTGGGTGCCCGTAGGAGCGGCGGTAGCCATAGGAAGCTCAATTTGTCCCCTCCCCCGGGTAAGGGCACAGACCTGTATATGGGTCACCTTAAATCTGCACTGGCTTTTTTGCTGGTGCAGTCTTGAGAGCCTCCTGTCAGAGTACCACCGGTCCCACTCCCCACTACACCCCTTCCCCTTCCCAGTTCCGCCCTCCCTTCCTGCCTGGAAATTGTGCATTGCTGGCAGTGGTCTTCCTTATCACCTGCAGGCCTTGTGTGGGCACCTCTGGGTGCATATGGAAGTGCCATATGGCACATTTGCGACACCAGCACCCATGCTGTTATGACAGGATTAGGCCCTGAATACGGGGTCTACATAACTATTATTTATTCCATCTATGTTCATGATGTTTGATATAGATCCCTTCCTCGGGAGGCTTACAATTTAGAAACAGTGTGAATGCATTTTATTTTGTGGAAGTCAGGCAAGCTTATGCTGAAATAAGTACATTCATTTTAAAGTGCTGCAGCAAAGCAAGAGTCCTGCAACACAGTTACCCTTCTGTAGCTGATTTCAGTACAGTATGCCCCGGTATCTGCTGGGGTTCCATTCCAGACCCACCCCCCACCCCCGTGGATACCTGAAACCCTGGATACTGGGGATGCCATTTTGAAGACAGGGGAACTATGTCTTTTTGAAGACAGAAAAGGAACTACTGTGCTAGGGAATTGTGCCGAAGGCGTCATGGGAAAAGGTGGGTTTTGGGGAGAGATTTGAAGACAGAGAGGTGGCGTCATTGGCCTAGCCACGGAAAAAGGGGGAGGCATGGATCAGGGCACTGGGTGTTGGCCAAAGTGGGTGAGCCAATTCAAATGGAATGAGATGGTTCTGTACAGTGATCTCAGGCCATTACAGGCTGTGGAGGTACCCAGCAATTTGAATTGAGCCTGGAAACACATTGGTGGCAATGAAGACGAAACAAATGAGAGCGAGATGTTCCCATTCTCAGGGAGCACACAGGACAATAGGATCACGGGATGCAGGGCTCTTGTTGTCCTGTGTGCTCCCTAAGGCATCTGGTGGGCCACTGTGAGATACAGGAAGTTGGACCGGGGTCCTTTGGTCTGATCCATCTGGGGTTTTCTTAGGCTCCTACACACAGGCTCCACCAAGAACTCTTTCTGCAGCATTTGGGATATCCCTCTTTGCGGGGGGGCAGTTCTCTAAGACCCTGCCAATTTTGACCTTTGTCTCTGTGCTTCATTCTAGGATCAGGGGATAAAGTCTTCGCTCTGGCAAGTTTTGAGGTAGAAAAATCAAAGCAGTGAAGACCTTTCTTCTGCGGGGCACTTTGGTCTGCCGTGGTCAGCCTTGCTGGCCATTTTGTTTTTTTCCTAACCATGTTGTTGCATTTTATGTGTTTCTTACAAATGTTTTGTAACGCTCTCCGTCCGAACTGGTCCGGCCTGGCCCGCAACAAGAAGTGCACTTTGGCCAGCTCAGCACCTTCGGCTATGAGGCACAAACACTAAGTGGGACTTTTAAAACACACAAACAAAACCCAGAGCAGGTTTACGTACTGGGCTTGTCGTCTCTTGGATGGAAGCAGATGTGTGTCTGGTGTCTTTCTTGTTCATGTCTTTGCAATGAGAATTTCTCTAGTAAAAGATTCTTTCTCTCTTTTCGTTTTTTCGTGGCCTGGTGAGCAGCCGTTGCGTGTTGACAGCTGCATGGATTTCACTCCCTGCTAGGAGCTTGGTCACACATTTTTTTGGGGTAGGAAGGAAAAGTTGCGTAGTTCTGCTTAGAGCATAGCAACGTCCTGCTTGCAACTGCCTGAAAGCTGAGATTCTCTCGCCCTGCCTGTTCTGCACTGGGCATGAATGGACGCCATTGTGCAGCCAAGTCTTGATTGGCGAACAATCGCCGCCCCGTTGGGAGCCTTTTGCAGCAATTTAACTTTGTGGGTCGGGATGACAAGGGAAGCGGTCAGCGGCAGCAGCAAGGGGCCCCATCCCCCGTCTCCTTTGGTCGCCTGGAGCGTTCTTGGCTGTGGGCTGCCATTCTTCCCTTGTGTTTCTGGGGCGGCGTGAAATAGTTTCCTTCCAAGTAGAAACAAACAAACAGAGGGACCCTTCTTTTGTAGGGCTGGCCTGCTCCGTTGCTGAATGAAGGTCAGATGGGGCTCACCGTTGACCTTGTTAGTGCAGGCCCCCCCCCAGGGACTTCCAGCCACAACTCCAGATGCTAGTTTTTGACCTACAAGAGACTCAAGGGTTGGACGTCATAGTATTCCTTGAAGCATTTCTAGCCTGCCCTCCTCCAGATTGGTCAGGGTGGTGTAAATATGTTGCTGTCCCTTATGCTGTCACATCAACAACCCTGTGAGGTAGGTCAGGCTTAGAGTTGGTGACTGGCCCCAAGTCAGCTACTGAACTTCCTGGCTGAGCTGGCATTTGAACCGTGATCTGGCTGTGTCTGGCATCTAACCACTGCACCACATTGGGTATTGTCTAGAGTTTGCCTAGTTGGTGTGTCTAGAGGACCATTGAAGAAGGGGTGGCACGTCCCTTAAGTTTCTTGGGAAGGGAGGCTGCAAGGTTGGAACCCCAGAATCTGTATTCCAAATCTTTGTTGCTGCACCATTTAGGTAGACACAGAGACCCTTTGGCTTCCCCTCTAGAGGACCCCAGGAGGACCCCCTTCTGCTCATTGACCTCAGGAGAAAATGGGTTGCATTCAATGAGATTCTCATCTGAATATACAACGCTGAAACATTGTTTGCATTATGCTCTGAAACTGAGTGGACTAGAGAACTTTGAATTAATTAGAACATCCACCTTCTTCCTTGCCTCCTCCTTGTTGCTTAACTCGAAGTAGATCATCTTGGGGCTTGGTGTAAAATATGAGTGAACAGTAACACATTCATTAACCCTCTTAATGTTTCCATAGATTCCAAATGACACGCCGCAAGTAGTAATTGCAGAAATTGCCGCACTTTCTCTCCTGCTTAGAAATAAGCAAATACAGTGCCTATATTGTTTTCTTGGCTTGCTGCCATGTGTGGGTTGCCGAACGGGTGCTATCCACAGCACATCAGAATGTTGCGCCAATGTAATTCTCCCTTATTCAGCATTTTTGAAAGTGCTGTAATGAAATGGGTTGGGGGAAAAGAGGGAGGGAGGGAGGAGGGGTTTGCTTACAAATGAGCAATGGGCCCAGGCCAATCTCCCCCAGAATGGACCTCTGATAGAAGGGGAATGGAGAGAACCCTTCCTGACTTAGCGAGGCTCTTGGGGTGGCAGAGTTCCAAATGAGCATTGGCATCAGGCAAGGGGGAAATTTCCTTCATTCCTCCATCATCCCAACAGCTTGTTCTGCAATGTCTTAAAGTCAAGCTAGATATTTTTCAGACTCAAAAGATAAATAGATTTGTGGATTGCACCAATTTGTACTGTTAGTGGTGTTGGGATTTTCCATATTTGAACAGACACATACCTGTGCATAGGAAAAAATAGTGTGTTGGGGATAAACCTGGGATGAAGTATTTTTCATGGCATGCTAGCTTTCTATGTGCAGGGTATGTGTCTGTGCACTCATCAGTTCTCCATCTGCAGTCCAAAGCAGAAATGGCCTTGATGAGAGGCCTCTATAGACATTCAGAATGCTTGCAACGCCCAGAGGTGTGTTAGCAAGTGTTGCCCCACCCCACACTGCCAGTGTACTTCTAGTTCCAATCCCAGTCCTCCCTGGGAGGCACATGCTGTCCATGAGGAGAGGGGCCAGAGCTTTCCTATGCCGATTCCTAATCCTAACGCAGGTTGTGCTTGGTCTGTGGTTGCATAAACTGCAAAGGATGAGGATAGTTCACACATCATTGGGGGCCTCCCATTAACATGGGACCCACAGAAAGTTCAGCTTTTCACATTTGCTTGGGTTGAAGGATCAGCAGACTGTGAGAGCAAAACGCCAGCTGGCTCAAGCAAGCAAGCTCCATCACTGGCATCAGGGAATAGATGCTCCTGCAGGTCAACAGAACCCATTTAGCAAGAGTTCATGGGTTTTTTTTTTTTTTTTTTTTTTTGCAACATGCTACTTCTACTGTTTGCTTTTCCGTAACAGGGATCCAGATACCTGCATGACAAGTAGACTTAGGGAGGGCCTTTCTAACGGGACACATCTGTGCCAGGGAATGCTGCAGTCTGTGTCTTCATATTCCACAGAAAGGTGGGAGAATAGCCCTGGTCAGGAGAAAATAAGACTAGGGCAACTAGGCCTGGCAGAGGAGGAACTGGGGCTTGTGCTGGAGAACCTATTGAGCCTGGAAGCATCAGCACAGCATTTCCTAGGCTTGGGTGTTCCCTTTTGGGCTGTGATGCTTTTGACCACCCTGACAGTAGTCACCGGTGTCCTCTGTGCCCCATGACTCAAGCTTGGCATGCGGGAGGAGGAGCCTTTGCATGCATGTATATTTTAAAAAACCTAAAAGGTTAACTGCAGCTTATATAAATAAATAAACCTAAAAGGTTAACTGCAGCTTATATAAATACAGGGACGTGGTGGCGCAGCGAGTTAATCCGCTGTCGCTGGGCTTTCAACCGCAAGGTTGGGAGTTCGAGACTGCGTGACGGAGTGAGCTCCCGTTGCTTGTCCCAGCTCCTGCCAACCTAGCAGTTCGAAAGCACCTAAAAAAATGCAAGTAGCTAAATAGGGACCACTTTGGTGGGAAGGTAACGGCGTTCCGTGCGCTACGGCGTAGAATCATGCTGGCCACCATGATCGGACAAAAACGCCGGCTCACAGGCTTTGAAACGGAGATGAGCACCGCCCCCTACAGTCGGTCACGACTAGACCATTCGGTCGTGGGGAAACCTTTACCTTTACCTTATATAAATGTGCAGGGCTGGTAGACCTCCTTTCCCTGAATACTGCAGCAGTCTCATTAGCGATGATTAGAGGGCTAGCCCTTTGCCTGCAGGAACGGGGCTTTGTAGTCATAAATCCTTGCCTTCAGCCAAATCCAGCCACTGCACCAGCAGGGAAACAGGCTCCTGCCTCTGATCTCCCGCTTTCTGCCTTGAGATTTGCATTTTCTCATCCTGCTTTGCATTAGTGTTCATCTCATTCTAATAAGCTGTCACGGAGAAATGCATTTTGTTGATTGTTGATGTATTTTGCACCCCTTTTCCCCCTCTTAATACACATACTTTTGGGGGTTATACTTATTGCCATTTAACAGCGCTTCCTCTGACAATTCCATTCATCTCAGTTGTGTTATGACATTTTGGATGTTTTGTTTTTTTTTTTGTAGAAGGGGAGGGCTGCTTTTTTCTGTTTTAAGTAAAGCTAAGATTGCTTAAAGCAAGAGAAAATCAGGCTGCAGGTGTTTTAATGCTTGGGGTTGAAAATCTGAATCGCTTTTAAGAAATTTGCCCGCAAATGCATAGATCCTGAACCCCATCCAGGGGAGGAGTTTACTTAGTGAAAATCAACTATTTCTTTTGAATATGGATCTCCTGTTAATGGGCAATGTGAAAGCAGATTAGTTAAAGCCTGCAAAACACAACAGCCCTTGAGGTAGGCCACTAGCACTCCCATTCTGTCCCCAATACTCATTTCTAGATTCTGGAGAATGGTGGAATGCAAAAGATCACAACCAGGGGGTACTGTACTTCCTTTCTGCCTCCTGCACCTCTTTTCTCTGTGAAAGAGATATTTTGCCCCATCTTTTTTTCTGATGCAAAAAACCTTGATTAAAAATAACTGCAACAACTAACCCATATAGTACAAAGAATGGGGTTTTGGAATTCCTAGATGGCAGTGTTGCATACCTGTTGGCTCCTCTAAAATGGGCAGCCACTTCCTTGAAAGAAAGCTCCAGATAATTAGGCCAGTGCAGGGTCTCTAATTTTGGCCAAGACCTTTGTCTTACTTAGCATCAGAAATAATCCACCCCTGCTGTCACAGGGAAGGAATCAGCTCATAGTGGCAGCTGGATTACGAAAGAATCTGCCATGCATTTCAAAGAAGATTACCAGGGGTGGCTCCTGCGGAAGAGTCTCAACCAGGAGACTATTTGTTCAGCGTGAAAGGGGCCTATGAGCAGCAGCTCCGGCGAAGGAGCTTTAACAGCTCCTGAGGATGCAGAAGATGGAGGGGGTCTCATAAAGATGCAGACCTACAGCAGGCTCCCCCACTGAAATGCGACATTCTTTAAAACCTCTCTCCACAGATAGGAAGATGTGGGGGGGGTGGGTACATAAAGGATTCAGAACAGGATTGTGCCCAAAATGGCTTAATATCTACAACTGAAAAATCAATAAAACGAGCTAATAGTGCGCAATTTCCAAAAGCTTTTAAATTAGGCGTCTGATACCACAGGCATGCTGAGTGAAGGTGTTGCTCCATAGGTTTGGGGTGGGGGTGTTAATTAGGATATGGGAAAACAACTCAGGATTGTGGCTTTTTAAACCTAAGTACATTTATTTGCAAGGACCCCCAGCATGCCTCACAAAAAGAATGCAATACAGGAGAAACACTGTAAAAATGCAGAACAGTAGCACAGAAAACACAAAAAAATATGCCTTTGGAACAGCATGATACTAGTGATTGATTGATTGATTGATTGATTGATTGATGTTAATACTATATTAATTAATTATTCAGTTATGTATACCACCCTTCCTCCCAGTTTCCTCAGGGTGGTTGTGTACATGCCCTAAAAGTATTACCAGGTTTCCACTGCTCCCCAAAGGGCAGAGCAGTGATTGAGTATAGTGGTGTCTGTACCTCAGTAAACATAGGGAGTCTTACTTCCAACCAAATGTGAATATGATTGCATTATCGGTGTCTTGACATAGTCCTCTGACCAATGAATTTGGTTCTGTCTTTTTATGTTGTTTATGGGTACGAGCACTGCTGTTATATGCAAGCCACTAAAGCACAAGTCTCATAATATCTATCATTTTCTGTTATCTGCTTGCAAAGTTTGGGTTGAATTCTGGAGCACGTGGGACTCCCAAGGTCCTGCCCCTGAAGAGCTGAACAACTGATCGGCCAAATGAGGACAAGGCAGAGCATATGGCGTGTTTTTTAAAATTGCATTAAGCCTGTCATTCCTTCAAAAGCAATCTCGGTCAGTCACAAAGGGTAAACAGATGCCTTAATTGCAGGTTCCCCACCTCACATGAGCATCAAATGGCTTTGGATATTTCTCTCTGCTTCACATACCGCGTTAATTAACACGACTCCAGCGGAAGGCTCCCAGAGTGATGTTTCCGCGCTGTCTTTCCCCCGCCTGCATGGCTGCGTGCAGGTTCTTTTCGTCAATAATTAATCACCATTACTGCCTGCTGCTCGCTGTGTACATGTCAGTGATCGTCTCAGATCCCAGCATATTTGCACCCTTCCAGTTCCTGTCTGCAGCTTGCTTTTGCTCTTTCTCACAGGCTTTCATGTTAAGGTCTTCATTAAGTGACACAGACTGTAGATTTCAGTGGTATCTTGCTTTGATGTCATTTTGGGACTGAAAGCACAGACGGGGAAATGCTGCCCTATTAGTTGCTGTGGCTTATAAGGAAGAATACCAGATGAAGAATAAAGCAAATGTAACTTTAACCCACTTGGGCAGTGTGATCCTCTGGGGTAGTCTTATATTTGAGAAAATGCACAAGCAGAGGAAAACAAGCAATCTTTTCCAATTGTCTAGAGCAGGTAACTTCTGCCTTTCTTCCCCATGCCACCTGATGATGTTCTTTGGGGGACAAAAAGCACATAGCTGATATCTCTCCCACTATGTGCCTGAGAACTACTTGTCAATTTCACTATTGTCACTTCATATTGGAGCCTTCCTAGATCTTTTCTGCTCAGTGCTCTTCACATTGCAGTGCTGAGGTTGCCACACGATCTGTCTTTTCTTCCATCCAATCCCAATATGGTTGCCAGTATGAATCAATAAGGAATCATGTAATTGGCATATGACATACAGCAATGCATTTATTTCAAAAATGTAAGCCCCATCCAATACCCAAGAAATAAGATATTTCTTATTTATGTGAAGAATGTATACCCTGCCTTTCCCAAGCCAAAGCAAATGCTCAAGTTGGCTTTCATGGGTAGGCTAGTCCAAACCACCATTTTTCAATGGGATTTTTACCAATATACAGCATTCTGTGATTCCCCAAATCCTCAGTCCCAGATGTAGCCTTCACAGTGTGGTTCTCTCCTCTGCCTGTGTGCTATTGAGCTTCAGCAGGCAATAGCAAGTCAAGCCTGGACAGGTTTGCCAGCTGGCCTTCTCACACATTCCCACACTGGCTAATCCACAGCTACTCCATTCTGCCACAACATTGGCTGCAGCTTGTCACAGCCTGGCGTTCTGTCTCCCATCCAAGAAAAGACCAGATTTTCCTGCTTAGCCTCAGGCAGTCCACACCTCCAGCCCATAGGTGTAATATCTATATTACCAAACTGTAACCTTCCCAATCCAAATCTGTGCCTCTGCCATGGACTCATTCTGGCGGCTACAGGCAAACCTCTCTCTTTTGGCCTGTCTTCCACATCTCTAATAAGGTGGAGGGGATTCGACTATATTACCTCAAATAAATTGTTGGAAGGATTAAGGCTGCAGTCCTATGCACACTTTCCTGAGAGTAAGCCCTATTGAACATAATGGGACTTACTTCTGTGTAGACATGCATAGGTTTGTGCTGTAAATTATAATTATATATGCAGGACTTTACACTCTCAGAAATCACTATACAAATTTGATGGTGATGTTTGAGTGCCTGGAAAAAAGTGGCGGTAAACAATGTAAAAATTAAGAAAGGTGAGCTTTGCCACCCTCCCAACCTTACAATCTAAACAGATAAGACTGAACAGATAAAAGAAGGTGGGGTGTAAGGAGAGACAATAGAGGAACAGAGGCGTATAAGGTTTTCTTTTATGCCTACAGTCACAATGAGAATAACATTGAGCCCCTAAGCCCCACCTTCTTTCCTCTGTCCCTGCCCATCATCCATCCTAAGCCACCCCCCGCGCCTCTAGTTCCTCCTCCGCCCCACACCTGGCCACGCCCCTCTCTCCTTCCAATTTGCCGCTCAGACCCCTGCGGCCACGCCCCGCTCCCGAAACAATGCCCCCCCTTGTCTCGCCCGAGCACAAACCGACCCCATGGCCACGCCCCCTTCCCCTCAGCTCGCCGCCTTGCCTGAGGCGACGCAGCTCGCCGCCTCTCAGCAGCCTCGGGCGCTGGGACGCGGCAGGCAGCGGCGGGTCCCTCCCACCCGGAGTCGCCCAGGCGCCTCCTCCGCTCCCTCCCTCGGTCGGTCGCCGCCGCTGTGAGTCACGACGAGAGGGAGGAGGAAGAGGCGCGAGGCGAGGAGAAGAACTGGCGGCGCCGCCGTCGCCTCCGCACCGCTCACCGCCGCCGCCGCTTCGAGTCGGGCGAGGGACGAACCGCCGCTCCTCGGGCCCTGAAGGGGGGCGACCCCGCTCCGCGCACTCTGCCCGCCCCCGCCCCGCCCCCCACTCAGGTAAGCGCCTCTCCGCTCTGTCGCTCCCCCTGCGGGGCAACAAAAGGGAGCCGCGCGAGCCTGTGCGGAGGTTTCCCCCTCGACGGCCTGGCTGCGCCGCGCGCGCGCTCACGTTCGTTGCTCGAGTCGCGCGCGCGCCCGCCCGCTCCTTATTCTCCCCTCCCCCCACCAACCGTCCCTCCCCTCAGCGCGCTCACGCTCACCCCCGTCCCGTGTCTCTCTCTCCCCCCTCCCCACAAGGGTTGCCATCATGGAGTCGGTCTTGCTTCCCTCTCACTGTGCTCCACCACAGGATGCTTCTGCCCCCTCCCCAGGCCTCCCACCTCTCCCTTCATTCCTCCCCTTCCTTGGTCTCCATCATGGAGTCAGTCTTGCTTCCCTCTCACTGCGCTTCAGAGGAGGCTTCTTCCTGGTCCCATCTCTCCCCCCCCCCAAAGCCATGGTTCTCTTGCTATTTTTCCTCCACCACTCCTTATTGGGAAAAGCAGGTGCGTGGTGGTTAAGCGTGGAGCAGGGGCTTCCCCCTGCAGTATGCTTGTACTGGATTCAGCCTGTGTTTTCCAGTGGGTTCTGCCATGGCTTCTGCCTTCTGTGCCCTCATTGTAATTCTTAATAATATAAATGGACACCCTTTCAGGTCTACCTGTGTTGCTTTATCTCATTCATAGGATTTTGCCTTCTACCAAGTCAGACTTTTGTTCCAACTCAGCTCAGTACTGTCAACACTGGCTGGCACCATCTCTCCAAGGTTTCAGACAAGGGTCTGAACCTCTTAGCTGCCAGGAATGGAACCTGCATGCAAAGCAGGGGCTCTTCCGTTGAGCTGTCATGCCTCCCTTAAACTCATTTATTTTATCATACCTTTTTAGGTCTTTTGGCACATACACAGCCTAATCCTTTCAGCCATTTTCCCTTAGGACTGTTCCAATTCTAGCGTCTCTCATGCCCCAAAAATTCTTCCTCTCCTCCCTGTTTCTGAGTCTGTCCTCATTAAAATTGTCTCTATAGATCTACTTTCAATAAGATTTTCTTTCATGACATTCCGATCCTACATTTCATTCCTTTCCACACGTGCTGTTCCTACTCAAGCTTTCCCTTGTTATGTCTCCCAAAAATCTTTTTGCTCACGTTTTGTCTCCTTCGTTCTTCAGTGATGTTTTCCTTCCAGATGGCTCCACTTCCTCTCACTCTTCTCAAGGCTGCCTCCCCATCCCTATTCTGTCATAAACACATTAGCACAATTTCCTTGGGTGGTGTTCCCAGGCTTTTTTGGAACGCTCATCATTCCCAAGTTCTCATTTTTTTTGTGCAGATCTTCTAAATGCACTGTGGGGTGGGGGGACAATACTTCCACCTGTGCCCCTTCCTGTTGTGCTCCAGCTTCCCTGAAAACTCTCCATCTCCACATTGGGCAAATGTGGCTGTTTGGCTCAAGACTGTTCCATTCAATTTTGTAAATGGCATTTGTGGGTGTGCATTTAAAACACCTGAGGTGTATTCCTAAGCATGTTAAGTGAGAACTTGGCACATACGTATATGATTGCTTGCTGGTAAGATGAGGTACATTGCAAAATCCTTGTTGAATCTGTGTCAAACCCAGGTTGTTCTCTGCTTCATCTTCAAAATGCCCTCCATGTTTTCTTTATGTCACTTTCGAAGAAGAAAAATCAATCAATCAATCACTAGTATTTATATACCGCTTTTCAACACAAAGTTCACAAAGCGGTTTACAGGCAAATAATAACATTAAAGTTAAATGGCTCCCTGTCCCAAAAGGGCTCACAATCTAAAAGAATGGAGAACACCACCAGCAACAGCCACGAGAAAGACACTGTGCTGGGGTGAAGAGGGACAATTGCTCTCCCCCTGCTAAATATAAGAGGACACCACTGGAAAAAGTGCCTCTTGCCCAGTTAGCAGGGGTTGTCACTTGGAGCACTGGATCATCGTGGCTCCTAGTCATGTAGTTCTTGTATATCATTATTCACTTTTCTTCTGTTCTAAACTCTCCCCTCTCCACAAAAAAGACAGAATTTGACACATTGCAGAAATAGCTGGGAGTGGGAGACTGTCTTTTCTGTAATGTGTGAAGGAACCCCTAACTACTATCCACTCTTCATCCTTTCTTTCCTCATTACACCCCCACCTCAGGGCTGTCTTGTTTGCTTAGTTGACACTACCACTTCTCTGAACCATTCTTAGATTGCATGCTCAGAACCACTCCGGATGATTTCTTTTGCTTTTATTTATTCAACTTGTATCCTGTTTTTCATGAAGAACTACCATTACATAGAAACTTAAATATAAAGCAATGCAATAATAGTTTTTTAAAGTAACATTCATTTAATAAAAACATACAAAGCCGCAGAGAAGAATCGGGCTCGAGTTAAAAGTTGTCTTGAGCAGAAGTGTCTTCAGCTGGCAGAGAGAATTAGTTCCGTGGTAACTGCTCAGTTATACACTTTATGTACCCATTCATTCATCCCTATCCTGCCTTTCATGAGATAATCCAATGGAAGATTTAATTGGAATGGGTTTTAAAATGGCTAAAAGCTAGATTTCTGCCCCCTTCACTTCTTTGGTATATGCCAGTGGGTAAACGAGGGTTCTAATTGTAGTTGGTAGGTGTGCCATCAAGAATTGTAGTTCTGGTGGCCTTCTGTATGGTACATAAATGCCTATCCTGCCCACCCTCAAGGTTCATATTCAAGATTAATTGCCACTTCCTTGCTACATTTTATCTCCCTCCTCCCAAAGGGTACTTCACAGATTAAGCAGTAACTTCCCTTTGAACATAATTGATATTGTCTCCCAAAGTTTAATGTAAAACATTTTATGTAATTAACGTTGAAGACTAAGGTAAATATTGGATCTGGTGTTCCATGGGACTTTGCAGGACATTGCACATAAACTGCACACCATCCTTATTTTGATATCATGAGACATTTTAAGATAGGTTCTTTATTTGGGCAGTAAGTGTCAGAATGGACCAGCTGGGTGGTCCTTTGGATCTCAAATAGGCACTTTTGTCCTCTGCTGATTTAATATGAGAGAGTAAACTTAAGGGTACTACTTGAATGATCTGTGCTGAGTAGAAACACAATTACTGTACTTCCATGAACCAACATGATCTAATTTCATGTCTGAAATGTGACTGCCTAGAGTGCATGAATCAGGTATTAATGGTAATAAGTAGATAATTCTGACTATGAAGTAATTCTCCTCTTGCATGAGAACTTAAATTTAGTTACTTAGACAAATGGATGACTATAATTGAATTGAGGGTTGGAGAAACCTTGATTTCAATGCTTCCTGATTGGGATTGGAGGTGGATAAAGGGTGATTGGTGTGACTTCTAGGTCAGCATGTGGAACTGACCTGGTGGAGCAGAGCTGCAAGGTAAATTTGCCTCTTCTGTGTGTGGGGAACTACCCTTCAGAAGATTTCAGAAGCCCACTAATATTTGTGTGGACTTTTCAGTTGTAGCTTGATAGTTTGCAATTGCAAGTGTGGTGTGACTTTGTATTGATAGGAGGGTCTTCCAAGCATATAGCACACCTATGACATGTGTGTCAAAGCTGACACCACAATATTTATGGTGACACACCAGCATTCACCAATGCCTGACAAAAACGAGTTTGTTTTCCTCATTTTTCATTTTTGTAATTATTTGATGCTTCTTTATATAATATATAGCACCATACATGATTAGATTATATTTTTTGTTTAAATAGATGGATATAAAGAATTGTTTCTCTTTTGTTTGGGAGGGGGGTTGACACACCAGCAGAGTCGAGTTAAGCATTTTCCTAAGTTTTGACACGCCAAGCCCAAAAGGTTCGCCATCACTGATATAGCATGATTGCCTGTACTTAATATCTCTGAATGACCACATTGGGATTCTCTTTTAAACAACTTTCAAATGTTCTCTTTTAAGCATATGTAAACAATAGGAGATGTAAACAATAGGGTTGTAAATAATAGGAGATGTTTCGTTTATACTAGGCTGAAATGATTCAGGGGTAGAGAGCAGGATTCTTGCATTGTTTGCAGTAGAGGATGGCGGGAGAGTGCAACAATTAAAATTCTTGATTTTGCTTTATGGAACAGAATTTTATTCAGTGTGGAAGATGCTTAAGCTACACTCTTGTTGTTGGTAGAACCTTTTAAAGAGTTAATGAGGTACCAAATTCTGATTGAACACTGGAAAAAGATTTTGTCTTAATCAAGCCTCTAGAAATCCATAAGCCTCTAGAAATCCTCCTGCTTTAATTACTGGTGCACAATGAAACTTTAGTAACTAAGCTGTTTATGTGGGTTAATCGTGGTGTATATTGTACAGTCTTTCCTCTGTTACTGTGCAAGATTTATCTGGCAAATGTTCTCTCCCCTCTGGAACAGGCACACTTCTGAATAAGTCGGTCTTGATAAGTGTTTAACTTTATTAACGTTAATCCTGCATAAATCAAGTTTGTGCAGTGATTAGTTGCAGGATGTTGTATAAAGCTTCCTAGTCACTTGTCTGCCTCTTCAGCCATGTAGCAATTTCATTCCCTTCCTGCAAAGGACTCATGCAGTGAATTTGCATTAATTAAGCCTTTGCATGAATCATTATCTGGAAGATTTCAGAAGTATATCACAGTCTATTAGCAGTTAAAATAAAAGTTCTGTTAATCTGTTACCTTGAGTTTATTAGTCCTGCTGCAGTGTTGTTTTACAAGTAGCTGTGTCTGGAAAGGAAGGAAACTACACCCTGCTGAGGACATTTCCTTCCCAGTAATGTACAACTTTTTTACAAAAAGCTGTAAATCTAACAACCTAGTGCCACAAAATTAGAACACACACAACTACAGGTGGGAAAATATTTCCACATGTTAATCTTCAGTTTTGGATGTAAATGATGAGTTTGTGCAGAACTTGGGAGATTGGTGTAGTATAATATACAAGCAATAATGTATGATTTATTGTAGTTTAAATGACCTGTTTTGAAAAATAGTGTTTATTTGAAAAATTTCCATGCCACCTAAAATTCTAATCATGGTTACTTTAGAATTAGAAATATCATTTTTGCCCCTGGTTTGAACATTGTCCAGAGATGTTGGAGACAAAAGCAGTTACATGGTTTGCAGCACTTAAATACCAACTTGTACAAAGGCAGCTGTATTCTTTTACATTAGTCAGTATGGTACATGCTTCTCCACACCTTCCCAACCAAATGTTGTATGACTGGAGTGGACCACAAGGTAAGTAATTCTTCCTTTATCCACTGCCACCCACCATATCCGTATTCAATAGCTATCTGTTGTCCTCCATTCAACCTTATTGTATTGATTGACAGTGCTATTTGGAATAAACTGGAAGGATGCTTCTGGTATGGTAATGCACTGCTATGTAATAAAAAGCTTGAAATATAAAAAACAAAGCTATGTAAGCTTTGCCTGTAACAAGTGTCTAGGTGAGATCTGGGCTTGTCTTTTAGCTGGAGAGAAGAACTGGGATTGCCCTTTGGAAAATTCTGCAAAATGCTTGCAAAGTCCGTCAAAGATGATGAAATTAAAATAAAGCACAAAACTGATTAAATTCCATTATGAAGTCTGACCACACTACTCAAATGATGTCTGGCCTCAGGTTTTATACTGTACTATAGACTCTTCAATTAGCTCTTAAAATGTATTTCCAACTGATGATATACTGATTTTTTTTTTAAGGCTTTGGATTGATTAGTAACTCACCATATGTGTGTGAGTGACCAAAGTAGCTCGCAGTTGCTTCTATGATGTCAGCAAGAAAATGAAGCTGTTGACATATTTGTGGCATATGTTTTCCAAGCTGTGTCATAATTAAAATAATATTGGAGAGAATGTTTCCAATGGCCAGAAGTAAAGATTAATGCTTGTGATACACGGCATGAGTCATGATGAGGGGAAATAATTCTCCAGAACTTGACCATGAGAAAACTGTTTTGTTATGTTTGACACTTATTGTGAAGAAAATAAAAATGGGTTATTACGGAACTTTGGCTAGCTGGTTACACAGCTTATACTCGAGCTCATTCTTGCGCCATGCAAAACAGTGTATACAGTTTTTTCAACATGGTGTTGTATTCAGCTTGTACAAATGGCATCCTCCTTTTGGGTAAGTAGATTGCTGGAGCCATTGCCCAACCTCTCAGGCATGTCAGTAGAAGTAGTAGTATTTATTTTAGGCACTTAGATACTACCTTTCCCACATAAAAAATTAAGTGCTCTTTGAAACTTAAATAATTGCACCAACCTTCGGACATTTTTCTATAATCCTAAAGGTTTGCATTTGTTGGAAGGTGCTTGGTTTAGAGCAGATAGTCCGTACTAACTATTTGTACATTTCAGTTAGCAATTGTGTGAGGCTCCTTGGAAATGTGACTGCTTGTGTTCTAGTGGCTATTACTGTGAAGAGTAGCTGTAGTATTACAAATGCAATAATACATTCTTGAGAATAGGAGATGTTCTGGAAGATAGAGCAAAGTTGTGCCTTGTTCTTAATTTGAGACCAAACCTCTCTTATTGCCAATAATTTTTGCATGTTTACCAACATGAAGTTCCAACTAATGTAGATATTTGAAAGCATGGCTCCTTTGCAGAGAGACCATTGTTCAGTGGGTAGAGCACATGGTTTGCATACAGATGATTTCTGGCTCAGTCACCAGCATCTTCAATTAAAAGGTCAGGTAGGAGGACTAGGTAGCAGTCTGCGATCATAAAAGGTCCAGAAACATTGGTTGACTGACTTAACTACATAAAAGATAACAGAAGCAGTCCTTCTTTGCTGACATGATTTAGCAAAAATATTACTTGCATATTCCTTTAAAGACATAAGAAGGAGACAAGTTCAACAACAAATCATAGTTAATAACTGGACTCATTGTGGCCAGGCAGAATTACCTGATTCTGGAAATTAATGCCCTTGACCCCTGCTAACTGGGCAAGAGGCACTTTTCATGTGGTGTTCCTCTTATATTTAGCAGGGGGAGAGTAATTGTCCCTCTTCACCCCTGCACAGTGTCTTTTCTAGTGGTTGTTGCTGGTGGTGTTTTGCATATTTTTAGATTGTGAGCCCTTTGGGACAGGGAGCCATTTAACTTTATTATTACTATTTGCCTGTAAACCGCTTTGTGTTAAAAAGCGGTATATAAATACTATTTGAATGAATGAATGATGTGTTTTGAAACCCTATCATGAAAGAAGTTACAGAAATAACAAAGACATTACCAGGAAAGGAAAATGTTCTGTTTTGATTTAGAAGGTGAAATGTATAGATG
This sequence comes from Lerista edwardsae, assembly GCA_029204185.1. Taxonomy (NCBI): domain Eukaryota; kingdom Metazoa; phylum Chordata; class Lepidosauria; order Squamata; family Scincidae; genus Lerista; species Lerista edwardsae. Next base: position 4,734,290 of record JAJKFI010000091.1, read on the forward strand.
GCTGCAGTTTTTTCCCCCTCATTCAGAGAACTGTATCTAAAAAGTGAATTGAGAACCCTGCTTGGAAGCTAGGATTGGAGAATTCATCTGAAGTCAAATGGAGCAGAAATCTTACACCAGGAGGCTTGAGAATCTCTGAGAAGCTTGACATGTTCAGGGGGGAAATGACATTAAGCATTCCAAATCCTACCATTCAATTATAAATGGATAAGTGTTATGGATTCCCCATTGCTTGTATCTCTGTGGAGAAGTGAATTAATGCAGTCTGCAGTTGCCTGTGGCTGAAGACCATGAATCATATTGAATGAAAACAAAATAGTCAGGATTGTGGAACCTGGGTTTCTTATGTCAGTGTTCAGTGGCAGGGTTCATTGTAAATCGGCACAGCTTCAAGATGCAGCATCTTTCCTGTACCTTCTGTGTGACCACTTATAACTGTTGAATGTGCCCCATAGTGTGGCCACAGAGGTGAACCATTTTAATCTTGGATAACAGAATTGCCAATTTACTCAAATGCTTCAGTGTGCGTTTTTAGGTTCAAGATTTGCACAGTACTTGTGAAGTTGTTCCTCTTTATTGCTGCATCTTTTGCTCATTTGCTTTTAAGCTTTTGCTAAAAAAACAGCTGTCCAGCTTGGTTCTGGAGACCTCTGGGGTTCCTCAGTGGAAAGACAAGTAATGTCAGTCATGCTTCCCTTAAAGAATTTGCCCATCACTTGAGATGGTGTCCAGTGGTACATGTGGAACCCTCAGACCCCTGCCATCTGGCAGAGAGGCCAGCAATCTAATGTGACAAGCAGCAGGAGGCCTGGTAGGTAGAGCTCCAGTGTATGCTTTTCATGTGCTTAAAAAAGCCCTCTCATCTGCCTTGAGCCTCTTACTGGTACTGGTACTCTTATGTCCCCTGGGGATGACATAATCGCCAGGTACTTCCAATAGGTGGACCATGCAAAGTGGTATGGGGGGGGGGGACAAATGTTGAGGCACGCTGCTCTAGAGCACGTCCCTAAATCCTCTACGACAGTGGTTCTCAAAACTTTTTGTCACCAGGACCCACTTTTTAGAATGGCATTTTTGTTGGGACCCACCAGAAGGGATGTCATGGTCAGAAGTGACATCCTCAAGCAGGAAGTGCTGTCAGGAATGCAAACTGGCATTCTATTCCTGGACTGCAACAATTGCATCCCTGACAGAAAACATGATGAGGACAAAATATTATGTAAAAACACTGAACTAAAAATTTTTAAAAAGAAAAACCACTTGAAAATGTAAACCGTTACTCTCACAAAAGAAATACAGCAAGAATAAGGACTGCAGCTTCCAAGATGGTGGCTCCCAGCTTTCTGCGACCCACCTGGCATCAGGTCGCAACCTACCAAGTGGATCTCGACCCACATTTTGAGAAACTCTGCTCTACAATAGAAGACCATTTCAACCGACGTTTCTGTGTAGAAAGGTGTCTGTGAAGGTAGACCAATAATAGGCACATATGTATTTGTATAGCACATTCAAATTCTGTGTGTGCAAAAACACTTCTTGTGTACTATACTGTTTGGTAAATATTGCTATTTCCCACATTGCAGCTGAGACAGTGAGGAAGCAGTTTGCCCCAAGGCCACTGCTGTAATATTTGCTCACACATAGATCTGCTTATAGGCAGGGATACTAGTCTAAAGCAGCTTATATGATTGTTGGTTTAAGAGCTGGAAAAGGTGTCTAATGATCTAGAACACTGAGGAGGTGTGTGTGTGCGTGGTCTTGTGGCATGCATGTGTCACTACTGTTGGAAATGCTGTTTCTGAAGGAAGATACATTTTTCCATGAAATGTTTGTCTCAGCAGAAATGTAAAACCCCGTTAAAGCCCTACTTATTCCAAAAATGGGGAACTGAGGTTAGCTTAGCTGAGTTGGCTCTGAAACTTGGCTTTGACCCACGGGATCCATTATGTGAACCGCATAATGAACAATGCTCCAGGCCCTGTTGGTAGTTCAGCTGTTTGTACAGCTGTCTTGGTGAGCATTGCTCTTGCTTCAGGGACCTTAGTCATCATCTTCACATATATACTCGCATCCCGTATCCAAATACCCACACCCAATATCCTATTACAGAACATGTCTGTATCCTGAGAGATAATGTACGCACAGTTGACCAGATTTTGAGTTGTACTGAAAATCCTTGGAATTGAAGGCACGGGATTAGGTCTGCCATGAAGTTGGCTTGTGGGTTTGGATGCACACACTGGAACTGGAATCCTCTTGGAGTTTCAGCGTACAAAATATGGATTCTGAGGACAAGAAAATGAGGAATATATTAAACTGGAGACAGAACTTGCTTCTGTGCTGTTGCCCAATGCTTGAGTTAGTTTAAAATGTCTGTAGTAAAGCAGCGATGAAATTATTTTCATGGTTCAGTCACTTGGTGTTCTTGGCCAGGAAGATAAGAATCCATGGTTTCTGATTACATACAAGTATTTCCAATCAGCGGCTGCCTCTTTTGTGTTTAGCACTGGCTTCAGTCTGTAGTTTTGTATCTTTACTTGTGTGAAACTTGCTGTTTAGCAACAGTATGAAGTATTATTGCTTGCTCCTTTAGAACTAAACCTGTGGATTGTTGCTCAGGCAAAGCTTTGATGGCACCAATGATGGGTTTGGTTTGTATGACATAAGGTAGTGATGAGGTTGGCTGTTAACAACTTTTACTGTGTATCAGCTTTAACTTCTGCGTTCTACCTTTTTATTCCAGAAATCTGTGGCTTGCGTGTAAGGAAGATCCCCACAGTTTTGTGTGTAATGAGGGTGTGAAGGGGGAGATGTCTTTGAATTATAAATAAGTGAAGTAAATTGAGCAGTTATTGTAAATGGTCTGATTGTCAGAACTGACCTTGGAGCTGTGCTATATATTTAGGTAGCACAGACAGGAGGAACTAATTAGTGAAATTTAGTTTTTAATGTTTTAAGCACTTCTCTCTGCAGAATTGTCTCCTATGGTGAAAAGAGAATACTAACTTTAAAAGGAAAAAAGCGCTTGCTTGTCTCACTTCCTTCATCCTTTCTTGCATGTAAAGGAGGTTTGCAGGAATTTCAGTTTCAGTGTCCCCTTTTGATGAACACAGTCTAAAGATTGGGTGGTGTGTTTTCCAAATGCTTTTTGGAATAGGAGGAATAAGCCGGCACTTATCAGTCTCTCCTTCCTGATTGAATACCACACGTGTTTGAACTGGAGAAGTGAAGAGACATCCTCTGGCCCTGGGAAGCTGCAGCCTCTGCCTTCTGGGATGAGCATCACAACAAGGGGAAGAGATCAGCCTGGGCCCTGACCCCCACCATCAGCCAGAGAAGGGAGCAGCTGCAAGGAACTTGCTTCCTTCTCCCTCCTGGAAGAACTTGCTCCAGCTGCCAGTTGTAGAGGGGCTGGAGTAGTTAATGCAAGCGTCCTCTGGCCCCAGTGACTGGCCAGAACGGGCTTCTGGATTAGTCTGCGACATTGTAAGCAGCCTTGGGAATATTTTAAAATTTAGCTGAAAGTGAGGGCATAAAACCAATTGGTTGCTTTCAAAATGGGTTCCACAGAATACAGGGGTTCTTTGGAAGCTTCCTCAGTTGGAGTGGCAGGTGAAGCTTGCAGGGAAGGCAGTTTGCTCACCTGAAAGTGATCCTCTGAAAGGTTCAGTCTGAGGAGAGGGCTGGGTAGGTTTTCAGCTAGGGCATTCTCTCACCCATATGGAGGAACATGCCTAGCCAGCAGTCCGTTTGACCAGACTGTGGATTCCAGCATGCCTCAGAGTTCTTCTAGATAAGAAAGAATAGTTCTGTCAGTCACATTTCATAGTCTGGGTCATTTAAAGCTGTAGTTAGAAGAAGCCAGAATTTGCTGGGTTTGAGATGTCATGATGAATCCTGTCTTGTGTTAAACAAGGTTCAAAATAAAAATTGCATCCAAGCCTGATGCTCAGGACCATGGTGCAGAACCATAGGTGGTTCTGTATAATGTCTGAACCAGGCTGCAGTACCATCAATAAAAGTGCCATTTGCATTTGTTGTGAACTGCCTTGGGTCCTCTTAGGAAGAGAGGGGCATAATAATAATCCAGGGTGGTTCAAACTGAGCTGCTTTTGATTTTCTTCTGGCTTCTAGTGACAAGAAAGGTTGGTTTGTAGTTTCAAACTGGAATATGAACAGAATCTCTTTTTTGAAGACAACAGTAAAATGGTTCCAGAATAAATGCCATGATTTATTTCAGGCTATACTATATACTTATTTTAATATCAATTCTTTGTTTCCCCAGGGTAGCTTTTTGCTGTGTTTCCAGCTGTGGTCAGAACCAACCACTATACAGAGCTTTTCTTCACCTTCCAGAGCCAGGTAAGGAGATGGAAAAGTTCTTGAGCCCAACAATTGGGTTTGTGCTGCAGTGAGTCAGATGAAAATAGCTGTAACGGGCCCTTAGTAAGACATCAGACTTGTGCAGTTTGGTGTACATTCAAACTCTCAAGGCACATAACCGAAGTCTGGTAAGAGATGGGTCATGAGCATTCCAGTTGTGGAATTGAGGCTTTAAGCTTGGAATGGATCCATGTGTGTTGTGATTCCCTTTCTGGACGGTGGCATAATACATGTGTGTGTGGTGTTGCCAAGAGTCTTGGGCAGTAGATCTTGCAGAGGAACTACCTGTGGCTGGGTGTATGATCCTTTCTGTGCCCAGCTATGTGCCTTTCTGCTGTCGTTGGTAACTAATGGTAGCTGCATAACAAATATGCGTTCTTGAAATGTAGCAGAAGGCACAGCACAGTGACCAGTTTTCCTTGACATAGGTAACAGTGGATTCCAGTGTTGGTGCTATCTTGTTGCATCATCTTCTGGCTCATCTTGGAGGTGCTGGTTATAATAGAGCCCTGAATGCCTTGAATTCTGCACATCAAAGAAACCACCTTCTTCTAAACAATGTGTTCATTATAGAACAGGAAAAGCATGGTGGCTGTCATTCAACTGCCAATTTTTCCCCCTCCTTCTGAAGTATCGACATGGAGTTTTGAGCATCTTCAGAAAGCGATGTAAAACCTCCAAGGGCAGAATATGTCAGTTACAGGACACATAGCAATGAATGAGTAGTGAAGTGTCTTCAAGGCCATGCATGGAACTGCCATATACCAGAGAGCTAATGTCTCTCTCCGCCCTGTTTTTGTTGTACTATCAAAAGAATCAAGACCATACAGTTTGCAGAAACCAGAGGAGATGTATTATATTAACATGTGAGTCTGTGATCAGCCCACCTCAGGATGACCTTTTGGTCTATTTTTGGCTATTCTGTTACTAGCAAACTGTCCTTACTTAGACAGTGTTTCAAGGTCTCTGTGCCAGAAATGGAATTTGCCTATTGTCCATTCAGTGGTAGTGGTGATAGGTAAATGGAGTAACGTCGTAACTTTTCCTACAATTGGATCTTTAATTTTTCAAAGTATATCTGAAAATAGGTACGGTATCATTGATTGGACTCATGGACTATCCTAAATGGTATCCTAAATGCTATCCTACAGCAGTTTGAATTGAGCCCTAACTGGTTGTGATGCGTTTCCTTGATCTGTTTTTCTTCATTTTAACAGCTCTCTTCATGTTGCTGTGATTCCTACCTTTAAAATAACTTGTAGAATTGTGTTTTAAAAGGTGTGAGTGAGATTGGGGTTTTGGAGCCTTGTATGTGGTGCCATCTGCTGGAAGATACGGCAAGATTTTTTCCCCTTAAGCCATATAAATGCCCCCTCCATCTGAGGAATGAATTAGCTTCCTTTCATTTTCCAGAGTGGTGGTGATAGTGTTTGACTGCCTCCCAAAATGTGCTGAAATTTTCTGGATGATGATTTTTTTTCAAGAGCGTCTGTTTCATTGTAAATCACATTTACATTTGCGTTTTCATGTCTTCTTGCTTCTGAGCATGCATCCTTCAGAAAGCTTAATGTGAAGAACAGTATTTTTAATTGAAATGGAGTGCCAGTTGCAGTAGCCGGATACAGAAGCAACAGGCCTAGTTTCTTCTAGGCATTGTTGAGCTTTAACTCTTTGTGCTTAGATTGCTGGAATGAGGTAATGATTAAAAAATGCTTCAGAAACCTGTAAGGCATCTAAATACACTATTTCAGTCTTTTTTCTTTTTTTTTTAATTGCAGGTGGTGTCCCACATGTTTTCCCTGGGACCCAAATTATATATTTGATTTCTTCTTTCCGTCTGTTCTGACTGAACATTCTCATAGCCTGAGGTTACAAGGCAATCAGGTAATGTTCATTGTTGCTTCTTTCTGCTGTTAGTGAAGAACAAACTTTCCAGTTTTATTAGATTGCAGCTGAAGATTCCCAGAAGATTCAGTGTGACAAACTTGTTGGTTATGTATCTTCTAGCAGGATTGAATGGTATACATAGAGGAGCTAGTTCTCACCAGTCAACTCTGATGGGCAGGAGAACGATGATGCTAGCTTTAAGTTCATGTTGTTTAGCATCTCCTTTCACATATTTAAACTTTTTGCGGGGCATGCTCCTTTCCATTTTGATGGTGTTTCTATATAATTTTAGGAGGAACTGGGAGGAGGGGAATGAACCGTGAGGGTGTCCCCGGGAAGAGTCCGGAGGAGATGTATATTCAGCAGAAAGTGCGAGTCCTCCTTATGCTTAGGAAGATGGGATCAAATGTAAGTACTGTGGGCCTTCTTGCTGGCATTCTCACATATAAGAGACTGTGCGTGCCTCTACACACGCATACCTTATGTATGTGACAGTTTTAGGGGCCTAAAAGAAGTGAATGTCTTACTGTTTACAAAAGTGCCCTTGCCTGGTCACCTGGAAGTGATTCAAGCTTTGACTCCTTTGGTGGCATTCCAGCACATTGTATAGCTTGATTTTGCTGATTATTGTTAATTCTGCTACTTTTATTTAACTGCATTCTGTCTTAATGCAACCCCTTCTCGAGGTTATGGCTTCTGCTTATGTGACCAGATGGCTAAAAACCATTGTGAGTTGATGGCAAAGGAAAATAATTGTAATGGCCTCCAAATTGTATTTGTAGCCTACTACTATGTTTGTTTGCTGCCCTTTAGGTGGATTCACTTAGTCTTTTTTTCCTTCCAGTTAACAGCGAGCGAAGAGGAATTCTTGCGGACATATGCAGGGGTAGTGAATAGCCAGCTTAGCCAGCTTCCTCAGCATTCTATTGATCAGGGTGAGTAGCAGGGGACTGGAAGGCACATAAGCTTTCAAACCTTGAGCTATTTCAGTTTGGTATAAATGATCTACCCAGAAACATGGAAGTGTTTTCTAATCCCTCTGAAGTGTGATAAAGTTCAAAGACTGTTCTTTCTTTAAGTGTGTTGGAGAAGAAAAGGGAAGGGCTATTGTGTTTTGCTGAGATAGAGAAAAATGTTGTGAAAAGGTAAACCAAATCAAATTGAATGTTGTCTCCATAAATTATTTGGATATATTCGCTTGCATCATATTTCTCCTTCTGTTGGTCATGGGGAGGCTCAAATACAAGGAGCCCTGCTCAATTCTTCCTGGCTTGGGTACTCTCACCAACCATTGCCCACACACTTGGAAACATTTCTTTGCATCTAGCAAAGACCTAGAAAATTACTTTTAAAAAGTTATCCTGGCATCTGGTTCTGAGCGTATGATAAAGTTCCACACTTTGGAATACATCCCACCCTGGGGAAGGATGCGTGTATTGATCCAACTTCATCTTCAGCCTGTGAAGCACCAACTTAGAGAGACGTTGCCATTTAATCCATTGTTAAAACGATTCTCAACAAACGTGAGACCTTTGAGGGAAGGAAAAGCAGCATAAAATGTAAAGTCTTCAAATTATTATGATGTAGAATAAAAATATTTATATACCTCTCTTCAACAAAAAGTTCACAAAGTGGCTTACAGAGAAAGTCAAATAACTAACTTGGCCAATCAGTGGGGAAATGCTCTGAAGAACAGCAGGTTTGCTGCTTCACTGTGATGGTGCTTGGTCAAGATACATTTCTTGGCCTTGAGCAAAGTTGCCCATAGAATTCTCAGTTTGGTCTCAAAGTCTCCCATACACGTTAGTGGCGACCTGTAGGCTGTGTGAGTTGAATTCTTCTCTCTCTCTCTCTCTCTCTCTCTCTCTCTCAATTTGTAGCAACCCTCGAAATGAGAGAACTGTGCTGGTTTTTCTTAAAACAAGGAAACGTTCGTCAAAGGAGGAAGCTTTCATCTCTGACATGAGAGTCCTTCCCCATTAAAACGTTTTCCTGTGTTTGATGCTAATGCAAGTAGCTTCTGAAGTTCATGTGTAGGCTCTTCTGCTTCTTGGTGCAGAGTTTGTATGATTGTGTTTGACACAACCCCAACTTAAAATATTTCTTATACTTGTAAACTGATTGGATGTTTAATTCACAGGCAGATACAATGTACCATTGTAGGATGTAAAGATAGGCCTGAATGCATGCAAAGATAATGGATAATAAGGCAATATTTTGTGAGTGGATAGAGCTCGGGTTCTGGGGTGAGGTGGGGAATAGAGTGGTGTTTGAACACCACTCTTGCCAGGCTCTAAAATACTCTTTAAGGAGTCCACAAGGAGGAGTGGTTTGATGGATCCAGGAGTGCTTGAATTGTGCCCAATTCTCAATATAGGTTGGGCTTGGTAAAAAAATACAATTTAATTTTGTTTTGTTTTTAATCTGTTAAGAGAATCAGGAAGGGCTGATTAATTAGCACATGTTTGTCTGAACAAGGAGAGGGAGTAAGCCTTGTTCTAGATAAACCTTGTTCTAGATAATTCACCCAGTGGTACCATGTCAAAAGCTTTAGTTCACATAACAGCTGTATTGGGGTAAAGAGCTCATTGGTGGGACATAATAATATAAAGGTAGATTGAAATTTGTTTCCTAAGCGGGAGTCTTCTCCACTAGGTGGCACTATCTCTTTCTGGAGAAACCTATTACAGATGCAAGCTGAGGTGCTTAGATTTTAAAATGTGGGTGTGTCATTTTCTATTCCTGGCATCTCAGGTTCTAAGGGAATTAAAATGGGGTTTCAAAAGGTCTTTGCCAGAGTGTGGAAGGGTTGCTCTTTGTGGAAAAAGATCCATCTAAACTCCCATGTTGGGCTCACAGAAGTAGTTTGACAGTTCTCTGGAATCCTGATCAGAGTATCTCAAGACTGATACTGCCCTTGATATAATTGCATCATAACATTTGCATACTCTATACTTGTGCTGCTTGGTCATTTATTTTTGCAAATGGAATTTCTTACAAGAGATGTTCGATGCCTCTTGCAGAACAGCTCCTTTCTTACCTGCTAAGAATCTGTCTGGGTTGCTGCCATCTTGCTGCTTCATTTTCAAAGTAGGAATTCTACCTTATGTATCCTCTGTGCTTGCCTGGAACCGCTCTCTGCAGGGGAGAACGATATGGTGGTGGAAGGCACGGGCTGAAGGCTTGCCATCAAGTTTGATGTCTCCTTTCTAGTCCTTAAAGTGTGCCGGCAATCTGAGTTGATTACTGGTGCCTTAGCAAAAAGACCAACATTGTCTCTGAGCAGAGCTGCTTTGGCTCACGGAATTCATAGAGCAGTGTGAGTGGCAAACTGCAGAATGCCATTAGTATAGTAGGTGTTCTGTCACTTAACCATTGGGGAGGGAGGGAGATTATCTTGTGCAAAAGGTATTCCTAGTTGCAGTGGAATATCCATGTATGTCAAACACTTCGAAGGACATGGCTGGAGCTTAAACTCTGTTGGCAGAGTTCCTAATGCGAGCAAATGGCCTGGCCCCTTACCATGGAAGCTTGAAAGCTCTCTAGAAATATCTATCTAGTCTGGAGATATTGCAGCAACAGTGGTGATAACGATGCAGTGTAAAATAGTGCAGTATGGCTACAAAGCAAGTGGTGGCCCTTAGAAGCCTAGAGATATTTTGGCCACCCAGAGTTATTTTGAGGCAGAGACTCCAAGGTTTGTTCTTCAGCAGGGATTCAGAAGTATGAAAGATCTAAAGAGCCGAGGCATCAATCTTTGTGTGTGCGCCTGCCTGGGGGAACGTTGGCTGCCTTCTTCCTCAGATCTGTTTTGATTGATGAGCTCCCATCTATTAAAACAAGAGCAGCAGCTCTTGAGGGTCTGTGCTAAGCTGCTGCTTAGCAAATAAATTGGAAGGCGTCTCTCTCTGAATACGCCTTGTAGCCGGCACGGACTCATCTGGTTCTTCGCTTTTAGAAACCGATCGACCAGAATTAGACAGGGCTTTTGAGTCTGTGCACGACAAGGATGGAAAACGGAATCTGTGCCGTCAGTAAGTGGTAGCGTCAACCTTGGTGACTCCACTGCTACTGGTTGCTATAGCAACTGTGCCTTGTTGGTTCTTGGAGAAAGCCAGGTCCCTTAGGGAGTGTGGTGCTGGGAGGCAAACGTGCTCTGTGCAGGCAGGTTGAGGTGCTGGGTATAAAAATGAAGAGGCCTCTCTGGGGTTTGAGTGTAGCTACAATTTGGTTTTAGCAGAGTGTGCCAACTCTTCGGAGGGATGCAATCATCTTTGGTTGTGTGTTCCACCTGTAACAAATACCATGCTGGCTTTCTGGGTGGTTAGGGTTTATGGCCTTGTACTGGGGAGACCTGGGCTCAGAGCGCTGCTCAGCCACAAAGCAGTCTGTATGACCTTGGGCCAGTTTCTCTCTCTCAGCCTTGACTACCTTTCAGAGTTGTGAGGAGAACAGGGATGGGTCCATGTTTGCTCCCCTCGGCTCCTTGGAGAGAAAATGTAGTATAAAAGTGCAGATTTGTAGGCCTGGTTCTACAGACCAATTTGATTAGGGAGTTTGTCAGCAGGCAACACAGTACAGGAAACACACCCAAACTCCTTCTGTCAGGCCACCCTAACTGTTCCACTCCCCAGCTATAATTGTGACTCCACATTAGTCACAACTGCTTCCTTTTCCAGCTCCAATTCAATTTGCGTGAGTCACATCACATAGCCTTTAGGCCTCATTTGGGTGTCTAAACTTCAGCAGAACTGAGCAACTCAGACATATGTAAACTGGGACTTGCAAGGATGAATCACTTAATATGATGCTTCACAAGTAGCACCTTACTCAGTGTCTTCTGTTCAGTATGTCTGTTCATGCTCATCAGCAGGTGGGTTCAGTGGTGTGCCCAGAGTTCAGTGGCCACCTGCAGCTTTGTGGCTGTTTGGCTCAATCAGCCAACTTCTTGACCTTCAAGACTATATTTTTGCTTCTTACAAAAAGACATTACATTGATGGTAAGACATATGTGTGTGACAGGGCTGGGTCATTCCGTACTGTGGGTTTCAGAATGCCAGAGGAAAGGAAGTGCCTTGGAATGAGAGGGGCTGTTCTTCAAACAAGATCCTTTTGGCTGCTATCTTGAGGTAGATGCTTCCAAGCACAGGAAGCCACTTGCCTGTTGTCTGGTAATTTGGCCTTTTGACCTAAAATTCCGTTTAAATCTGTTTTGCTTGCAATATTGCAGTGGGTTGGCGCACATACCTTGGATGTATGAGAACTTGGAAGAGTTGCTGAACTGGACAGGTGGTAGAAGTGTGCTGTTCTGGTTTTTCTCTGGTCAGCTGAAGCCTTGGATCCATAACTTGGTGTGGGAGAAGACCATATGCATCTAATGTGAGCACACTTGGGCAAGTGGTAAAAATATAAACCCTTGTGAGGCCATGTGGCTGTTTAGTCCAGTTCCTTACCAGCGCACTTACCATATCAAATCAAAAGAATTCAAACGAAAGCCCTCTCAACTGGATTCGACAGTACTAGGTGTGCATATTGCCAGGATGAAACCCCGGGAAACTCCGAGTACCAGAAGTGGGCCATTTACAAGATGCCATTCTGAGAATAGGCCAAAATGCATTGAAAAGTCCTATACGTAAACTGCGCCAGTCCCAAGCTCGGACACAGTCCAACCACAGGTATGACTGCAGTTTTTCTCAGAGCTGGGTGTGCACATTGCAGGAAAGGCAGTCCGGGAACTTTGGAGTACCCGGGGTGGGCCATTTCCACCAGGTTCCAGTCTGAGGTTTTAGGATTTTGCATGCATTTTGGCCCATTTACAGATTGGGACCTGGTGGAAATGGCCCACCCCGGGTACTCCAAAGTTCCCGGACTGCCTTTCCTGCAATGTGCACACCCAGCTCTGAGAAAAACTGCAGTCATACCTGTGGTTGGACTGTGTCCGAGCTTGGGACTGGCGCAGTTTACGTATAGGACTTTTCAATGCATTTTGGCCTATTCTCAGAATGGCATCTTGTAAATGGCCCACTTCTGGTACTCGGAGTTTCCCGGGGTTTCATCCTGGCAATATGCACACCTAGTACTGTCGAATCCAGTTGAGAGGGCTTTCGTTTGAATTCTTTTGATTTGATATGGTAAGTGCGCTGGACTAGTTCTAGAACATGAGAGAATAGATGCCACTGATCTTGGGAGGCCAGCAAAAAATATTTTTGCTTCTACTCAGTACCTGCTGAGGACTCCCCTTGGGAATGGCAGATGGGACACACTAGTTGGTTCGGTGCTTTGTCTGAGGCAGAGGCTGAAGAAACTCTCTGCCACTGCTTTTTGAACTGGGGAGAAAAAGGTTCTGTTTGAAGTCAAAACTGAAGCCAACACTGCTTCAGGTCTTGTTATCTGGGGAAGAGCATTCATGGCCACACGGCTTCCGATTCAGGCCTTTTCCTGTTGCCTTTTCTGCTCCTGCCTTGGGCAAGCCCATATTTTGCATACAAAGTAGTATTATTTGTATTAGAACAATTTGATGTCCTGGGAGAAAGATGGAGTATAAATTAAATACATAAATTAGTACTAGTTTGTCAACAAAGAAGTTCACAAAGCAGTTCACACAACAAAATAAATGGTTCCCTATTCCAAAAGAGCTCACAATGCTGTGAATTGTGGTGCAACACATGCTTGTCTCATTCTAAAGGTTGATCAGTTGTGAGTCTAAAAAAAAATGACTCTAAAATGGTTGCACCCCACAGGCCCCCTTGCAGGATGAGTGTAGATGCAACTCATCAGGGATACAGACTGCAAGTTTCTCCCCTCCTCTCATTACTGGCCCACCCATTGCATTGTTGGTCATTTGTAGCCTAAATGCCCATTAGCTGATCTGAAGATAATGTCTTCTCTCTACAGTCAAATGGCTATTTTCATTCTTGACTAATATAAGAACAAGCTGTAACATCAGTGCAGTGCTCTGGGTGAAGTGATTTGTTGGAACAAGCTGTGACTTCAGCCTTTGCTTCAGCTTGGGAGTGATGCTGTTTTGACACCTGCCCTCAGTCAATAATTAGTGTGGATGCCTTTGCTGCTGCTACAACATCTACTGAATGTTAGACTGCATTTTTGGCCTCATTTTTACCCTAAACATTATAGGATGCAGCACAGGCCTGGCTGCTCCAGCATAGCTTAGGATTGGACTGCCCGCTAAACAAAAAAACTTTCTCTGATACATTTGAGTTAGAACCTTTCTCCCTGACGCCTTTCACCATGCAGAGGGAATGCTACCTGGCAGGGCCTTCAGTCCCAAGAGCTCCCTTGAGTTGGAAGGACTGGTAGCACTTCCCTGCTTGAAGCTGTTGGTCCGGCCATTTTCACAGCCTCTGTCATGAGGAAGACTTGGAAGGGCTTGGCTGGTGCTTAATTGAATTGACTACTTGCAGAAGTCAATCACTTTTGCTCTCACCCTGTTCTTTTCTAACTTTCAATATTTCAGGATTTAAGCAGCCTGGGCTTCTCTACCAGAGCAGCCAGGTTCTGCAGTAGGAATAAATGATGATGATAAAAAATGGAATAGATGCCATTAATTTTTATGACTACCTTCCTTGTATAAACCAGCTATAGATCATCCTGCTTCTGAAACCCCTCCCATGTGGCTGGAGCTTTCTTGGGATGTGTGTGAAGTACTCTGTGCTGTCCTCTGTACAAATGACCAAAAACAAAAAACACTTTTGGAGGGGATGTTGTATTCAATAGGAAGAAACTTGACTGTGGGGCTTGCAAGGATGCAAAAATGATCTTGGAATAAGTCTCATGTACTGAACTTACATTAAGACCCACTTGGAGATCTTTGGCTTTTTTAATTTGAGTTTTGAAAGGGAACGGGGGCAAGGGGAGGAGAGAAACCAGCATCTGCTGTCAGTTAGGTAACCCATCTACTTTGTGGGCTGTGATGTCATCTGTGATCTTGCTGTTGCTAAGAAACGCTGCTTTTCATGCAATTGACACAGCAAAGGCACCTCTAGATTTAAAAGTAATGCACATTAAAAGGGAGTGGGGGAATCTGAGCAGGCTTCATTTGTCCTTGCATCTTCCCTGTTCTGTTATGCCCTCTCTTCCTTCTTTACCCTGATGGAATGTTTCCAATAGCACCTGTACATCTCTTGGTTTTATGCATCACCAGAGAAGGTCTACCTGGGCCTATGGTATTGTATCTTTTTATAAGACACTAGCTTTTCGTTACCCGGCGTTGCCCGGGTAACAAAATGATCTTCCAGAGTTTATGAGTTTTGCGCCCCTTCTTGCCCCCCATGCTGACGGGGGCCGAACCCAGACTCCAACCACGTCAGGAGCGTTGCCGCTCACCTCGGTGACCCCAGAAACTACGGTTCCGACGCTGATGTTGGCTGTTTTTGACCGTTTTCATGTGGGGGCCCCTGCGCACCCCACCCCTGGGGGCACTGGGGGGGGCCTGACCTCCTCAGTGTCTGTCACCAGGCCGCAAGGCACGTGTGTGTCGAGTCTGGCGCCAATCACTCCAGGCGTTCCAGCATGGCATGGCAGGCATCTTGTTTCGCACCCCTTCCCACCCACCATGTTGAGGGGGGCCCGAACCCAAACTCCCACAGCGTCGGGAGCGTCGCCACTCACCTTGGTGACCCCGGAAACTACGGATCAAATGCCAATTTCGTCCGTTTTCTACCATTCTCACACGGGGGCCGCCACGCACTCCCACCCCTGCGGCCGTTAGGGGCCTGACCCCCACAGTGTTTGTCACCAGGCCGCAAGGCATGCGCGTGCCGAGTCTGGCTCCAATCACTCTAGGCATCGCAGTGGGGCATGACAGACCTTTTGTTTTGTACCCCTTCTCACCCCCCATGCCGAGGGGGCCCCGAACCCAGACTCTTAACTGTTTTGGGCGCATCGCCGCTCATCTCGGCGACCCTGAAAATTACGGACTTGATGCTGATTTCAGCCATTTTCGGCCATCTTCATGTGGGGCCCCCTGCACACCCCCACCCCTGGGGGCGCTGGGGGGGGCCGCCCCCCCGCAGTGTTTGTCGCCAGGCTGCAAGTTGTATGCGTGCCAAGTTTCGTGCTGATCGCTCCAGGCGTTGCGGAGCCTATGCAAAACATACATACATACACACAAACACACCCACGCTCTTCTTTATATATATATAGATGTAATATATTTTCAAAGGGCCAAGGGCCAAATCCTATTATTATATATCCAGCTTTCTGGTACTGATGCAGCTGCAATGGGATGTTGAGTGACACAATGTTTCCTTACCTTGAGGAGGCCTTCATGACTGTGTGTCCCCATTATAGAATGCAGCACATAGCCCATTGGGATGGCTACACCAGGGCTGGAAAACTGGATAGAATTTGGCCCCAAGTCATCCTGCTGCACTTGAAACACAAATGCAGCCCTTTTGTGGACAGAAACCAGAAAGAGTAAATCAGACCAACATGATGCCAACTTGCAGCCATGGGTGATGCTAGCATGCCAAGAAATATGCTGGGGATCTCATTCTTACTGTTTGGACTTGGCAAGAACACACCTCCTGAGGTGACACACCACCTGAATTTCATGGCCTGGGTTGCCTCTATATTCAGAATGCCTCTTCTCCATGGGTTGTGCTGGACAGATGGACACAGCTTTATGCAAATGATTTTGGGCTCTTGGGCACAAACTCTTATTGGTTAGAACCTTTCAAATGCCCCAAGATGTATAACAACCCAGCTGGAATACATCATAATTTTCTTGGTAATTTTTTGGATCAACTACATCTGATTTGTGCTTCATTTTTTCAGACGCTACCCAGTGTATACATTTGACAAAGGGTAGGTGATGTAGCTTAGTACTGAGCTGTAAATTGGAAATTTCTTTGCATTTTTGTTACATAATTAAGCTTTACTTAAGGAACCAAGAATGGTGTACATATCTTTCTTTTCCATTTTTATCATCATAACAATCCTGTGAGATGAAGCTGGCACAGTAAAGATTCTGATCTTTATTCAGGCTTGTGGTTCCAGCCTTCTTGGACTGCCATTTGTCATGCTGTAAATACCTTTCTTACATTGCATGGAAAAAAATCCAGCAAAATCTACTATTCAGGTGTGGAGCTGGTGTCATCTGAGTTTCTTCCCTTGGTTGATGCAGTTTTGCTAATGATTTTAGCCAAATACACTGGACTCTAAGCTCTGTAGTTTAATTTGAGGCTTGCACACAAATCTTTCAATGTAATTGTGTATGTTTGAGATTTGTGCCTCAGTGTCTTACCCTGTACAAAGGAGGAATTTCAGAAGTCCCTGCTGTGATTGCAGTGCTCTGCTTGGCTAATAGGTATCTTGCAGAGTGCTTGCAAGATTATTATTCTGACTTTGTTTTTTCTTCCTTAAAGCTTTTATTTTTGTAAAGACTTTGCACTTAATTTGTCTCAACACACTAAGCGGCTTAGCCCTTCTAAACCTTCAGTAATGTTAGTCCAGAGAATGGCTTCTGACAGATCCTCCTTCACCCTAGGCTTGAGGGTTGGAAGCCAAGAAAAGTAGTTGAGCCCAACTATGATCCTTAGTTAAGTTTTACATGAACCACAACATGTTAACCGTCTGCAGAGGGAAGCTGTCCTGCACTCTTCCCCAGACAATAAGACCCCATCCAGTCTCCCAGGGGAAATGGGTTTGATAAATTCACTGTTAAAATAACTGTTAAAACTGCCATTCTTGTTTGAAATCTCACAACTGCCCCATAAATGGTAACTGCAATCGGGCCCAAACACTGTCTCATCTAAAGTCTCATGGCTGTACAAGCCTGAGCAGCTTATGTGGTAGTATGGCTTCTCACAGGGCCTTTTTTTTTTTTGAAGTCAGCCAGCAACAGCCAAGAAGATATTTGAAGCAGCCTGATCTATCCAGTGCACTAAACAGTTAAATTAGCATGATTAAATTGCATTGTTTATGAGAGTTAAGAACCTCACAGTTGCCTAGCAGAAAGGCACTGACCATTTTGCAGTTCCAAAAAGCACCTTCTGCCCTCTTAGATGGTTGCTATAGGGAGGCGCCTTTTAACTTCTGCTTGCTGGGAGGATGGTGGCCTAGTATTTATCCATATTTATAATCTGCAAATACTTGGAACGATTCCTTGCACTGTTTGGTCAAATTCACAAAACATGCACATTTTGGAAACACAACATTGAAACACAGACAACATTAGGAAATGTTGTTTTAAATG
Organism: Lerista edwardsae; assembly: GCA_029204185.1. Taxonomy (NCBI): domain Eukaryota; kingdom Metazoa; phylum Chordata; class Lepidosauria; order Squamata; family Scincidae; genus Lerista; species Lerista edwardsae. Next base: position 4,751,775 of record JAJKFI010000091.1, read on the forward strand.
CCTTGTGCAACAAATCCAGAATGGCAGGGATTTTTTATCCATTCCTGCCTAAATCTTGACATTCTTTAAACCAGATTGTGCCTTACCTTGCAACAGTGTTGGTTTGGACTGTCTAGCCCCACGAAAGGTACTAGATTGGGACTGCATGTGCAAGAGCAGCACTGCCCTGGTTCAAAAACTGTCGCAGCTACTGTGTTCGATCAATGTAGTTTTCCACAGTGGCTGTTCTAGGGCCGATTTCACAGTATTTGGCTTTCTATATTCAACTTCTTATTGATTTGTCGGGCTGAAAGGGTGTGGACAAGTTAAACTCCTTCATTTGAAGCTGTTCCCTTTAGGATCAGTGACTGTGCTGTCCCTTTTGCATTCAGAGTGCTGTGCTTGGCCCAAGCAATGCTGCGGTGGGTCTGTAAGGCACTAATCTTCCCTCTGCACGGAATTAAAGGAGACATTTTGCAAAGCATAACACTGATCATAACCATCTCCTCGCTATTGATCTATCTCTGGAGGCAATGTGGAGCTTTGAACCAGCTTGCCAAATGACAGTGGCTCCACTGATTTGAGGGGTGTGCATTAATCTTGCATCAGCAAAACCCGAAAAGCAGCCTTATTGGAGGCAGACAAACTTGTGCCTGTTGCATTTGGAATGTCTGTCTCTGCTATCTAATCCTTTTAACCAAGAGGCTTCAAAGAGTGTTTTTATTAAAGGAAACTAATCTGTTCATGCAAGCCTAATTAGTTTGTGTGGGGCTACGGAAAAAAAGTTTCATGTCATCATTTTGTACTTAAATGGCAAAGATCATTTGAAAAACAAGATCATAAAATGCTTAGCTAGACATCCAGAGTGGTGTGGGTGGGGGATCTTGGAACATGTGCAGCTTCTGAATTCTGCTCACTGGAGGATCTGCAGATGAAATTAGAAGTAGCTTCCTCTCTCTCACTCTCTGTCATGGGATGCCAAAAGTTCTGCAACAGATTTAAGCATCACATAGCCTTTCTCCACTTAACTGTCTTTCTACTTGATGGAAGCCCTGCTGGTGGATCAGACTAAAAAGTCCATAAATCCAGCATCCTCTTTCCCCCAGTGACAAACCAGGTGCCTCCCAGATGCCCACAAGCAGCAGTGTGTGAAGAGGCTATAGACCACTCCTAGTGTTGCTTCTCAGTTACCGTTGTTGAGAAGGATCCTGTCCCTGAATATGGTGATACTGTTTTTGCTTTCATAGCTAGCAGCTCTTAGTAGACCCCTCCTCTTCTACAAATCAATCTAATGTTCTATTAAAGCCGTCTAAGTGGGTAATCTTTATTATAGCTCTTGGCTCATACTTTGTGCGAGAAAAGATCCACTTTTGCTTCTTGCTAATCAATTTCATTGGATGATCCTGAATTAGTATTGGGAACGTATGGAGCTGTTTCTTACTGAGTTGCCCATAATGTTCACTAAGTGATTTAACTTACAAAATAAATGTCAACTTCCATTGGGAAACATGTGCTACTTGGAGAGACTAATGTTTACTCCCTGCTCCAATGTGGACATGTTCTCGCCAGCCTACCCTCTTCTAGCTTTTCGACCACTTTGCGGTGTGGGAAGTTGATCAATGTCCCCAGTCCTTGATTTTCGCTGGTAAAGCCTACCTGCCCACTTGAATACTATTGAATTTGCCTTTTTTTCTTCTTCTATGCTGCAGGTGCCGAGGATGGTGTGATGGCATTCTCCAGGTCAGAGACAGAAGACAGAAGGCAGTAACCAAAGGGCTGTCTGAGCAGTATGGAGCTGAGCGGGGCTTGCGAGGCTCTTGGAGATTGAGGAGGATGGCGGGACATTCATGAGTTCCTTTGCCTTCCCCTGATTTCCCCCTCTCCCACCCCGGTAGCCATCTTGTTTCCTGCCCCACCCAGACTCAGTGTGTGTTTGCCTGACCTCCTTGAATGCATCTTGCAGCTGCCTGTTGGCAGCTCAGCCAGTCTGTGTCAATGAAGGACACCTCTAGGAAAGCATTTTTGATTGGCTTAAAGAAAAATTAACTCCGATTGGTTAAAGGAAAAACTTGACCAGTAGAAACACTCCTCCCCTCCCTACCCCTTTTTACTTTTACTTTTGTATTTTAAAGAATTGTTGCCAACATCCTGCTTCCCAAAGCTGTTAAGCTCTGGTGCTTATTTAGGTCATATTTTGGGGAGGGGGGGTTGGAGAGGGGCCTGGCTGCGTGAAACTGGAAATGGATTGTGGCTGCTGCTGGAAAGGGAGTGGCTAACAGGTGTTTTGCTGACATCAGTGTTTTTCTTTCTGAAAAGTGGGTTGGGGGAGGGTAAAGGGAATTAATGTATTAGTTTGTTGCTTCACGTTTATTGTCATAGTGAGGGGGGGAATGTCTTGCCATATTTATTACATGCTTGCTTGCCTTTTTTTATTGGCGTATTTGTTAAGTTCCACTTGGATGCAGAGTCTTCCACACTAGCCTGTTCTGTGATCTCCAGCCCCCAGTTTAGCCCTGGCAGGAAGAGGCGATCAGAAAGCCCCACTGCTTCATTTTCTGGGTTGCAGCAGTGAGCTGGGGTCAGAAACACTGGGACTTATTTGCACCTTGCAGGCAACACAGAAACCATTGCACCGGCACTGCGTGGGCCCCAACAATCCATGATATGGCAAATGTCAGACCACTGCAGGGCACCAATGAGTTCTGCTCTGTGATGCACCATCTGTGACTCATTAACTGGTTCACAAGGTGGTGGGGTGGTGAGTGTGGGAGAACCTTGGCCATTGGCACCCACCTTGTTTCTTGTGTGGCACCCCTGCTTTGAATAGGGAGGTGAACTGAGCTGACCTTTACTCAGGCTTGCTTTCTAATGGCCACTGATCCCTTTTTGGAAACAGTTGAGCTAGTCCAACTGAGAAACAGTGGTGGTGTTTGTGACACGCACAGATGTGGCAGGGAAACAGCACTGTTGAACCCCTGAAACGCCATGTGCTGCTCTCTAAATCTAAGTGTTTTATTCTGTTACGTGTCATGAATTTTTATAGTACTCCAACGGAGGCACCTCGCTGGGTTGCACTAATGAAAGTATTCTGGAAAAAAATATATTTAAAAGGAAACCTATTTCCCCAGTCCCGTGTTGTTGGGACAGAAATGGTTACCGGGGGTAGACAGCTTCAGGCCCGCCTCTGCCAAACATGACTGTCTGCCAGGGACTGGGAGTGCTATTGCAATCTGTGTGTGTGTGTGTGTGTGCGCGCGTGTATGTGTGAGAGAGAGAAGGGAGCTGAGTAACCAGCAGGGCGGGGGGGGGGGGTGCGCGGTATGCAAGACTATACAAAATGTATAGCAAAAGGGAGAAAATGTCCTGAATGAATAAACATTGTCTACCTGCAGCAGTGATGCTTCTGTCTCTGGAATCCAATACTTGAGTTTCAAATGGTGGCTTTGTAAAGTTCTCACTGTGAAAACTAAGAGCCTGATGAGACTCCTGTTTAAACAAGGCCAGCAATAAATGCAGTTCACTTTCCCTTCAAGCCGTCTTTATGAAGAAAGTACCATTGGGATCGTGGAGGCAGAAGGGCAGCCCTTCAGAAGGTTCACTCACAGCACAATCCTATGCTTGTCTACTTTGAAGTAAGTCTCATTGTGTTTAATGGGGATTACCATCAGGGGAGTGTAGATCAGTGGTTCCCAAATGTTTTAGCAACGGGACCCACTTTTTAAAACAACACTCTGTTGGGACCCACCTGGCTTTGAGACTGAAAATGTTACAGTATCAGCCATTCAAGCCCCTGTTTTTATCCTTGTTACTAACTGCATGTGTTGAGTTTTATGTCCATTAGACTGGGCCAATATTGGTGGCCTTGTGTTTCTCTTTGCCTGGCCTTATCAAAGACCCATGACTTTGTTGCCTACTCATGAGTAAACACATACTGCTGCTCCATTTCGGTTTACATAGGGCTCAATACCATCAAAACCTGGATCATGACCCACACTTTGGGAACCTCTGATGCCTTAAGCTCCTTCCAGCTGCTCAGGCTCTTAGTATGGCAAATGCACAGTTGCTACAGACCTGTACAGATGACGTCAGGTGGTGTTCTGTGAGCAAGCATGCAGCTTTCAAGAGAGGCATTCTCACTTGCCTAGGCTTGCAGTAGCCTGTCCAGGGCATTATAGGGTTTGAGTGTCTGCACAGTGCTGGAGGGCGAGACAGGATTGGGATTCTGTTAGGGCACTGCCTTCTCTGCTGCTAGAGTCTCGCTATGTGAGCTGGCAGGGAGATCTGTGGCATTGGCGTGTCCCCTGGCCACCATCCCTGCTCAGTATCGCCTTAGCACCACTCCATACCTTCCCTCTGCTATTCCTTCTTGCTGCTGCCTGAAATAGCTTACCAAGCACTTAAAGCCCATATTATTCCTCTCCCCCCCCCCCCGTTAGGGGTGGTGGAGAGTCAAATTCCCACCGGTGCATCAGAACATAGGCAATTACAGCAGCAGAGGAGAAAAAGTGGGAGGCTGGAAGAGCCTCTAACTGTATAGCACGACACAACACCACTTTGCAGGCAGAGGCGACTTCTGATGGAATTGATCCCTGCAGTGAGGAGAAGCCGGCTGGGGGCTTGTTCATCACAGACTGAACTGGAGGCCTGTTTCATGCTGCCTCTGCCCTGTAATCTGTTTTTGCCATTACTGGTGACCACCTAACTGAGGGCACTGAGAAAAATGGCCTTGAGCAGGATGAAGTAGCTATCCAGGGCCTCTGTTGAATTGCTCCTTTCTCACTTCCTTGGCTGGGGCCCTTTTCAACTGACTGCAGTAGCCACAGAACCAGCTCTGCCTTCTCTGATTTCCAAATGGAGCAAGGGAGAGCCCACTTGCACCAGGAGCCCTCTTCTACACAACAACCAGCAGTTTAATGCTGTGTAATTTTAGTTTACTTGCTAATTTGGGAGTATTGAGCTGCTGAAGAGTGCTATTTATTGCTTTGCATATACATATTATAGCCTTACAACAACGAGGGAGGCTTAGCTAGTCATGGGATTTTGTCCAAGGCTCTAAGCACGCATTGTTACCTAAACCCACAATAGAGTGGTATGGGTAGAGAGCAAAAATGAACAGATGTCTTAATTTCTCAGCCTTTAGGAAACTATGGAATAATCCAGGTAGCTCAGCCAAGGGAGCTTGTTCACCCTTGTACTGGTGACAAGAGCAAGGAAGGTCTCTGGTCATTTCTTGGCCCTCTTGGGTTGGAGTGGAGGAAGAATCATCTCCAATCTTGGCTAGAGCTTGTCATCTTTGCTGCTGTGAACTGACATTGTATCCCATGGGTGCAATTGTTAACCAGCACATTCTCAGTTCACAAAATCGATGGTTTAGCGACTACCAAATCAACAGCCTGATTACAAGAATAACATTCTCTCTGCATCGTACAAATAGACTTTCTAAACAGGGCCTGGTGGTCTGCTGGCTTCTTTGGAGGCAAATGCCTCCAGTCCCTACATTGTGGCTCAATTCCTTGATGCTAAAGAGGTAAAGTGCCCCATATTGCCCATATGGCAACGTGTCTCTTGCGGGGCCAAAGGAGGGCCTAAGAAGATCTCCCTGCGGCCTGTGCTGCTCATCTTTTTTCAGAACATCACAACTCGAAACCATTCTTTGAAGTACTAAGGAGTTTGGGGGGGGGGGGTTAAGATCTGGGTTTTTTTGTGCTGCTGCCGCCTTTCCATAAGCTGCTTTGAGCCAGGAAAAGATGTTAATTAAACTGGACAATTTTCAATCTTTCACAGACCTTCACCAGCAGAAGCACCCATCAGAAAAGGGATTGAGCCAAATGCTGGTTCTGGGCTACACTGAGCTGCTCTTTTTCCATATGCGGATCTGCTGGAATCTTGCTGCTTCTCTTGTCTGACCACACACAAAAATGCTCAACATTTGATCTTGTTTTGACCTTCGTATAGTTGAAGTAAGGGTTCAATCTCTGATTTAAACTCGCCAATGCCACTGTGTATTGCACACAGTGTAGTGTTGGGATAACATCCCCCATCACGAAGACAAAAAAGAGCCCGGATCAGACAGGGCTCACCAAGACCTGAAATACCTGCCCCAACACCATTGACACCTTGCGTAACAACTAGTACTGGAAGGTAGATTGTCTCTAAACATGGAGGCTCAATATAATGATACCTTTGGGGGACTCCAGGCTGCCTCAGGCTACTGCATACTCTGTTTTATTATTATTTTGAATATTTCTATATGGCTTTATAGCTACAAAAAATAACATTCCCAGAGGGGCTTATAGAACACATAAAAGGTTTCCTGTTCCCAATGGGCTAACCATCTACAAATAGTGAGGATATGCACATATTTTCTAGCGTTTATCCCAACAAAGGCTCCTGCAATTTCAAAAATAAGACCACATTGCACTTTGCGCCCAGGTCTGTGGTCTTGGGGTGCAATCCCCTGGCTGAAACTGAGCAAACGAACTGGATTTATAACTGGGAATTTTAGCTACACCATTCCAGTTCCATGATGGAAGAACAGTGGGACGTAAATGAGATGGAAGAAAAGTCAGCACGCTCTTGAGTTCACAATATGGGTAGTTTACAAATATCCTGTACAGGAGAGTTGATCTAGGAGTAGCGCTCACCTGTGTGACAGAGAAAGCCTACGTTGGGCAGTGTGGTCTCTGGGCATCTGTTGTGCCAGCTCTACCCTACCCGCCACCCTCTTCCCATTCTCCCCTTCTGGAATGGCAGGAGCTGGAGACCAGTCCTCTCCAAGGACTGCTGCAGCTGCCCACTTCTGGCTTGACTCAGCAGAGCTTCGAGCCAGGTCTTGTCTCCTCTGATCAAGCTTCTTCCCCTCAGCTTAGTGGCTAATGTATCCCTCAAGAAGAGAAGCTGGTGTAGGCACTGCATTCCAGCCTGCTGGGCGTACGGCCTGGAATCTGCAGCATCCAATGTTTTCATTCCAGTCGGCCTGATTAGTGACAGGGAGGCGGGCGGGGCCCTGCCCTTTCCCAGTTTGCGTGGGAAAAGCGGAGCATGGGGTGGGGGTGGGGGAAGGCTGCGATGCATATTGAAGTGGAAAAGGTGTGACTGAATGCATCAGTGGCAGGCTAGGAAAACTCTCCCTGGTGCAGCTGCTTCTGTGCTTGGTTTGTGCCATTGGTGTTCCTGGTGCCCCCAAAGCTCACCTGGCAATGTGGTGAGTATTGTTCACCTGTTCAAGCCATTGTCAAAATCCGGCGAGACGGTGGGTGCTCCTGCAGGAAAGGCTGACGCGGCAGATTCGTGCCTTTCCATGGTGTGCTCGCGTTGCACAGGCGGGTGGCCGGTGATTCAAAAGGAGGCAGAAAAATCATCCCAGATGGTGTTTTTCTACAAACGACTTTTTCTCCCTTCCTTTTACTTCCTTCCTTGCTGGTATTTTACCTGCTGGGTGTTCATTTCTCTCCTTCCAGAGGGGAGATCTACTTTGGGGGAGGGGCAGTTTCTTCCAAGGACACTGCAAGGCCATTGGGAAGACGGAGCAGAAAGCAGGAGGAAGAGAGGGGCTGTTGCCAGCGCTGTCTGCTCAAGGCAAGCTTTGCTTTTCCAGTGGTGCCACTGTCCATCCAAAGGAACACCGTACCAAAGCCACAGATCCCTGCAAGAGCCCCGTGACCACGGCCGGCCTGTCCATGAAGCCAACTGAGGCAGGTGCCTTGGGAAGCAGATGAGTGGGGCATGCTCCTACTCACCCATGTGCCTCCGCTACTCCTGCTTTGGGGAGAGAGCAGAAGAGCAGGCAGGAGAGGCCAGTGGTGGGCCACAGCAGCCCAGCGTCCCCTGCATGGGCTGCCTCGCCCTTCATCTTTAGGCAGCAGGAAAAAGGAACATGGCTGAGCACCAGAGTTGATAATTTGCTGGAGGAGGGGCAGGGGGGATTAGGGCCAAGCTGATGCTCACCAAGATCAAAACATTCCCCCTCTAGCTATATGGGAAGGTTTCAGGAGGGGCAGACGGAAAAAGGAGACATCGCCCTTCCCCACTCCCTTGAAATGTGTTCCCAGCAAGGTAGTACTGAGGGGTGGGGCTGTTAGCCAGCCTGACGCATCAGCTCTCAAATGCACATCCCTTCCCTCCCGAGCCCTCGATTGCATCTATGGGCAGTAGCAGCCATAGCGGGGTGGGGGCACTCCATTTTGCAAGGTGCCTTGCCTAGCTGGCAAACCACTCCTCTCCCTTGCCGTCCACCAAGGCTGGCTATGAGGGTGAGGGAGAGAAGTGGTTTACAGGGCAAGGCAAGGTGCCTTGCAAGTGACCCACCCCTTCGAGGGATGCTACTGGCTATGGAGCTTCTGCTTTGGGCTGCTGGAAGCCCTGAACCGGAGCACACCTCTTACGGACAAGGGAAACACTCCAACATTTTGTACCCACTCAGCCATAACTGAGCGATGCAACAGAATCCAGCTGGGCCAGTGCCAGGCTGCTGGGGGCCTTCGCACAAGAACTTGCACTCTGCTTTGGTGTCCCACCGGGGCCCTCACCGCCCCCCTGCTGGTGCAGTCTAGGAGGGCTCCTAGTTTGGCTCTACCACTCTCCGACCACCAGAGCTCAAAGCGGCTGCCTCTTGGTCACAGCAGCGATTGATGTGCGTTCATGACACTTCTGTGCTGCCTTTTCTCCAGGTAGCTCAAGGCAGCCGAGAGGGAGGGAATCCATTCTGTTGGCGCTTCACAGCAACCCTGTGAGGTAGGCCCAGCCTGCAGGCATTAGGTTGGGAAATCAACCAGATTTGTTCAGTCCTTCCGCGAGAGGAGTTGGAGGCTTCTCTTTAGTTTCCATGGTGAAGTCTTCTTCATTTTGATCTCCCGCACAAACATGGTTATTGCTTAATTAATCGTAACCCTGGCAGTCTCCTTGGGATTGTGGAGTGCAGCTTCGACTGTACAAGGAGGCAAGGCAGGAGGGCTGATGAGGGGGGGGCTTGGAAAGAGGGAAAGGCTATAATTGTGCTAATAAGCAGCACGGCAAGGCATGCAATTTGTATGCCATCGGAATAAAGGGCAGATATGCTAATAATAGTGCATAATTGAGTGTAAACTGCACCCTCGGTTGCGGGCGATGTGATGGAGCACTTGTGTTTATGCTCCTTTTCCAATTAGCTACGAGGAATAAATTAACACCCACAAAGAGAGCAGATCTGGTCTCCAGGCAGGGTAACCGAGGCAGACGATGCCTCCGGATTCTGGGATGGCTCCTGCAGAGTCTTTCCAAACAGCAGTGCTTCTCCAAAAGTTCATCTTGGCATGCCTTTGCAAATTAAGGCAGGGGATGGAGTGACAGGCAGGGGATAGCTGTAGGGGACAAGGGCAGCCACTTCCTTCTTGAGAGATCTTCCTCACTTGAGCAGGAGGACCCTGCGATGCATTGCACCAGAGCGTTGGAGCTGGCCCAAGTCATCATTATATAAGAACATCAGAGGAGCCCTGCTGGATCAGGCCAAAGGCCCATCTAGTCCACCTTCCTGTATCTCCCAGTGGCCCACCAGGTGCCTCAGGGAGCACACAAGATGCCTGCATGTTTTTTTACACTCGTTTGCACCAGGCACACTTCTAAAACCAGAAACTTGCACATACCCATTACAGCCTATAACCTGTGATGGACTTTTCTTCCAGATGTCTATCCAATCCCCTTTTTAAAGACATTTGGGCCAGACACCATCCCCCCATCCTGTGGCAAGTTCCACAGACTAATCACAGATTTGGAACACAAGGGTCATGAACCCCTTGTGTATGGCAGAGGATTCTGGGACATACAGAAAAATGGCCAGGCTTGTCGAACGTCGTTGTTTGAACATCTGTCTTCCAGAGCCAACCAGTGGCCCAGCAACAAATTGGGGATGCTTCATCATTACTGGATGATACCAACTCGTACTCACTTTTTTTTTTAGCTAAACCATGAGGACTAGAAACTTGCTTCTGATACATTTATAAAATGAGACATGAGCCTCTTAAGATGCCATTTTCTCTGGCAGCCTACCGCATTCTCCTCCTTATGCATTCTGCACTGCAGTAAATTGGAAGCAGCCTGAACATTGGAGTGAACCGATAAATAGAATTGGTTGCTATTGCTTCATTTCCCCTGCCCCATAGCAAATGCTGCTTGTTTTTCTGCTCTTTGTTGTCCCTGTCTTTTTGAATTTTCCTCTGCTTTCTGGATTCTTTTGTTTCATTTCCTTTTTTCCCCTCCTGATAAGCTGGCACTTCAATGGCTCATTGCAAATTCCCCATACACTTCCCAAAATGTCAAGGGAGATTATTTTCATCTTACCAATTGCCGAGGCCTTCATTTGCATCCCCTAAATCAGTCCACAGGGACCATCAAAGAGAAAGATGCAATGTTTCAAAGGGGTGGGCAGGGAGCAGGGACAGGGCTAATCCTCTTTTGCAAAACAGACCCCCCCCCAATCCAGTAGGGCATGGAGGCAACTTTAAAGAGAAGTTGGAGGAACGTTTGTCAGAAGACGTTGCTGTCTATCCAAAGTTCACTTTAACAGCACAAAACAAAAACCAGGCTCTGTGATGGGATCTTTGGCTTATTTTTTCTCCGCATGCCAGCAGAATGCTCAAAGGATTTGAAATAATGGACTGTTTAGGTACATTACACATTACACTGCTGCCTTCTGAGTCCAACCTTGGTCTATCTTGCTTATCCAATTCCGATTCAAACCTTTATTGGCATAGTAGTAATAAATAAATAAATAATCATGACACACACAATAGACAATAACTGAAAATCAGCTCTTGATCTTAAGAACTTCCAACAAAAAAGAGGCAACTTATCATTCCCAACACTGGCTGGCAGCCTCTCCCAAAACAGCAAGTTTGAGGAGCAAAGACTGGCACGTCATCAGCCTTTGGTCTGCTGCTTCAGGCGCAAGGAAGTCTTGGGCTAACGCTGGAGAAGTAGGACTCGGGCTTCAGATGATGTCCTTAAGAACAAGGCGGATGCAGAGGTGGAACCGTAGCTTGCTGGGAGAGTGCATGTAGACGGGCCCAAGTTCCATCCTGACCATCTCCAGCTGAACACACCAGGCAGCCAGTGCTGGGAAAGACCCCTGCCTGAAACAGATGCTGCCAGCCAGCGTTTGACATTCTTGGGCTAGATGGACCCAGGATCGGACTCAACAGAAAGCAGCTGTTGCTAGTCGGTGTTGATAATAATGCAGAGAGGATGGACCAAGGGTGTGCATCTGTATGAGTTGGCAGATTTCCTTGATTCATCATGAGGAAGGCAGGCCTGCAGCCAACTCAGGTCACTTATAGGGCCCTTGTGTGCCATCCAGCATTTCCACGTTTCAGCACAATTTTGTATTATCTCCTGGGTTTTCCTCCTGGCCAGCCCACGAGGCAGTATACCAGCTGTGCCCCCCCCTACCTGATGATGTGCCAGCCTAAAGTGTTCCAGCTCAGGACTCTCCTCCTCTCCACATTTCCCTTTGTCCTCTCTCTCTTTTTCAATCCAGACAGTGGAAGGAAGAGGAGCAGTGGTGGCAGGTAGGCCAATAGAGATAGGTACCCCCACAAATGTTGCCTGAGGCAACAGCTTCAGTTGGCCTCTTGGATGGGCCGGCCCACCGCCTTCTTCTAGCAGCAAGCCCTGCAGTGACCATCCAGGATGAAAACGCCCGCCCCCTCTTTTGATCTTGTGGCTGCATTTCATTGGAAAGACAGCGGCAGGAAGTTATCTGTTGGATCAATTTGAAACAAACAAACAAAAAACCCAGACCAAAACTGGCTGCCTGGGGGCCGTTTGCCATTCCCCAGTGCGAAGGGGACCATGTGACAACGTTTAAAAATAAAACCCAAGCTGGAAACAATAACATCCCCCAGGCACCCAAGCATGTGGCGTTTTATTTTGTTCTGTTCTCCGAGGGAAGGAAGTGGCTTGGACTGACATGCAGCAATGCAAGCAAAGATCCGGGAATCATTTTGCAGTCCCCCAGTCATCCCAGCTCACCGGACTGGAGGCACACCGTTGAAATGGGAACGCAAAGGTCCGTCTCCAGCCATCAAGTCTAATTGATTCCTCCTTTTTTGTTTCTTTTTGCTCCTCATTAAAGAGTTGTTACAGAGAGCCAGAGAGCTCCTTTGCTAATGAACAAGTTGTAGACACCTTAATTATTTATACGAGCTTTGTGTGTGTGCCTGTGTGTGTGTGTGCATGTGTGCGCGCGTGTGAAATGCAGGAGGACTCCGGGAGGTAGAGCCCAGACCTCCAGCTTCATAAAAATCCCAGATGGTCTGCCTGCATCTGGGGCTCACAATTTCTTCCTGCAAGGACCCTGGCTGCCCCCCCCCCCCCAGCTCTCTCCCTATCCATTTTATCTGCACAACTACCTTGTGAGGTAGGACAGGTGGAGACACAGTGATTGGTCCAAAGTCACCCAGTGGGAATTGAATCTGGGTCTTCCTGATCATACAATCATGGAAGAATTGGAAGGGTCTTAGGGGACAGGCATTGCAAGGTATAGCATCCTTTTCAGGTTGTCCAGCATCTGTGTGGCTCCTGTCACAATGGCACAAGAGAGGCCTTTCCAGAGCAGGGCAGGGCACCTCTTACACCTCGGAAGGTCTTCCACACTTGTGGTCTTTTGTACGAAAACAGCAGTTTTTTGGTTCCTGATCCAGGACTCCAGAGCAAGGGAAAATATTCAACACACACACACACACAGTCCCCATTAGAACCTCCACCCCCTGCTGCTATTAAAAAATACCAAAATATAAACCGAAAGGCAATTGCACCTTTAATATCACACACAGCATGACCCTTATACCTCCTGAAGCTGCTTGGTAGAAATTTTGGGACAGATCCAAGATTCTTCTTTGCAGAATGAGCATAGGGCCATCACCATCCCAAGCAGCCACAACTGTCCTTCACTGCAGTGACTTGCAAAAAGGGAACTGCAAAGGCAGCTGTGACTTGCAATGAGTTACATCCCCTTGTGCCTACTCTGCTGCTTCACACACCTGCACCACCCAATGACAGGTGCATCCTTCCAGTATAGGGGGGGGGGCAGAAGGGCCTCGCCGGAGTTATTTGAAAAGGGCCGCCACTGCTGTGGTCACGCGAACAGCCCGTGGGAGTTCCTCCAGAGCAAGCTGCTGCTGACAACCGGACTGGGTTAGTAGACCATTGGACTGGGTTAGATGTGACAGCTCAGGAGAGAGATCTTGGGGTGCTGGTGGACAATTCAATGAAGGTATCGACCCAGTGTGCGGCAGCAATTAAGAAGGCCAATTCTATGCTTGGGGTAATTAAAAAAGGGGTTGAGAATAAAACAGCCAATATTATCATGCCATTGTACAAATCGATGGTAAGGCCGCACCTGGAATATTGTGTCCAGTTCTGGTCGCCGCATCTCAAAAAGGACATAGTGGAGCTGGAAAAGGTGCAGAAGAGAGCGACAAAAATGATTACGGGGCTGGGGCACCTCCCTTATGAAGAAAGACTGCAGCGTTTGGGGCTCTTCAGCCTAGAAAAAAGGCGCCTGAGAGGGGACATGATTGAGACAAAATAATGCATGGAAGGGATAGAGTTGATAAAGGGATGTTCTTTTCCCTCTCTCAAAACACTAGAACCAGGGGGCATCCGCTAAAACTGAGGGTTGGGAGAGTTAAAACAGATAAAAGGAAGTACTTTTTTTACCCAGTGGGTAGTTAATCTGTGGAACTCTTTGCCACAGGAGGTGGTGATGGCATCTGGTCTTGATGCCTTTAAGAGGGGATCGGACAGATTTCTGGAAGAAAAGTCCATTGTGGGCTATAGGCAATGATGGATTGTGCAACCTCCTTACATTAGTAGTAGGCTACTTCAGAGTACTGGGTGCAAGGGAGTGGCAACAGGATGCAGGTATCTTGTTGTCTCATGCCTCCCTGGGGCACCTGGCGGGCCGCTATGAGATGCAGGAAGCTGGACTAGATGGGTCTTTGGCCTGATCCAGCAGGGCTCTTCTTATGTTCTTATGCCCAGTGCCCCGATTCAGCGGGGAGCAGCATCGCACATATGCTCACGAGAGCCTGACGTGCCAAGGATCGGGCCCTGCAGACGCCACCGGGCTTGCTCCCGAGTAAACATCAGCGATGTGGCATTTTGCGACCTGCCCTTCCTCAGTGGCGTTCCTGGGGGAGGGCTGGTGAGTGCGCGTAAAGCGCGAAACACCGTGGCAGGCGCGCCTGAGCTCCTGCGCGACGCGGCGCCTCCTCCTCGCCGCTGCGCTCCCCTCCGTCCCTGCTCCCCCCGCCCCCTCCCGCCCAGTGGTATCGCCTCATTCGCCGCTCGCCCCCTCCGCGCCTCCCAGTTGGTCTCTCCCCCGCCCTCGCCTGGCAACCGCTGCGGGAGGAGCGCGAGCGACGGAGCCGCCATCTTAGCTCGCCGCCAGCCGAGGCAGCGCCGCGCCGCGGGGAGCCAAGCCAAGAGCGACCCTCCCCCTTACCCCACCTCGTCCGCGCCTCGTGCTTGGGGGGGCGCGAGGGGAGAGGCGCCCCCTGTGAGGGGCCGTCGGGGGCGGCGGGCGGCAGCAGAGGAGGAGGAAGAGGAGGAGGACGCGGACGCAGCAGCAGCAGCAGCAGCAGCAGCCGCCCCTCGCCCGCGCCGCGGAGATGCTGCCCCGGCTCCCCCCCGCTGGCCCCCGCCTGCCTGCTGGCCGCTGCGCTGCTCTGCGGAGGGGTCCGCGCTGCCCGAGGTGAGTCGCGCGGCGGGGGTGGGTCGCTATGGGGGGGGGGCTCGTTTGCCTCCCCCACGTGCCTCTGGAAGCCCCGCAAGCGACGGCGGTGCCCTTGAGGAGGGGGCGAGGCTGCCGCTCCCCGAGGGAGCCCCGCTGGCCGCAACGAGGCCCTGCTGCTGAAGCCGGCGTGCGTCGGATCGGGCTCTCCACCGCGATGCCAGACTTCAGCTCTCCTGCTGCAAAGCGGAGCAGGGCGAACGCAGCGCCGTACTTCGTAGCCGTCCTGTTGGCGGCACTGTGAGTGCAATACTTTGCAGTCAGTCGTTCTGCTGGTAAACAGTCCTGCAGCCGCACAGGTGGAGCCTCGTCGTGTAGTCATTTAGCCATTCTCCTACGAGCCACTATTACGGCTAATGCAATGCTTTGCAAGGTGCTGCACTGATAAACAGTCGTGAAAGAGCGCAGTTAATGCAGCGCCTGGCAAGCGGTCTGCTGCTGATACTGCTAATACATCGTGCAAGGGCAGATAGGCATCCTCTTACTTACTTGTGATGGTGCAATGGCTGATAGGCGTTCTGCCGAGTAGTATCGGCAACGTTCTGTGGTGGAAAACCTTATGAGCAGTCCATTGATTGTGCACTACCTGAACAGGCGTGTTGTCAAGAAACAGTTCTTGCAATAGGACATAAGTGGTACGAGTTCGTGTTCATGCAGTGGATTAGAGGCAACTGCTGACAAACGAAGATAATGTAGCGGCTTGTTAATAGAATGCCTACAAGCTATGGCATAGCTTTTATTTAAGTGTTGGAAGAATAAGCGAAATAGCATATGGACATTCTCGTGATGCATTAAGCAATAATGCAATACCTAAGTAATCTTTCAATTGTGTATAGGCAGTCTAATAATGACAAACTTTATGCTGCAATCCAATGCATGCTTACCACAGGAGTTCGCCCTCCCCCACGTGGGACTTACTGCCAAGTAGACATGCATAGGATTGCACTGTTAGGAACTGGAGTGTTTCTCCAATATATTGCTGCCATCATTATGCTGATAAAAGATTCTCTTAGTATTCTTAATATTGTACCATCTGCATGTAGAATTACTTTAGGGTGTGTAATAATCTACCTGTACAGGATGTAAGCAGCCTGGTCCTGTGGGTGTCTGTTCAAAAGCAAGTCCCTCCAAATTCAATAGGATCTGTTCCCAGTTTTTGTGTGTGTGTTGGATTGTAGCTTTAATGTTTTATAAGGAGGGTACAAATTATGTGATCATAGTATATTATATAGTACTAGGATAAATTCGGAATCATGGTATTTAATTCATTGTTGTACTATAAGTAGAAGTGGCTTTTTACTGTATTAATTTTTATGTGTCATAGTATTGCATGCAAACTCACAAATGAGGGGGCAGGATGGGGAAGAGGGGCATGTGCCATAATCTAGCCCTAGTCTCCTGTGTCGGGAAGATATTTAAATGTTGCATTGTTTAATAATGGTGATACGTCCTCATACCTGTTGTGTGTGAGGAGTGCTATAATCTTGTGTGTCCAGGAGTGAGCTTTGTTGATCTTGGTGGAATTTGCTTCTTTGTAAAAGTGCCTTTCCTAGATGCAAGATGTGTACCCCTTTGTGTCATATGGCTAACTTAACATTTTATTGTGTTCAAAGGATACACTATGTGGTTTTGGTCTTGAAAGGAAACTTAATTCCCTCACTGCCTTATCCTTTTTCTCCCACCCTGTGGCAAGATCCCAGTTGCATTCTCTCCAAACAGAATACCTTCTTGGGTGTGTTTGCTTATTCGGCATTTTTTCATTATTAGGAATGTAAAAAAACACCCAAATTCCATAAGAAATATTCACCAGAAGCAATTAGAAGATAATTGTCTGGAGTTTGTCTGTTTCACTCATGTATGTGCAGGAAGGTGCTTGCCTGCTTCTGCTCCATGCTTTTATGATGGTGATTTCTCCCTCCTGACCCTTCCCTACTTTTAGGATACTTGCATCAGTCTGCTGTCATGTTCACCCCCTTCTTGGACCCTTGTGTGGGTAATCCACCTTTCAAATGCTGGTCCCCAAAGTCTTCTCCAGAGCTAGTTCCCAAGCTCTTCCTTTCTCTCAAAGGCTGGATCCTCCCCCCCTTACTTGCTTCCAAATTGGTACTCCTGCCTAGAATTGGCCTGGATGTTTGCTTTTATTATTTATCTTCCTGTTTATCATCATCTGTGGGAGGGAAACAACGAGGAAGATACAGTAATTGGTTGATGGACTGAGACTTGGTTGCAGTAAGATGCAGGGGAAGATGCAACTTATCATAGAAAAGGTGGGGTAAAACTAGGCCCAGCCCCAAAGCAGCTGTGAAGGGTTTATGGTCCTCTCCAGATGCTCTAAAAAATAATGTTCTCTTGTAGAATAAAAGCCCATTTCCGGCTTCTGCCATATAATCTGTTTGAGGAATTGTTTCATCTAGAATACTGTATTTGGGAGATGAAGAGGCCTTTTGTGAAAAGGCACCTTTTCTAAATGCTCAGATGCCTAAAAAGATCAGCCTTTTTGTGGTGGGTGGTGGTAGACAGAAGGAAGCCCTGTTTGCCCCCTTTGTGATAGAGGTCTTGGTTCTCTCTCTGTATGTTGTGCTCCAGCTCCTCAGAGGGTGGCACCTCTCCATGATCTTTCCCCAAATTAGATGGCTGTTTTTGACTGCTTTGGGTCCACGGTGGGAGCAAGGGGCAGTGATGCCCGGGGGGGGGGGGGAGGATTTCCTTATCCTTTTAGGTATGTAGCAGTGTTTCTGTATGCAGCAGATGGAGGAAGCATGTGTGTCCTTTCTAGAAGGTGACAGGAATGTATCCCCATGTATGGTGGTTAGAGATGCTGCGGGAGAGAGGACATCTTCACCAGGCACCCACTGTGAGTCCCTCTTCCCTGCTTTGCTGCAGTTCTCCCCCTGTCCTCCTTTTTTCCACATCAGTCAGGAAAAGATTTCCCCCACGCTCCCGATTGCTCGGCCATGTAATGTTGTCTGGGCTGCAGACCTGCTTGAAGGCTTAATCCCAGAGATCCTCCAGCAAAGCTTTAAGCTGCTCTTGGGCTGTGCAGGCTGAAGCCTCTGAATGTTTTGGCTGCTTCTGGGCAGCCGCCGTGTCCTGTGCTGCCCACTTTGGCTGGCGATCTGCATTAGCAGGGAGGAATGGAATGTGTGGGGAATAATAGGGTTGCTTTTTTGACCAAAGGGAGTCTGCAGCAGCAATTGCCATTGCAATTTCTCCCTCCCTCCCTCTCTCACTCTTCCTTTGTTTCCTGTTACTTAGCTAAATCATTCTGCCTCCCACCACTTAATGTTCACTAACAAGAGGCTCCTCTTATGTTTGTCCCTTTGAGGATGATGAGCCATCGCGTCTGTTGCTTGTTTAACCTTGTCTTCCAGTGGTCCGGCTCCATACTGCGTGCTTAAAGCCTCTGTGTGCGACTTCCCTCCCCCTCCCAAGCAGTGATGATATTTTACCTGGATGGATTTCTTTTTGATGGTCAGCTGTGAATAGGCTCAGGTAATTGGACCCCCTGTGAAAACCCTGGGAATCCTTTACCCTTCTGAGAGTGCTTTGTTTTTCCTACACTTTCTGGAAATCTCTTGGCCTTGAGATGGAGACGGCTGTGCAGTGCCGACTGGTGTCCAGGGTTCATTCCCTGAATGCAGTGGCCAAAATGATAGCCTTGTAAAGTGGCTTAGTTACTCTACCAGTGTGCTATTTTAAAAGGGACTTACTGACTTTAAACTGATGTGTTTTCAAGGCACAGGCGAGAAATGGCTGTTGAGAGGTAGCTGTGCAAATGGAAAGGTTTGTCTTCATCAACTGTGGAGTAGTCTGCCTTCCGTCCTGATGGTTTCCCCATGAAAATAGTGTGAATAATGGCTCAATTTCATTTTAAATGTAATCTTCCTGTCTGGGTAGGCAAAAGCTAGCCTGGCTGTGCCCACTCTGTGTTCTGAGGGCAATGCATTCCCTGTGACAATCCCATGTGTGTGTAATAGTGGCTTTACCATTTGTGGTGCTAAACTGGGCCAATGTCCTCTATTAAAGGTTATGGCTATAATAAAATGAAGTTGAGTTCCAGAACAGAAGTTATGTAGGTGTGTGACAGTGAGAAGACAAAAAGGACCAAGGCAAATTAGAAGTAAACTGATTCCAGAAGTCTGACGTGATAGGAATAAGGCTTTTTACAGCCACTGGAGACTAGTAAGAATTTTCTATACTACAGGCAGTTGAGTAAGGAAACACTTCAGGGGAAAACCATAATGTACAGATGTGTGGAGGGCAGGTTGGTAAGGATTTCTTGAGGACTGGTAACTTTAGTGGAGTTATTTCAAGACTGGAATTGACTCCTGCCCCTTGGTTCCATGCTTTGAATTGATAACCGTGTATTCAGCCCAGACTGGCAGTGCCTTTCCAGGTCTTTCCCAGTCCTATCTGGTGATGCTGCAAGGGATTGGGCCGGGAGGAGCTCGGTGGTGTATAACTTCCTGTGCAGTTTTTTTTATCCATGTTCTTTTTTTGGTATGCTTTTTGTAAACAGTTGATTGATGTGCAAAGTGTGTTGAACAAGCAAATTGAGGTGGTTCCAGTTTGCTGTGGAAATGTAAATATTGTCCAGTGACCAATTACTGACTTTGAATTCTGTGTCCTAATGTTTGACTAGGGCTGTGTCCAGATGGCAGTTGCTTCTTCACTGTGCTATTTAGGGCTAACCCTGAAGTCCTGGAGGCAGCATATCTGTGAACAAGATTCCAGGTTTATGTAGAATTTTGTGTCCTGACCTTGGACAGTGCGGTGAAAGTTCTGGCCTGCCTGTGTGTTAATATGCTGAACTGAAGCCCGGATATTTGAGAATTTCAGCTTTGCAGGCTTGTTGAATCAGTTTATTTGCAACCCAAGAAGCTTGTTAAGTTGTGGTAGGTTGTAGGGGTTCTGCTGGTATATTAGCAGCTGTGTTCAGCAGCAGTGTGGATGGCTTGGAGAGGCATTGTGTTTAAACGCAAGGAATTACCATGTCTGTAGAAGGATCTAGCAAGTAAGCTTACAGCTTCCACTTATCCTGGTCTTATTTTTTCTTTGCATCATTCCTGCCTCAAGAGCTGCCGTTTTGGGCCGTGGCAGTATCTGCTGGATTGGTGCATTGCAAAAGGAGGCTGCAAAGCTTGCACTGTTGGATCTCAATTACTGACAGGCCCAGACGCTTCTTGCTGCTGGTTGTGCTGTGGCAATGGGAGCCGTTCTGCTCAGGTTTGCATCTTTTGTTCCCAATTTTTCAGTCCTTGGTTCTGAGCACAGCAGGGACGCTGCTGGAGAATGCTTTTGTTTGGCCTGGGAAAAGTTCTTTCATGCACTTTGAAGGGAACAATCTGGGGATGGAGTTTTTGTTTTTAGGTTTATAGGAAAGCTCTTGCATACCTTTACTACCAGGAAGCCTGGGAGAAAGCCTAGGCTATCTTTTCTTTAGCTTTGCCAACAAGGCCACAAACACTTTGGTTGACTCTCCTGCCCATGCATGCAATAGTCATTTGTGGCCCACATTGGAAAATGGCCCTCTCCAGCATTTGTGAAGCTTCCTTGTTTGTTTGCTTGGAGGAGATGAAAGTTGGGCATTTGGCCAGTTATTAATTGGGCATTTTTAAAGTGTTGCTCCAGCTGACCAAAGGAAATATATATTTTAATCAACAGGTTTGCTTCGTATGCTAATTTCAGGGTCATGGGAGGAGCTAGCCAGTGACTTTTCCCCCAATGGCGGCTTATGTTCCTGTTTGGGACGGCCTGTGGTTGTAGCACAGGTGGCCACCAGGGAAAAGAGAAGCTGCCTCTTAGATGCTGGCATTCTTGCCTTCATGGAATATTTTACCTCAGTGAATTAACTGGTCCCTGGAGAAGGTCCTTCATTCTCCACAAACAACGAGGTGACAGATTCTTTGCAGCTCTTCAGACAACACTGATGCTTTTTGTGGCAAGCCCCATTTAATTGTGCTTAAAAGTAATGCAGTTAAGCATTTGGCTGCATTTTCCTTTAAACCTTCTGCTTTTGGGATGGTATTTCCGGTTTGTTGGAGACTCCTTGATAAACCTAGAAAGAAGAAATGCATTTTCCATGCAACAGCCAGAGCACACCAATATTGAATGCGAGCTTCCAGAAGATAAAGTGCGATAATCTGTTGCAGCATAAACTGCACAAGAGCTTCAGCCTCACAGTGCTTTAAGGGCCCATTTATTGTAGTATAATGTTTGCATATGATGACGTGGACTGTTTGCTGTGTTGGACGATTGATGGTGAACTAGCTCGGTAGGGGCCTTGTAGATTGGATAAGTTATTTATCTGTTTATTGTAGCTTCAGTGTATGTTGGCAGTTCCCATGTTTTGGGCTATAAGAGTGCAGAGTGGGCGATAAAACCAGTTTAGTAGCCTTACCCAGGAAGTCATGGTTAACTTTCAGCAATTTATGAGGTTTCCAGAGATGGAGTTTACTTAATCCAAACCACAGACAACTTTCTTATGGCCGCTACTGTGCAAGATGAAGGAGCCGAGCTTTCTCCATAAAGAACCCGAGAGTCCACTAGTGGGCTGGTTAGTAAAGTCTGCAAAATTGCATTGCAAGGCTGCCAGGAGTGCGCAGTTCAGGAAATGTGGGGGTGCCCTTTGAGGCCAGCTGGGTAAGGCAGCTCTTGTATTTGTCCAACAAAATCAGATGAGAGGCTTAGAAGGATCAGCAGAAGAAATAGTAGTAAGTATTGGTGGTCGCTGTTGTCTTTGGCAGTGTGAATGCGAATGCCCTTGCCTTCATGGGCGTGTTCTCCCTTAGCTGTTGTAGTGATAGAGAGGGGAGCCTGAGAGTCAAGCCCTTGGTCCATCTAGCTGACTAGGAGCCCTTTCAACCTTTAAATACAGCACCTCACCTTCTCTCTGGTGCTCTGAGAACAGTTTGGTTGGTGTGATCTCTCTCCCCACCGCACCTCCAAAGATGTCATTAGAGCTTAATTAGAGTGTATCTGCAGGGTATGCGGCTGTATGGTGTTTTGCTTTAATCTCCCAGGCCTATTTTGGTAATAAAAGCTGCAGTGTTTCAGCTGGCATGTTGTATTAAGAGAGAGCCTGTGTTATCCCTTCTGACGGGAGGACTGTACTGTAGTTGGGTAGTCTAGGCTGCTTTTGTGTCTAGGAAGGCTGTGGGAGAAAAGAAGAAATTGGTGCCATGCATAATGAATTGGAATGTCTTTATTTAAGTGGTGAAGCTCAGGCATAGCATCTCGCAGAAACGGTGTCCTCCCTTGACTTCTAAGCTCACACTCTGCAGCAAACCACTGCCACAAGTTGATGTGATGCTGCCCTGCTTTCTGGAGCTGTTCTCCAGTAGGAAAGCCGCCTGCCATGGGAACATGCCAATCTGCTCCTTCTGAAAATGCTTAGACACTTGCATTTTAACTGGCCTACTATACCCCCGGGCAGCTTCTGAGAATCCCTGTTTTGGAGAGGAGTTGCTTTCAAGCGTTTTTATGGTTGCAAAATCTCATTTGGACTTTGAAGAATCAGATAGGGGACAAGCAAGATACTAGTTTCCAACTAGTTAACTAGGCTGTTCCATGGTAAAGCCACATCCATTTGTCTTTTGCTCCCAGGTTAAGGAAAAGCTCTGTATAATTTGGTTGCTTCTACAGTGCATTTTGCACATCATCAGGCTCCAAAGAGCTCCTTTGGTCCAGACCAGGCTGTAAAATTGAGATCCATGGGAGAGGCTCTGCCCTGGTTCCTTCCTCCTTGATAAATTGTCCTGTGAAAGGTTGCTTTGTTGTGTTGACTTGCAATTGGTGTTTTAATTGCCGTTATCTAAAAACGAGGGTATCCAGAGCAGCCTACAGATTTTAAAAAAATAATAATAAAGCACTGCTCTCACGATCCCCTATGAAGTGTTATTTCCTTGCTGGGTCACCTGGTAGTGATTCTTGGTCATCCCAGTAATACTTTGGTGAGGGTGGGGCCCCAGAACCCCTGCTGTGCATGTGGAAGGTCCCAGGTTCCATCTTGGGGAGGGCTGGGAAACACTGTTGACATGTTGCAGGTGGTTTTGATAGAAAGCAATTGTATCTAGTATATGTATCGGGTCTGACCAACTTGTTCTGCACTGAAGGCCTCCTAAACGCTTCTCTGAGAATAAGGGCGACCTGCTCCCCAGTGCCAGTCAGATTTAGGCTGCAGCCGTGTGTCTGGGCAGATTCTCTTCCCCCATGTCTCCTGCTTGACAGGAGATTCCAGCAGGGTTTTGTGCAGGTAGGGAGAAATACGAGGCACCTCCTGAGTGCAGGCAAAAGAGGCTGAGCTACAGGCATGACAGGCAGCCCAGCAGAGGGCCTTGCCCTGGGCTGTGGGTGGGGGCCTGATGAAACCAGGCAGGCAGATAAAAGGCGAGCTTGGGGTAAGAAGGCTGCTGGCTTCAGACTGGGTGGGAAAGGGACGGTTGCTTGCCCTGGGATGGAGGCCTGAGCACAGGGCCCTTCAGAGAGGCAACTCAGCCAGCCAGCCTGACTAGAGGAAGACCAGAGTGAGAGGAAAAAACCCCTTGCTCTGGCTCCAGGGGGGTTGGCCCTTCCCATCCCAAGGACTGTTGAAGGGGGGGGGGAGGGAAGATGCTTGACAGTCGCCCACCAGAAACGAGGAGTGCTGTTGTATTGAAACTTGACTATTTTCCACCTTGAGTTTAAGGGGCAGTTTGGATTAGAAGTGTAATGATACTGACCTCCAGAAGTAATTCCTCCTAGTAATTCTTTATACAAAAAGCTACTTTTGGCTAAAACTTGAGCTTGGATATTATTGTTACTTGTTTGAAATGCTGGAGCAAGTTGTAATTAACCTACTCTGTGTTAATACCCAGACTGCATTTTAACAGGCTTTCTGTTGAAAACATCAAGAGCTTAAAAAAAATTAATCCAATTTTAATAACAAAAAAATCTGGTTCTTTTAAACTCATTATTCATCCTGAAAAGCACTTAATCATATTAACCTTCCAAAAAGATGACTTATTAATCAAACTGTAAGGCCAAGATAAGAGTTTGGCATAATAGAAAATTGTTCCAGCGTTCTCCTGTAGAACGTCAACTGCAGAATTATTTTGGAAGGGGCGGGGAAACCCTGTCATCTACCAGTTTGATCCAGTAGTGAAATACACAGAACATTCTTCTCCTGTCCCCTTGCCTCCTTCCCCAGTGGGGTACCAGCAAGTTTGACGTACCACCTTCCATTCTCTGGATTCCGAACAAAAGGGGAATGAAACAGGAAGTGTGGTGGAGAGGATAATGCTCTCCTCCTTTGCTGCATTCCACTTCCTTTTTTTGAATCCATAGAGCAGGAGTGTGGTGGGCAGGCCAGTCCTGAGTGGACTGATTTAAGTCAAGGCCGTGCAAATGGTCAAGAGAAGGGCCCAGTTAAAGCATTGATTTAAAGCAAGGTCTTCCATTTATTATTTAGATGCTTCCTTACGAAAGTGCCTACTAATTGGTTGGCTGATAGGTCGGGTCATAAATATTTATAATTGGAGTTCTGCCTCCAAGTGAGCTGCAAAGATCAGGAGCAAAAGGTCCTCCAGGCAGATCAGCAGATGACCCCTGTGGTGACTTGGCCGTAGTCTCTGCTCTCCAATTTCCAACCGTAATATAAGCCCATGAAGTATTGTGCTGCTTTTTCTTCACAAAGCAGTTTTTTCAGAAGTTTGGTTTTAAGGGGCTGGGTTTGCATGAAGTTCTGATTTTGTTTCAAACAAGAATACTTGAAAAAGAGAGATGTAGCTGCAGCTTAATTTTGTCCATGCTTGAATTTGCGAGCTCTGGTCTGAGTTTTCAGATGCACGAACTAGCAAGCAGCGGTTTAATTCCTCTTGTCAGCTTTCATTTTCTCTCTGCTTCTAGCCTTGTGGCTTTTGAGTCAGACGTTGGGCCGGGCCGGGCCGTAGAGAGCGCCAGCTCACTTCAAACTGGCTTCTCATGCTGGTTTACCAGCTTTCTTTGTTTATTTCAGATATGCATTGAGCCCCATGAGGTGTGATTTCTGTAAAAAGGGATATGCTTGGGCTTGCAGGTCTTCATCACCTACCTTCAAAAAGGAGTATCAACCAGTTCTGTGTCTTCATCTCCTTGCTAGTTTGGGCCCTTTTTGGTACAGCACCTTTGATTGGAGGGATACAAAAAGCACATCTCTGCTTGGGGAGTTTGAAGCCTGTGTGTGGCGTGTTTTCGGTGGTGTAAACCAATTTCCGCGTAACACCATGTCCGACAGCAAGGCACATTGCGGGAGCCCTGCAGCCTGCTTAAGCGATTAAATTCACAGTTGGCCACTCCAACCTGCTTTCCCTGCTTTCCGAGGCTGGTGAGGGAGGCCATTTGGTTCTACAGCATGTGCAGTTTTAAGAGAAGGAGGCAGGACCTTTGACAGCATGAGATAGGATGTCATTTAATTGATGTGAGCAGATCTTCTCTAAGAGTGGCTCTTGCTTTCTGCAACTTGAGAGATGCCAAATGCTAGTGTGAAAAAATCATTTTCTTTCAAAAGCTTTGAGCAAATTAGCGTTGGTGGTTGGATTCACCCTAGCAGTAATATAAATAGAGTGCCAGTTGTTTTCTGTGAGTGCAGTGCAGTTCTTCTTGCATGCTGGAACAAGATGCTGGAGTTTAATCTCTCAAGGTTGTTTATTTGAAGTGATTTGTATGGGTGAATGGCTTCCAGGCAGCTTGGCATCCTCTGATGGAAGACTTGACACTTCAAAATGTGCTTGAAATACATATTTATGAAATTGCATGATTCATTTTAAAATCTCACTTTTTTTCTCTTTTTCTAGTTAACAAGCACAAACCATGGATTGAAACCACTTATCACGGCATAGTTACAGAAAACGACAACACAGTCTTGTTGGATCCTCCATTGATAGCATTGGATAAAGATTCGCCTCTCCGTTTTGCAGGTAGGAGGATCTTTTGCTTGCTTACTAAAGGAAGTGTGTCTCTTGAAAGCAGAAGAAGTGTTGGCTAGAAGGGATACCTGTATAGTGATGTCATTCTGGACTGATTATGAAACCTAATGCATCATTTCAGTGGATTGGCACTACTCTGGGAAGAGGAGCATTTGCGCAGAGGGCTTCATCCTTGGTCTAGTTCAGTCCAGCATCTCTAGAAAGGAGCAGGCAGGATACATATCAAATGAGTAGGCTGCCAGTATGTTAGGACAGAGTGAGCTGAAACCTTGAGAGCGGCCAACTGAAGACGGGTGCAAAATAGTGGTGAGGGGACATAGGTGCCTCTCAGCTTATGTTCAGCACCGGAATTTCTGAACTTGCCTTGCATCTGAAAATCCACTCCTGGTTTTCCCTTCAAGCTTTCAGTAGTCTCATCTAGAAGGGAAAAGATCTGGTCATTGTAGCTATTCAACAATTGGGAAAAATCCTTGCCAATCACCAGTATGGTGATATCCCAGATGATTGGTCTAGGATGGTTGCTGATCAAAGCAGTGTTTGACATGGAAGAACAAAACATGCTTGTGTGTAGTCAGGTTAGAGTCGAGCTTCTGAGGTGGATTTGGTGGTCATTCTTCATAACAAGCTAGCCTTGAGAGGCTAGCGCTGTGCTTGGGGCAAAAGTGCATTAATTGAAATAAAACATTGGGAAAGCAGTTCCACTTCTGCTGCCTTGATGTACTGTGTTCATACTTTAGGACTGGTGTGGGGGTTCAGTGTGTTGGGTTCAGTATCAATGATACTGAAAAGTCAAGCTTATGGGCACAGACAATTGATGAACTGCAGAGTCAGTGGGGACGGAGAACACCAATATTATTCAGTATTTATAAGAAAGATGGAAGGTGAGGAGCCAATAACGTGACTTAAATGTTGTGGAAAGGACCTGGGGCAGTGGTATTAAACAGCCGGAATTTGCAGGAACCCTTGGCTGTGTCTTCCCCAGCATCAGACTGCCTTGAAGTCTGCTGCAGTGAACGCATTCTACCCGTTTTTTTCATTGGCTGAACATAAGGCGATTATATGTTTGGTGTTTAGTCTCTCTCTCTCTCTCTCTCTCTCTCTCTCTCTCTCTCTCTCTCTCT
>JAJKFI010000091.1:4778594-4819738 GCA_029204185.1 Lerista edwardsae
TCTCTCTCTCTCTCTCTCTCTCTCTCTCTCTCTCTCTCTCTCTCTCTGTAAGCTTTTGATTGGAGGTTTGCCTATATAAACCCTTGGCAGAGTAAAGTCTTTCCCAAGATGGAACCCCTGAAGTATCAGTCGCCAACTGAAATATTAGAGAACATGTTCATTACACTCATTAGATTTGGCAACTTGATATGATTTGCATGATGCAGCCATAGTCTGGCTGCAGACCTACAGTTGGCTTCTCTGTTGTATGAGCTGATTCTAGTTTCCGGATAGAAGGAACGGTCACCTCACTTAGATTTGTTCAGTTTCTTGTGACCTTGCCCCATTAATTGGTTGGCAATCTTGCTTTTTGTCCCCTATGGCTGTTTTCTACATCTTTTTGCTTCTGACTTGCTTTTGATGGAGGTAATGGGCAGCTCATCGCTTGATGGCTTTACACCCAGGAAGTCCCTTGCAGGGCTGATAGCATAACAGTGGGATGCCTACTGTTCCTGCAGAAGGTTCCAGCTCCAATCCTTGGCGGAATCTCCAGGTAGGGCTGTGAAAGATGGTCAGAGAGTGTTCATTTTACACTCTATAGGAAGCAGTTTTGTGTCTGGGTATTTGGCTGCTCTTACAAAGGTGAGATGTGTTGCATTCTACATTGCTGCAGCTTCCAGTCCACCGAAAACCAGCAGCCATCTCTTGGCTTTCAGATAATTGTGCCAGAAGTAAGCCTAGCTCTAGCTGAATAATCATTCTTGGAATATTAATGTGCTGTGTCCCAGGAATTCTGGTCCTAAGAAATGAGCCACGCGTTTGGCACCCCAAGATATGAAGGAAAAGGGAAACAACATCTGGGGTTAAATAGAAGCTTTAACACAGCCCATTAGGAACATGAAAGGACTTCTGGTTAAGAATGAAATGCTGTGCACCCAGGTGGCCTTCCATTGTGTATGTGGAAGCCTCCATTTTAGGATGACTGCTTGTGCATTGGGTCTGCAAATCCTCAGGCAGGCATCTCTAGCACTGCAATTTATCTCTTTTGAATTCAAGCCCCCTGTCAATCTTCTTCCCCCTCTCCCTGGATTTACGTGTAGTGCAATTGCTGATGCTTGCGTCTCCTCATTGCGCTTGTTTGTTTAGGGCCAGGGAATGGATGCTGCAGCTGGCAAAAGCGTAGTGGAGCGCTTCGATAGACAAGAGTTTAATTGATAGGCAGAGGGGAAACGGGCAGCTCTGCTTGAGTCAGTGATCAGAGAAGGGCGTTGGCCTTGTCAGGTCCAATTAGTTGATAGAATTGGACAGGCTCCTGCAAACAAGCTTGCTGGCTAATTTCTAAATGAATGATGTCACCTCTTTTTTCAAAACATGTCATGTGGCTGAAAGAGGAGGGGTTACATGAATCTTGGTTTGATGTGAAGGTTAAGTACGTGGAGGCCAGTGGCTTCAGATTGTGTTTTTGTGCTGTCATCTTGGTCCCTCTATACTGGTGGGGGTTTGGAGTGTAGGAAGACCAGGCAGCCCTGTACTCTGTCATTACAGAATACTAGCTTATGTGTATCTGTCAGTCAGGCCCTGTTCTACCACTACTATGGCCAGCTATGCATGCCCAAAATGCTACATGCACGGCCTGCTGGGGCAACAGAACCTGGAAGTGGCTGGCCACAGTGACACTAGAGGGCTATAATTGCGGCTATCCCAATGTCCCTGGGGGCCCTCTCTGGGGGTGGTGTAGCTCCATGTAGTGTGTCCCTCAACTGCAGTTCTGCTGCAAAAATAGCTGTTTGGAGGGCTTGGCTTTGCCCCATTGGTGTCTGGATCTTCAGGAGCTAATTTGCATCTGTCTGTCTTTTATTTTTCACGTAGCAGCTGTGCAGCCCTGGTAGAAACATTACATACCCCCTAGTTTGGGCCTGAAAACAGCTCTTTTTAAACCATGACCTCTGTTCAATTAGCATATGCAGAGCAGCAACAAAGACCTCCCTTTTAGCAGATTAAATTTTTTTAGAGATGTTTTTCTCTTTCTCATGACACTCAGAAGTGTCTGGGTCAAAGTCCTGGCCTTTGTGTTTTTCCCCCTTTTTTTCTCCAGATTAGAGAATGGCCAAATGAGTGCTTCAAAAGCCTAATTAAAAAATGTGACCTGCTTGGAATTTGTCATGCAAGTGCTGTGAGGAGGTGGCTGATCCAAGCACTCAGGGAAGCATTTCTCCCTCAAATAATCTGTACTCTCTGCGGCAAATGTTTGCAAGTCTTGTTTTTTTTGTTCTATTTGCTCATGCATTTTGCATCAATGTGCAAGTCGGGCACTGGAAAATGCAGCCTGCTCTCCTGGGATGAATAAGTATCATCTCTTGTGAATGGAGCAGGGAGGCTCTTGTGGAAAAAAAAAGTGCTGATACTTCATTATTTAAATCCCTGGGCATCACAGGCTACACGCCTTGATGGGCATGCGCCTTCCGGCCACTGGGAGATATAGGAAACTGGACTAGGTGGGCCTCTGTCCTGATCCAGCAGGGCTCTTCTTATGTAGCTATGCTTTGGTTGGCCGGCTGGTAGAAATTGCTCTGGGCTAATAACATTGGACTCGTCTGCCAGGCCAGTTCAAGTAGAACTAAAGACTGGGTCTAAAAAGGTGGTCCAAAGTTAGAAGTGTACTAGGTAGGTGATACAAAGGCCAGAAGTGTACTAGGTAGGTGACACAGCCTCAAGCATATAGAACTGTTGGTGTTTATATTTAATTTTGTTAGTTTTGTAATCCATGGGGTTTTCATGGCATGCATGAGCAGCTCAAGTACTTTGGTCACCTCATGAGAAGAGAGGACTCTTTAGAAAAGACCCTCATGCTGGCAAAGATTGAAGGCAAAAGGAGAAGGGGGCGGCAGAGGATGAGATGGTTAGAGAGTGTCACCGAAGCAATGAACCTGAAATTGGGTGAACTCAGGAAGCTAGTGGAGGACAAGGAGGCCTGGCGTGCTGTGGACCATGGGGTCGTGAAGAGTCGGACACGACTTAGCGACTGAACAACAACAACATTTTGTTATCACGAAAAAACCCACTTGTACTAGAAGGGCTTTTGCACATACGAACCATCTTGGAGAATGAGGTTCTCATATAAATGCAGTCCATGATGCAAAGGCTGCAGACATTCGGAATGAATCTGAGGGGGGTGGAATCCCATCCTTGCAGGGTAAGCCACAAGGCAACATTGACCCACTTTTCAACACTACTCTGCCAAAGTATATGCCTTAAGTAGAGAGGCAGAATTTACAAGGACCTAGGCAGCTCTGGATAACTTAAGGAAACCAAATTTGTTTCACAAAAGTATCCAATTTCCCTCTTGACACTGTACTGAATTCTTCCCTAGTTGGGTGATTCGGCTTAGCAAGTCAGTAGATCACTGACAGAGCCACAAAACTATGTCACTATGAAAGAGTAGATTTATATGCCAGGAGTGCAGTGATCTAGTAACCCTGCAGATGTGTTTTGGAGACACATTATTGAGTGGATTAGTTGCAATGCCAAGAAACGTTTGGCTTACCTCCGAGCAAAGGCTGGCATTGAGGCTCTAGTTCAAGACTGTCACATTAACACACTTTGATCCTCCTCCAACCCATGTGTAGCTGTATTATTTTAGCAGGATCTTGGGGGAAAGGGGTGCTGCTGTTGCTTGGGCACACTTGTAATCCTTGAGAGTTGAGAACTGTGTTTGGGAGGGTGTTGTGAAATGATTGGGGGCGGGAGTGTCATGGCAAGGTGGTGCAGATGCAACAATTCAGTAGGGTCCCGTGTGCCTGCCCAGCACCACCATTCAGAAGGTCAGGCAGCTGCCCTTGGTGTTCTGGAGACCAGCAAGTCTCACTGAGTTATTTGGGGCTTTTTAAAAGAAAATTGCCCAAAGGGTTTCTGTGTAATGTCTGCATCTTTGACCTTTTCCTCATTTGCTCCCTCTTCGGTCTTTTTTCCTGTATTACTGACTTGGGTTTATCTTTTCTCCCCTTTAGAGAGTTTTGAGGTGACAGTCACCAGAGAAGGTGATAAAGGGTTCTTTCTATCCCTTTTTTATGACTATTAACCCACTAACTTTGGCTATGAAATGGGGAATCAGCACTTAAACAGAAGATCCTGTCATGCTCTCCCAACCCCATTCTATTCTCCCAGTTTTTTCCTCCTCCTCTCCCTCTCAAAATACGATGATAGACAATGTTATGTAACCAACCCTCGGTTAGAAATATCGGTAAATCAGACATCCGTTTGAACTGTGAGGTTTTAATATTTTAGGCTGTGTAGGGTTTCTAAGAAGTGTTTTTCCTAGGCGTGCTTTTTGAGGGTTCTCTTGTAGTCATACCTTGGAGCCAAGCCACTGTGCTATGGAACGTATAACTGCAGTTCACAGTCTAGCATTTGGCTCACCTTGGGTGCAGTTAAGCTGGCGCACTGTGACCCAAAGCAGGCTCCGTGTCTCTGACTGAAATGACGGAAGGGCACCTGGTGGGCCTATTTGCTCCATTGCACACTATTCTTCCCCTTTCCAGCGCTCACCATAGTGCAGGATGAGATCTCCACCAATGTGAGCATAAGCTATGGTTGGTTTTTAACATAGCTGCAACGGGTTTCACAGGTTTGAAACCAACTCGAGTTTATGGCCATCAGTGGAGATGCGACCCTGTGCCATGGCTAGCTCCCCTTTCTAGGCTGTAGGGCTGTCTGAGTGACCTGCAGGAAATTGAACCCCATTGAGTCTGGCTTCATGCAGGTAGTAGGCAGAGAGCTGTTGAAATGGATGCCTGAAAAGTTGGTATTTCTACCTTTCTCATTTGGTAGCTCATCTTGATTCCCTGACTTTTTTGTTTTGGTTTTTTTTTAAGCCAGGTACATTGCACAGGAAGACTTGGTCCTTTTTCGATTCCTTGACAGAATATTTTTGTTAATTATAGTGCTGACTCTTCGATATACCTTGAAGCTTTCTTTCCACCTGTGTTGTGTGTGCGTTTTTTTTTTCCTCCTCCAACTCTGTAACTGCATTTTTAACCTTCCGCTCTGGTCAAAAGCCAACCAGCTGCCCAGCTGTTTCCCAGTAGCTTGGCCTAGAAGAGACTCCCTGTGGGCTTGGCTGTCTGCTCTCTTAAGATCTCTACTCTGTTTTGGCCCTCGAGTTCTCCTGTGAAATGCCTGTCTACATTTCTTGTTTTCCTCTCTCTTTTTGTATTCCTGCATGAATGGATGCAAAGTAAACTGATTGCTTGGAAAGCAAATGTATGCCTTTTGATTTATTATGAACCCAAGTCCCAAGAACTCTCACCCATCTTAAAGCACAATGCCTCTTTTGCTTGGTCCACAGACCCTCACAAACCCTTGGCTGCAAAATTGTTGAGTGACTTGTTTAAAAGCAAAACCCATGCGTGCGCACACCAAGAAGTATGCATGTGTG
The DNA here is from genome assembly GCA_029204185.1 of Lerista edwardsae. NCBI lineage: Eukaryota > Metazoa > Chordata > Lepidosauria > Squamata > Scincidae > Lerista > Lerista edwardsae. The sequence continues at coordinate 4,784,008 of JAJKFI010000091.1, forward strand.
CGCCTGCTGCCTTAAAATGCTAATTGTCTTTGCTTTGAATCTCTTAGGTGAGATTTGTGGATTTAAAATTCACGGGCAAAATGTCCCCTTTGAAGCGGTGGTGGTGGATAAGTCCACTGGGGAGGGAACGATACGCTCCAAAGAGAAGCTGGACTGCGAGTTGCGGAAGGACTACACATTCACCATCCAGGCCTATGACTGTGGGAAGGGACCAGATGGAGCAAACATGAAAAAATCCCACAAGTAAGTACAGCGTAGGCGGGAGAGCGGGGAAATCGGGATTAGGCTTGATCGTCTTCTGATGGAGTGCGGTCTCTGCGTCTTGGAGTGAATGAAAACCAGGTGATTGTCAGCAGTGGCCTCCCAAGTACTGGAATTGGGAGTCTTGGTACTAGAATTCTGGAAACAGCAACAGAGTGAGCCCTTTCAGATGCCTGCCTGACCCAAATCCTGATTTAAGGTTATATTCCCCACTGCCAATACCATGAATTGGTGGTGCAGGATAATAGTTTGCACGATGATGGGAGTGGGGGGAAAGGTGGAGGAAGCAAACTGAGGCCAGCCTACTCTGGTCTTGGCCAGGCTTCAGGGGGAAAAGAGAGTCTTGTCTTGCACAGGAAAAGTAGGAATCGGACAGCTGCACTGCCAGAAACTACAATGAGGAACTAGTAGGAGTGATTTATCCCATTTGTGGATGCTTGTTATTGAAAGAGGTAGTGTTTCTCCGTAGATTGCACAGGTTTCTGTTTGTCGTGTATTTTTGGGGTGTAATTCATATCAAGGTAGAGTTGGAATTTGGAGAGAGATGTGAGAGGACCACAACAGTGCTGAGGACAGGCACGTGATTATGGAGCAGGGTCCTTTGGAGAGAGGGACCGTGGTGTAACTCCTATTTTGCTGTCCTTGACAACATCTCCATTTAGGGTTGCTGACCTGGGAAGACTGGCATTGGGGAATAATTTGAAATGGATAATATAACAGTAAAAGTTGGACTTGGAAGTGGTGGCCTCTCTTGTAGCTGGTTTATAGGCACTGTGTGAACTTGGTAGTCAGTGAAACTGCTTGGGAACAGGCAACCTGAGCATTTTAACATAGGCTTGTTGCGGGGTTGGGGAGGAGGCATATTGACAAAGTGTGCTGCCTGAACAGAAGGACACCAATGAGAAGGGGAGCTCCGAAGGGATGGTGGTGTAGACCTTGAATGTGGGAAATAAGGCATTTCAGAACTCCACAGCAAAAGGAGGCTCTTACTGAAAACGGTGCACAAATTAAATCAATGCTCTAGAAGGACAGAGGGGTTTTGTTTCCAAATGTGTTTGCATTTCTGATATTTGATCCTCCATGGAGCATTTATTTGCTTAATAGTAAAGGACGTTCATATGTAACCTTCAGGTACAAAAAGGAAGGACTGACAGTTGCCAGACTCCTTGGAGCTTTTTCTATTGAACATAGAGCACCAGAGGGATGGATTGGTGAACAGTCCTTTCTTGTTGTTTTGCTTTCCCCTCTCGAAGTCTTAACCCTGAAAGCATAGGCAGTGATGGCCAACACCTTTCTGTAGTGAGAAAACAGGCTTACATTCCTAGCATCAGTGAAACTGATAGAAGAGCTAGGAGAGACAAAAAGTAATGACTGGCTTGATCAATAATTACTAGTCACGATGGCTGCATGCTGTCCTGGGTTTACCACTTGTGTCTGTAGCTCTCTGCCTTAGTGTTTCTGTCCATAAAATAGGAATAACAGGAAAGAGAGAGAGAGAAAGCAATCGAAAGTGCTTTAGAGTGATGAATAGTGTGCAGTGAAGCCTAATTGGGGGTTTGCTGTTGTGTGTTTTGCCACTGCTGGGTGTTAATGGCAGCCTGCTTCTGTTTCCAGAGCAACAGTGCATATCCAGGTGAACGATGTCAATGAGTATGCACCAGTGTTTAAAGAGAAGTCCTACAAAGCCTCCGTGATTGAAGGAAAGAGGTACGACAACATCCTGAAGGTGGAAGCAGTGGATGCCGACTGTTCTCCACAGTTCAGTCAGATCTGCAGCTATGAAATTGTGACCCCAGATGTCCCCTTTGCTATTGACAAAGACGGTAAGGAAGACTTACAGGCATGATTTCTGACTTTCGTTTGGGGTTCAGGATGCTACCCGATTAGTCCTGTATGGCAGGGGCATTTAAAAATGGCATTCAATACAGCTACCAGGGTGTGTGGGTATATGTGCTCTAATGGAATGAATCTTTTGCACGGTAAAAAAAAGCATGCGAAAATAGCAAGTCTGCATTGTAGAACAGCTGCCCCTTAGAACCAGAGTGAGCGACTGGGCCTGCTTTGGTACTATCCAGAGCACCATTGCTGTCTGGAGTCAGACTTCCCAGGCCTGCATGGATCAATACAGGCTTCCATCAGCAATATTGCTGGTGCAAATGTGCCCTTACTGAGAGGAGGCTTCCAGCAACCAAAAATCCTGCATGGGGATTTATGTTGATTGGGCTGCCCATCACCCTGATAGGTAAGCCAAGTCAGACATAAGCGGTTTAATACGTTTCCTCTATATAGAATGCCTTTTCATGGAGATCCTGTTCTGATGATGTGCTGTGCTAGCTTTGGTTTTTAACATTCCAAGAGCTGCCCTTTTTAATAATCAGCTTCCCACCATTGTCAGGTTACATTAAGAACACCGAGAAACTCAACTACGGCAAGGAGCACCAGTATAAGCTCACGGTGACCGCCTACGACTGCGGAAAGAAGAGAGCAGCTGAAGACGTGCTTGTGAAGATTAGCATTAAGCCAACCTGCAAACCAGGCTGGCAAGGTAAGCTATGTGGCTGTTCTGTTACTGTTTAAACATTTTTCCGTGCTCCCAGGGGATCTGTAAACTTCTCGTTTTGGGATTCAGGCTGGAGCAAAAGAATGGAGTACGAACCGGGGACTGGAACGCTCGCTCTCTTCCCCAATATCCACTTGGAGACCTGTGACGAGCCCATCACGTCTGTCCAAGCCACCATTGAGCTGGAGACCAACCATATCGGGAAAGGCTGCGACCGAGATACTTACTCTGAGAAATCCCTGCACAGGCTTTGCGGTAAAACCTTCCTTTACCAGTCTGTGAAAAGTCAACAGCACGTGCTGTTAGTTTCCTCGTCTCTTAAATCCTGAATGTTTCTCCTGTCAGGGAGAACTAGGAGGTGAGGGTGGAAGAGACTCCACATGGTCACAAGTAATCCATGTGTGACCTAGATTTGGTTTGATCTTCAACTATTCAAAAAGAAAGCATTGTAATAAGAAAGATGAATGGAGTCTGAATTTGGCCCTTCCCTTTGCTTCTGACAGCTTGGGGGACTTTCAGTATGAGCACCGGGGCAGGAAAAAATGGAAAAATAATCCAAAATGAGAATTCAGCCAGTGAAAAGCTATTAGTGTGTAATGTGATTCCCAGCCCAGAGTAGGAACAGCGAGGCTTCTGGCCCTCAGACCTGGAAAGCAAATTTTAGATACCGGTGTTGGACATTGGCCAGTGGGTTAAATCATGGAGGCATGCAATTCAAAGCTGATGGGTTTGTGCCATTCTGCTACAGTGGGAATTCATCTCTCTCTGCGCTGCAGGGCTAATCTTTGGTTCTTGTGGCTGATGCTGAATGTAAAGCAGCGAAATGTTTTTCTGCGCAGTATTTCACAAGTTCACTGTTTGACGGTGGTTTAATTATAGGTGCTTCCTCTGGCACAGCAGAGCTGCTTCCCCCACCAAGCAGTACAGCCAATTGGACCGTAGGCCTCCCTACCGACAACGGCCACGACAGCGACCAGGTCTTTGAATTCAACGGCACGCAGGCTGTGAGGGTTCCGGACAACGTTGTCACCATCAACATGAAGGAGCCTTTTGTGATTTCTGTGTGGATGAGGCATGGGCCTGGCTCTCGGGAAAAGGAGACCATCCTCTGCAATTCCGACAAGACAGGTTGGGCTATCTGCGTTCCTCACTCAGGAGTGCATTTACTCATCAGCCATTGGCTGTGATGACACGGAATGGTCTAAATAAGGTGGGGCAAGTGTAGAATAAGGCATGTCTGATGGCTTCAGAAGGAAAGTCCTCTCCCACGCCACTGCGTCTGCCTAGTAACTGCTTCGTTGCTTCACCAGCAGTTGGCAGTGTGGGCGTCTCTGCTTTTCTCCTCTCGTTAGCAGGTGTTGGAATATGATGCCTCAGTGCAGTCACAAAAGGAGCTGCATACACAAAAGGCTCAATTGATTCCAGGAGAACATATTTCTCCTCTCTTTTCTCCCCCCTCCCCCACCATGGCGACGGTGTGAATAGCATTCTCGGTGAATAGCATCGCTCCATGAATGCCGCAAATAGTAATTTTGAAGATGGTATTGATACAAATGAAACGTGATAACTTGGGCTTCATAATTGCAACTTAATGGAGCACAACAATTGCGTGTCTTGTCATCTCGAGGCTGAAGCATCCATTTTGAGTCATAAAATGCCTCCTATGGGGTATAGTAGCTGAGAGCCAGAATATCAAAGCCAAACAAAACTGCCTTTTCCTGCTTTTGGTCCACTCCAGCTTAACTTAAGAAGGGAGTGCTGGGCACCTCACAAGCGATTGTGACAAATAATTCAAACAGCCAAGAATCAAAACTATCACAAACCAGTCAGGCAAACAGAAGCACAATGAAGCCTACCACCAGAGTCACTAAAAACCCCCGCACACTCAAAAGCAAACTGAAACGGAAAGGTCCCTTTATATTAAAAGTGGGCACTGTAAGGACCAGCTTCTCTTCACAGGGGAGGGGGTTTTGTAACTGAGGAGCCACCCCTGAAAAGTCCCCATCTTGCATTCCCATCAGCCATGCCTTGGACAGTGATGGAACATGAAGCGAAGTCGTACTGAAGACTGCAGCATGCAGTCTTTGAGATACTGGAGTCCCAAAGATTGGAGAGAATGAGAACCTTGCTTTCTTAGAAGCGGCTCTTGAGTATTGCGGGCTTTCTGTTGCCTGAAGGGGTCTAGTCTCCCTGCCAGACACTTGGTGAACAAGTCCAAGTCCACGGATCCCCTTTCCCCACCTCCTAATCGTGTAAGAAGGCTGAGGGGGAAAAGTGAGGTGAGGCCAGAGAGAGCAGGCATGTGGGCGAGAGATTGAAGGGGGCTTACCGAAGCAGACCCTTGCACAGCCTCCAGCCAGATTTATCTTATTCAGGATGTCTAACCCAGCCTAAACTGTGCAGACCTGTCCCTACACGTTTGTGTATTTTTACAAAGAGAATCGCAGTGTGTGTGTGTTGGCAGTAAAGCAACTATTTTAAGTAAAAATAATTATAGCTCAAGAATTACAGAAAAAGGAAACGAACCGAACCTATTGATTTGTACTCACATTGGCCAAATCCTTCTTGTATGGGAGGGGGGATCCTTTGTGAAAAGGTCCTTGCCAGGACATTCAGCCTCCAGGCTGCTGTAGCACTAGCCAAGCAGAAAATTGCCGTCTCTCTTTCGTTTTTGCTGCTTTCTTCACTGCTGGTCTATTTTTCCTTATTGCTCCTTTGTGGAAACCCCCAATGAACAGTGCGTTGGCAAAAAGATATTTTCCTATTGTTCAGAAAGACCAGCCAGGTTTGCCAAAGAAAAATTACTGTGAAACTGCCCTAACGGGAGGCATATTTCTCTGCAAAGTCTGCTTTGTCTGCCTCCTGTGTGCGTGTTAAAGCGCCCCCCTCCCGTCACAAGAGGGTGTTTGACCCTGGGCAAATGGCTAATCTGCTAATGGCCATCTCAGAAATTACACTGGAAATGAAGACAGGAAGGAGAAAAGAGCTAACAAGTCAGTGCTAACTGACTTCCTTCTTGCATTAGATATGAATCGGCATCACTACTCCCTCTATGTGCACAACTGCCGCCTCGTGTTCCTCTTCCGCCAAGATCCGTCTGAGGGGCAGAGCTACAAGCCAGCAGAATTTCACTGGAAACTGAACCAGGTGGGTCAACTGAACAAGGTTGGCTTAGATGTTTTGAGGGGACCTTGAGGATCCAAAGAGCCAACATGTTACTGGTCTTCTGTATGGCTGGGGTGTCTCCTCAGAATGTTGCCCCCATGCATAAGCTGCAAGATATAAAGTAACAAGCCACTTTGCCTTTTTAACGCACCGTATCTTTCCAGGTGTGTGATAAGGAATGGCATCATTACGTCCTTAATGTAGAATTTCCCACAGTGATGCTTTACGTCGATGGAGTTTCCTTTGATCCATTCCCAGTGACGGAAGACTATCCACTTCACCCCTCCAGAATAGAATCCCAGCTGGTGGTTGGAGCTTGCTGGCAAGGTAATGAGCTTCCAGGGTCCCTGTTGGGCAGGCAGCAAATTGCCCTGACAGTGAGGAGATCCAGTCGAGATCTGCTGCCCTCAGTTCATCGGCCTGATAAAGCCATTTACTGCCATCTTCTTAAGGTCAGAGGAGGAAAACTGATCCCCCTGTCCTGCAGTGAAGGGCAGAGGCCCAAACAGGTGTGAAAATAAGCTCTGCAGTGCAGTCCTAAACGTGCAGGTGCGTAGTGTTCAGTGGTCGGCATGCTGAGGATTGCAGTCTTCAGCTCCTGTTCTCTTACCTAAAGATTTTCATTTTGAGGATTTTTGCAAGAATAGTGGGCAGCATTCCCTCTGAGGTGTTGCCTTCCCCTTCATGGATGTTGCTGCTGATAGCTATAAAAAGCGGCACGTCAGCAGCAGGTACAGCATGCAAAGCAAGTTTAAGCAGCCATTCTGCTGAGTCACTGCTGCCGAGGCTCTCCCTCTCTGCTTCTTGAGAAAATGGATCTCGGGATGCATGTGAGGGGGGAGGAGAGGGACCGGCATTCTCTCCAGCATGACTTGGTGGTTTTAAAAAAAGATTGCAGCTCACCTCTTGCACTGATCCTAATAAGAAAGCCTGTGACTGGGAACCCCTAGGAGGAGGCGCCATGGTGAATACCTAGAACATAAATATATCCGTTTTGACTCTTACATGGCAACTCGCCCTTGAACCTTTTTTGGAGATTGACTTCTCCAGCAGTGTGTGTGCACACAAGGTCGGTGACTATCAGTGGGCAGAGTGTGATGTGGTGTGTGGGCTTGGGGCACCCTGCCTTTGTCTCGAAGTGCCGCTCCTGTCCTCTCTTCCTGTGCCTGAACTGTCGGCCGTCTTCCAAGGAACCTTGCCGTGAAGGTCAGTGGCTGCTTCTGAGATTCCCTGAAAGATGGCAGGTTCTCCTTGCCCACTTTTTGTTAGAATGTGCAGCTCAACGAGTGCCTAAGGAGGATGCTTGCGGTAGTTTGTCATCCCATGCGGTGAAGCCTGGCCAGCCTAGCTGGTGTTGCCATAATCCGGGACCTGGCCTACAGATGGTGGTGGGGACTGGAATGCAGCCTGGAGATAGAATCGTTCCATCTCCCCCAACAAGTGCACCAATAAAACCAGTAGAAATAATTTAGCAGAACCCTCTTCCCGCTGCTCTCATTTTCTGCCTGCAGGCAGTTATATTATTTGATGGAGCATTAAAAAAAAAACCACATTAAACAGCTGTCTCGCCTGCAGCCTGAAGCAGTCCTGTCCATTCTGTCCCCCTCGAGATTTTTCTGTCACGTTCTTGGCATCTGTTGGCATATGCACACTCTGCAAGATGCCCCAGAAAGTTCTGCAGCACACTGTTGATTCCACGCAGGAGCTCCTCAGTGGATGAGTCAGTGTGTGTGTGTGTGGGGAAATTTCCTGGAAAATGGAGAAATGGGACAGGGTGTGACAACATTGTGCCTGGAGTTCCCTGGGCTCACGTTCAGATCTCTTTGCTTACGTTTGAAGTTGTGGCCTCAAAGCAGCACCGAGCATCTCGTTAACGGGGCACATCCTCCAAGCCTTTTGTAACGGGATAATCAGTCTATTACTCTAACCACTCAGTTGCTTTTTTCCTTGTCCTTTGTCTTGCTTCTCTGCAGAATATACAGGAAATGAGAATGACACAGAAACAGCGACCGAGAGCCCTGCAGGTTGCTGATGTTCATATTTTATTTTTTGTGTGTGTTCTCTCACTTCTAAGCAGAGACATGGCTTCATCTCACACATAAAGCATGAAACGACAGCATTGTGTTATGGCCATTGAAACAACATAATCCGTCATGGGGCTTGTTTTTCTCCATTGTGGCTTTTTTGGTTTCTTATATGTTCACTTTTTTCTCTTGCCCCCCCCGCCCCAACCAATGATAACACCCAATGCACCTTTTGTATGCAAGCTTAAAAGCAAATGGAAACTGCCTTGAAAATGATGGAGAAAGCATTTGTTGTAAAGAAAGATTAATTGGCTTGTTTTGTTCGACTGTCGCTGCATGCAAAGAAGTGGGGAGGGGCTGCCTTTGCCTGCTCTCCAAATTGGGTGGTTGGGTCCCCTCCTGAAAACAAACTGGCCAGTTAGAACTGCCAATCAGTAGAACTGCCAATATCAAGCTCTCTGCCCAAGGGATAAGTAAACTAAGGAGATGGTGGTGTGTTGGAAGGGGCCACAAGTGTTAGAGTGATGTGCTAGTTTGTGCGTTGAGGGGCCTGCTTCAGCTTATTAGTTGTGACAGGTGGTTGATAATTCTTGTCCTTTAGTAATGGCTTGGCCATATCAGTTTGAGACAATTAGATTACGTTCCATTAAATTTGAACGGCACTACTTTGTCATTCTACGTTTACTGCTTTACAGGGCAGAGAAAATAGCTTTCTAATTGTTTAGAACTTGCAAGCGTCAACTGAGAACCAGCTTAGGGCAAGAGTTGCTTAGTTGTAATTGTATTTAGCATTCCTGTTAGGTACTAGCACCCGATTGATGTCTAGTGGTCCCATATATTTGCATAAAAGTCAAAGATTACTCTCACTCACTCTCTCTCTCTCTCTTCAATAATGATAGTTCTTAGCCAAAGCCCACCAGTTGGCACCATATTAGGAGAGGCATTCCCTACAATGAGTGTGAAGGGGGAATGCCTCTTCTCAGATTGCAATCCTAAAACCATTAAGTGGGACATCTAAGTAGGAATGCCTGTAAATGTGCAGCAAGATTACGCATTTTTAAAAATTGGCTGTCTGACTGCAGACACCTTTTAATACTCAGTCTACAGGGTTTTCAATCAGTTCACCTTACTGACTGACTTCCATAAGTCTTACCAAAAAAGGTCTTGGAAATAAGTCCTAAGCCTATATTGCAAGTGGGCCAGCTGACTTCTGGTGGAGTGCCTGGAGTCTGGGGAGGGGGTTAACCAAAGGGGCAGAAATCAGTTTTGGAGAGGGAAATGGGGAAAGGGTTCCTCTTGAAACCCTGCCTCACAGCTTCTTGTAAAGGGAATGTCCAACCCAGTCACAGATCTTGGCCAATCCCACCTCTGCAGGCTGCTGTTAATTTATTGTCCTGACTCAAGAAACTGCACTGAAGTAGTGGGAGGTGGGTGTATTTGATATGTCAGCTACAAGGTGTTCAAAGAACACCCTTCCAAAGGTGCCATTCTCATGTGAGCTGACCTAGAGGCTTCAGGACTGAGTGGGGTCATTACGTTCCTCCTTCCACCTCATCCAGGGCTGTATTGCATGACTGAGGTTCTTTTTTAAGTTTTGTTTTTCTCCCATTGTGCTTGAACAATCACTGCAAGGTTAACTTGAGAAAGAGCACTCACTAACCTGCATGCCGGCATAACAACAACGTACTTTTGGCCCTTAGCAAGAAGAGAGGCTGCGGTGCTCACGGTGTCCGTCTTCCGTTGCTTCCCAAAGGTGGTGAGCTGCGCATGGCCCAGTTCTTCCGAGGCACCCTGGCTGGCTTAATGATTCGCTCTGGGAAACTGGAGAACAAGAAGGTCATCGATTGCCTGTACACCTGCAAAGAGGGGCTGGATTTGCAGACGGCAGATGGCATTGGCAAAGGCCTGAAGGTAACTGGGCAGTGCCGTGGCAGCACACAGCTCCGGGTCAGTTGGGGTATTGGCAGGAACAAAACGGGTGTGGGGAGTGTCAGTCCTTGGCAGCATTGCTAGCTGCAGCTGGGACAGGTCCCTTGGCTGATACCTGGAGAGCATCCGCCAGTCCCTGTGGACAGTCCTGACCTGGACGGATTAGTGGCCCAACTCTCCCGAGAGTGGCTTGTTCCCTAGCTTCAGAGAGGGCGTGTGGAGGACAAGGTGCTTTGCTCCTTACCTGGTCTCCCACCTGCCTCGCTTGGAGTCTCTTTTTGTCCTCCTGAGCTGGTGCAGCTCCTGCTGGGCGTCTGCTGACAGTGTCCGCAAACTAGCCTGGCACTGCCGGAGCTGTTCTGGCAGCAGGAGACCTGCGAGTGCCGAACTTGCTTATCGTAGCAGCAGAGGCTGGCCCCGGTCCTAAGATCCTGTTCCTGGATAGAGAAATAGGTGGAGACTCGCATTTTTGACCTTTTGGCTAACTGGAGGCGCTCCGACATTTAATTGTAAAATGCCAATTTAAGAAAGGACCCTGTGCATCGCTGGCTAATGGTTTAAGTGCATTTCAAAACCCGTTTCTTGGCTTTCCCATCCTCTCCTTTCTGTTCCTTGACGTGGTTTCAGATCCACATGAACCCGAGCCAGTCGGCATTGACCTTGGAAGGGGAAGACATTGACCGGTTTGACAAAGCCATGCAACACATCTCCTACCTGAACTCACGCCAGTTCCCTACGCCCGGGATCCGCAGGATCAAGATCACGAGCACAGTGAAGTGAGTCCCGTTGGTGGTGAAGGGCATCCGTAGGATTCCTGCGGGGATGTGCGATGCTTGGAGCAGAGCCCAGCACCAGGACTTGGGGCAGCGCCAAGCTAGGCGGGTGGCTGGCTGGACTCTGTGAAATTCAGCATTACGTGTTCCAGTTCTGAGGGCACTTGGGCTGGTGCAATGTTCATACTGCTGGGTGGGCAGTCTAAAGCCCCTCTTCTCCCGTGTAATGGGGGTCACTTCCCCTCGACTCTTCTGTAGCCCCAATTACTAATTTTGTGTCCCTTTTTCATTGACACTCCAAAGGTCAGACAGTGCTTAATTTAAAGCCAAGTAAGAAACAGCAGAATCCTTCACCGGGCAGATGGTAAGCAGAGGGAGACGGGAAAAGGGGGAAATGTGTTGGCTGAAATTTCCCCCCCTTTCTGAAAACAGAAGGCTAGTCTGGTCAGCAGCCAGAAGGTCCCTTCCAAAGGGGAAAAACAGCGCATCTAGATGAGCACATCTAGATATTTCCACAAGTGAACATACATTTTAGGTGAGGTACTGGATGGAAAGTCAGGTGGGGCCATATTTTGATGTAGCACCTAATCGAGGAGGGTCATTCGCCTCCTTCAGGAGTGGAGTCCCACTGTCTAGTGGTGCAAGCACATCCCCCATGGCTCAGAGGTCCATCCCCCGGGCACCCAAATGTCGCGTTGTCGAGTTCAGTTCAGAGGTGGGGTGGAGACAGGTTTGCCTTGAGCAGCCGGTAGATGTACTTAGAAGGGCTTGCCTGGGAGGCCTCTGCATGTGTCCTTCCCTGCAGCTCTGTAAACTTAAAATGAGCAGCGTGGAACACTCGGGGCAACAAGCTTGCCCACTTCTGCCTCCCAATCCCTTGGGGCACACCTGTGGGTTGTCCCCTCCCACAGGTGTGCCCCAGCAGCGGGTGTTCAGAGCGATGCTGTTGCCCTGGTACACAAGCCTCTGCCGCCTTCTGCAGGTGCTCCAGTGAAGACGCTTGCATTGCTGTCCCCTTTGTCGACGGCTACATCATGGTCCTGCAGCCGGAAGAGCCCAAGATCAGTCTGAGCGGCATCAACCACTTTGCCCGGTCTGCTTCGGAGTTCGAGAGCCCCGAGGGAGTTGCCCTTTTCCCCGAGCTTCGCATCATCAGCACCATCACGCGGGAGGTTGAGCCAGAGGGCGATGGGGATGAGGACCCCACAGGTAAAGCCTGCTCTGCCCTGGCTGTGTGGCCTAATGGGTGCTAGATGGGAGGGTTTGCCAGATTTGGGGTGGGGAGAGATTATGGAAGACTGGCGGGAGATCAACAGTGAGTAGGGAGATTGATCACCGCAGATTGACTCACCGCAGATGGTGACTGCAGCCATGAAATTAAAAGACATTTACTTCTTGGGAAAGATAGAAGGCAAAAGGAGAAGGGGGCGGCAGAGGATGAGATGGTTAGAGTGTCACCGAAGCAGTGAACATGACATTGGGCGAACTCAAGAAGGTAGTGGAGGACAGGGAGGACAGGCGTGCTGTGGTCCAGGGGGTCGCGAAGAGTCGGACACGACTTAGCGACTGAACAACAACAAGGGAGATGAGGTTGAATTTAGGGTGGGCCTGGGCAGATCTGTCTGTATATTAGCTTGGAGCCTCAGTGTTTCAACATCATTCTTGTTAGATAAATAGAAACTGAAACTCCAGTTTATTTTTTAACTTAATATTTTGATTAAACTAATGTGCATTAAGAAAGATATTGTACCATTCAATAGGCTGCTGAAAGTTTCAGAATATCATCTGTTTGGCCTGCCTTTCATCAAACAGAAATGTAGAAGTTGAGTTTCTAACCCTCTGAAAATGGGCGGCAGGCCAGTGAAGCCCTTGGGCACCCACACTTCCCTCCACCTGACGTTAGTTGTCTTCCTTCCCTCCAGTCCAAGAATCTTTGGTGTCTGAAGAGATCATGCACAATTTAGACACCTGTGAGGTCACCGTGGTAGGAGAGGAGCTCAGCCAGGAGCAGGAGAGCCTGGAGGTTGACGTGGTTCGGCTTCAGCAGAAAGGGATGGAAATGAGCAGCTCCAACCTTGGCATGATCATAACTGGTGAGGACAGTGGAGCGCGACGATGGCGACGAAGTAGGAGCCTGCTGCAGGGGGCCCGACTCCTGCCTGGGTGGTCAGCCTATAGTCCAGCCCATTGCTGCGCCTCCAGCCCCCACAGCGTTTTTTGTACCACATGCTGGAAATGCTGAACAGAGAGAAAACGAAAGCAGGCCAGCCGGTCTAAGACTTTTGTGACCTGATGCAACAGCACGAGTAGTGGTGTGGGGCAAAAGAGAGGCCACAGGAACCTTCATGCCTCCTGAAGAGGCGCCACCTGCCAGGGTCACTGGTAGGGAAAAGGTACCGCAGAGTGGGTCACTCAGGAGCCCTCAGCCTCCACCCGACTTGGGCCAGACCCACTCAATTGGGGCACGCAGTCTTTTACTCCCAGTTAAATGCCCCGCAGTGCTTTTCAAAGGCCTTGAGATCAGTGTCTAGGTCTGCTTCTTTAGTTCAGCATCTGTCACAGCTCCCCCACCCCACCTGCCCCTTTACTGACTGGCACCCCCAAACCAGAGGCTGCTTCATTCTGACCCAGTGTTGTCGGCACTGACTGCAGCGACTCTCCAGGTGATTCAGATGGGCGGGTCTTTCCCATCCCCACCTGGAGGTGCTGCCAGGGACTGACCCCGGGGCCTTCTGCATGCAAGGCAGGTGCTCTTCCACTGAGCAGAAGCCCCTCCCTCACCTGCCCTTCTCTCCCTCTAGGGGTCGACACCATGGCCAGCTATGAAGAAGTGTTGCACTTGATCCACTACCGCAACTGGCACGCCGTCTCCCTCTTCGACCGGAAGTTCAAATTGGTGTGTTCGGAGCTCAACGGGCGTTACGTCAGCAACGAGTTCAAAGTGGAGGTGCGCGAGCCAGTTTGGTGCATGTGTTTCCACAGAGTTCCGCAAGGAAGCTGATCCACTAACCAGTTTCTAGGCCGCCTGTAGCGAGTTCAAGCCTGTTTCGCAGGGTGGGACATCCGATGCACCTCTGTCGAGTCCCGCATCAGTATCACTTGTTCTGGCTGGCAGCAGCTCTCCCGGATCTCAGGCAAAAGATCTTTACAAACACACGTTTGAGCTGCTGGTGCTTTGAAAAGATCAATTAGGTCCGCACAGAAGAAAGAGGATAATTTTTTAGAAAGTATCACACTTAGTTTTCCTGGGGCTGCATTTGTGTGTTGCAGCAGGGATAACAGAAAAGGCCTTCCTTCTTGCATTGGAAAATGAAGTAGTGCTGTTTAATCAGGGGCACCTTTTTAGATTGTGATAATCAGTTAAGCATTTCAGCCCCATTGCTGGTAATTAATAAAGGGCTCGACATTTGCTAGGCGTAGACCAGAGTATCGAAAATACACTGGGCCCTTTTTGCCAGGTTCCTCGGGGCCCTGGTCGCGGCTATGTGCTGGATCTCAGCCCCTTGCATTCTTCTGACCAAAGTGGCTACACTTGGCCCACTAGGCAGAGAAGTCGGGCAGTTTGCTGCTCACCTGCCCACCCCAACCGCCAGGTGTTTAATTTAGCTTTCTCGCTTGCTTCCATTTGCAGGTGAACGTGATCCATACAGCCAACCCTGTGGACCATGCCAGCCACATAGCCGCACAGCCCCAGTTTGTCCAGCCCATCCACCACTCCTTTGTGGACCTCTCCGGCCACAACCTGGCTAATGCTCACCCAGGCTTTTCAGGTAAGGGCTCTTGTCCATCCTCTTTGATGTGCCTCGGATTCTGTCCAGTGACAGCAACCACGAGGGGCTCTGTGCTGCGAAGGTCCGGAGTGTCTTTGGCTCCCTTCCCAGAGGCAGCCGATGCATTAAACTAATGGCTTCTGAGTAGCGCTTTAGCATCTTGAGGGACGGCAAAGCATCCCACTCAAGTTCCCAACAGTGCCCATTCTCAAGCCGGCACAGCCTGTCTCTCCTTGGGACTCTTGGGAAAAGTCAGTTACTTTGTGTCCTCCTTGAATCCTTCCCAGCGCATGAGAGCAGTTTAAGCTGGACACGCCTCACCTCCAGCCACCGACCAAGTGCCGTCGACCTCCCTTGTCTTGAAGACAAAGAGAGCAGCATTTTCTGGAGTGGGGAGAGGTTAGATAGACCCATGTCCTGCTGCAGCGCAAGGCGGCTCCCAGTGTTCTCTTCAACATGGTGGATTCTGCGGCTCGATCAGCGAGAACAGCAGTCAATGAGCGTTGGTTGCACTGGGCGTACATGGAAGCCAGACCCATCCGCGAAGGGCATTTGTTGGAAACGTTAGTCTTGAAAGGACAGGGGCCCTTGTTTGCCACGGATTTCACTGTCTGTAGGTGCTGGACCAAGTCCCCCCCCCCAGACTTTCTGGAGCCAAGCTGTGCACACCCACCTGCAGGCTTCAGAAAGGCCTGGACCTGACCAGGGCTCTTCTGTCACCTTCGGTGATTTAATCTGAAATGTTCAGGTTCTGGTGTCCACGGGCATTTCAGGAACAGAAGTGAGCCGGCTGCAGAGCTTCTGCTTAGCTTTGTGGCACAACCAAAGGAATTGTCAGGATTTCAGGACTCTAGTCCCTTTTGGCAGTCCACTCAGAGCTTGCCCAGTGCCAAAATTGCTATGGGCACCCAAATAGCAGCTCCAGCAACATCTCTTGACAAAGTCTCGCTCCATAGCATGGCAGCACTTATATTAGGGCTGGAAGGAGTTCGCAGGCAGGAGTGCCCTCCGCCATCTTGTCAGGGCATGAAACCAGCTTTCAGTCTCTGTGGCTCCCTTCTCCGCTGACTGACTTTGGACTTCCTGGACTTTGTTGACGGGCAACGTGCAGTTTAGTGCTGTCTCCTTGGTGGCCTTGCTAATCCACGTGTTCCTTCCTCTCCTAGTGGTTCCAAGTACCGCCACTGTTGTGATTGTGGTTTGCGTCAGCTTCCTGGTCTTCATGATTATTCTGGGAGTGTTTCGGATCCGAGCCGCCCACCAGCGGACAATGCGGGACCAGGATTCTGGGAAGGAGAACGAGATGGACTGGGACGACTCTGCTCTGACCATTACCGTTAACCCCATGGAGGTGAGGCTTCGATGTTTGTTCTCGTGTCCCGTCTCAGTGGCCTTCTGTGCAGGGTGCGCTGTGAGACTTCCTGGGGTCATGTTTCGTGACAGATTAGATGGTCCGTGACCATCCTTGCGCCTTCGCCACAGTCTTCCCTCTGCCCTTCATGGTGGCAGCCAGCACAGCCGCATGTCTTCATGGGCCTTGTGCTCAGACTTGCAGGGCTCTTGTCCAGGCTGAGATACACACCACAACCACATTGGGATCCCTCTTTCAAGACAGAGACAGTGCCCTCAGTGCATGGTTTCCTCCTCCCACCTGCAAGTTACTTAAGAATGTTTCCGTTCCATGTTGCCATGGCTGCCTGGACCGGCTCCCGAGGCGAGTGGGAGGGTCCACTTCCATGGTGCATTGCAGCTTTCCAACCGTAGGTCTTCAAGGTGACTTCTGGGTCTATTAAACTTTAAAAATCCACGCTAATCCAAGGACTGGCAGGCACATAACTCAACCCCACACAGGGAGTTGATCAGACAAGCAGATGCGAGGAAAAAGGTCTCAAATGTCCTGGGGGGCTCCCTCTCTCCTCAGCCCCCAGAAGCCCTGTCTCCTGCCCCTGCAGCAGTGAGCAGAGCCAGCACAGGCAGCCCCCCCAAACCCGTCCCCAGGAGGCAGCCCACCGTTGAGGGGCCACCAGAGTAAAGACCCTGCCGCGCAGGCATGTCTTGAGACAAAAGGGTGGGGGGCGAGCACCGAAAGAGTGTTAACTTGTATCCATCTGCCAGACCTATGAGGACCAGCACAGCAGTGAGGAGGAGGAGGAAGAGGAGGAGGAGAGCGAGGACGGGGAGGAGGAGGACGACATCACGAGTGCAGAATCTGAAAGCAGCGAGGAGGAGGAGGGTGAGCAGGAGGAGGACCAGCAGAATGTGAACAGGCAGCAGCAGCTGGAATGGGACGACTCCACGCTCACCTATTGATCCGGCGCGTCCCGCTGCCAGCGCCCTCCTTTTTCGTCGCCGTTCTGTTCTAGGAGACTCCACTGCAAACCACTCCATCGCTCCCGAGGACCCACAGCGTGCGCAGACCACGCGGGCCTGTTAGAGCTGGCCAGTGCACCCGACACCTCCCCCCACCATGTGTCTTGCTCTCTCGCCTCCCCCTCAAAAGCTCGGGGTCTCTAGGAATTTAGCTACACCCCTTCCCTAACCCTGCAGTGACGGGATTTTTTTTAAGGCTAAGAAATAACCATGTGTGCGCGCGCTCTCTCTCTCTCTCCCTCTCCCCCCTTGGGTCATCTCATTTGAGGGACTTGGACAGTTCCATCGATAGCACAAGGCCAGACTCCCTCTTTCCTTAATTTTATTTTTGGCCCAGTGCCATGTCTCCAGCTTTTGTCTCTCCCCCTCCGCTTTCTTGAGGAGGAAAAGAAGACCCCAGATCATTTGTCAACAAGATTCATGGTTTGGGCTTCCTGGGGGTGGGGGTGGGGTGGGGGGGCGCGCAGTGGGCTGGGGCAGTTGCTCATTTCATTCCCGCCAATCTCGACATATTCTCTCCCCTCCCCTTCGACTCTAGTGCATGTGTAAAGTGGCAGAATGAGGTTATATGTAGACGATTGAAACTTTTTAATATTTTGTAAATACATTGCAATTATGTAATTATGTCATTTGTGGTAGTGAAAATGGGAGGGAGGGAACAAACCATGCTAAGATTTTAAAAAAAGAAGAAAGGATAAAAAAAAAAGACCTCATGACCGCATGATGTAGTTAATTTTTTCCCCAAAACGCCTAGCGCAGCAGCGGCATCCCAGGACGAGGTCGTGAGCCTGGAGGAAGTGAGGAGGAGGCTGCTGTGCTGCCCTCGGTGGCTTGGCTTTTCTTTCCCAGTGAGACCAAATGAACCTCCTGCAGTCCAGCTGCCTGGCCTGCTGCAGCCGGGGCTGTCAGTGCGTTTTGGCTTGGGGTCAGAGGTGGGTTTGGCTGGTGGCGCCCTGTTTTTAGTTGGTCTCTTTGCACAAGCCCAGAGGCCTGGGTGTCACTCAGGCCCAGTGCCGTCGGTCTCCGCACTGCTCGTCAGGTGGGTGGCTCTGGAGAGGCCCCAGGAGGCAAGGCCTGAAGGTGCGTCTTGGAGGGGAGGGGGCCGGGCGGGCTTCCTTGCCAGCATCATTCCAGTTTTTTGAAACACTCCTGCTTGCTCCCTCCGGCTCCTTGTACAGTAACGTGGGAGAGGAGGGCGTCTCCAGCTTTTTCCCCTGGGGGCGTTCACACTCGCTGTGCACATTTCCTTCCTGGTGCGACGACAGCGTGACCAAGACTGCCTTGTGGGATCTACACAAGGGCTGGAGCAGAGGGGGAGGCAGCACTGATGCCCCTGCACCCGGGCTAGAACGGACTAGGACGTGGTCTTCTGGAGGTATGAAAAGCAAGTGCTGCCCCGTTGGCAGGGGGCGACTGGTGGGCTTTCCAGAAGGCAGGCTGGCTCCTCCTGCGTTCAGTTCTCCTTTGGCTTTATGACTGGCGGGCTGGGTTGCCGGGAGGGTTTGAGCTCAAGCCTGGGCTTGTCTCCAGCTTCATGGTATGATCACCTGCACAGACTCTTGTGCTGTGGGACTGGAGTGGGGTGTTTTGCGGGGAGGGGGTCCAGCAGAGAGGAGAGGTAGGGGAGGAGAGACCAAGGCTTTTGGAAGCAACCTCTCCCCTTCCTGGGATCGACGTTTTTCCCCCTTCTCTCACAGCCACCTAGTAAGCAGCCTAGAGTAGGGAGTTGCTTAGAGGAAAGCCGGTCTTGTGGAGTGCCTTTTACACTAGACAGTGGATTTGGAAGACAGGGGAGGTAGAACCCACACAAACTCTGTTCACACTTTGGGGTGTTTTTATTTTTAATGTACAAACGTTAGATTTCTAAACTGGGCAAGGGGAAAGCTAGCTTTGGGCTACTTTGATGTGGTAACTTAACTGCTAGTTTTGAGTAAAAACTGGGAAGACTTTTAACTTATGTCTGAATTGTCCTGTGTTTTAATGTCATTGTGTAGAAGACTCTAATCCCTCTCCCTCGGCCCTTTCCATTATGACTGTCATTGTAGCAACTGTATTTTAGACTGTAATCGGACCCTGATGCACGCGTGTGCTCTCTTGGACGCGAGCGCTGAAAGGTTGTAAACTTTTTCTGATGCTGTTTGTAGCCATCACGGGTCTGACATTTCACATGTGTATATTGGTAAATAGGTCAAGTTTGGGAAGTCTGAGCTACAATAAATTTCTGGTTCTAGATGCTGTCTGTTGGTATCCTCCTTATAAGAGGAAAAAAAAATCTGTGGCACTCCTGTTTGGCAAATTTTTACTGAGTACAGGTTAAAAAGAGTGTCAGGGTGTGATCTGTTACCAAACCCATACTAAGTCTGTAAGCCTATATTAAGTTATGCTATTTCCCTCCCCCATTTTTGCAACAGACCTAGAAATAGTGGCCTCAACGAACACAGGATTACACCATTCACTTTGCTTCAGGTAAATTCTACTTTAGCTAAACTAAATGAGACAACTAGATTTTCCTGCCTTTGTCATGAACTTACTAGGCAGCCTCAACTAATACACACCTGGGAATAATTTATAGGGGGTGTAAGAACTACATTGAGACAATAGTGTTTGACCAGCACTTCACCTTTCAGTATTTTTATGGCGACTGCATCGTGCGCCATGCAGCTTGGGTACATGCTTCTTGGAAGATGGCTGTTTCCAGAAATGTAAAAAAAGGCCTGCAGAACTATTGCACTGAGCTTGGTTTGTCAGTCTTTCAGCAGTAAATCAACACGCAAAGAATCACTATGACACAGCTTAACAAAAAAAAAAGCCCTTCTTATAGTTTGGCTTCAACAAAGCACCTGAAATAGCATGTAAACATTTTTGTTTTCCTTAACTGATAATGCAGTTCTGTGGCTTAAACATAGGAACAAAAGCACAATGCAGAATGAAGCCAGTCAGCATAATTGCTCTTTACAGTGACTGGATAAAGACTCAATGCACACACAGTGACAATGAAACAGTAATAAGGGTGACTGGTCTCAATCTGCTGTTTCCAGATTCACCTGTTTAGAAGTAGAGCTTCTGCACTTAGTTTGTTTCACCTACAAAGTGTTGTGTATTTGTGTGAATAATAGCAGAGTTGGAGGCTCGGATACCCATTTCAGCGCTTGCTTTAGCGCTCTGGAGCGAAGTAACGAAGCGATCGCCACATTTCCATAACAAAGGCTCTTTATTGTAGCGAAAGTGAGATAGGTGAAAAGTTTCAGTCTGCCGGCTAGGAAAGCCGGTGAAGTCTTTGCCGCTCGCAGGCGGCGTTTCAGTGCAGCTTTTACATCTTATGCACACACAGTGAAAAACTCCTTCTACACTAGAACAAAGGGATGTAGCCAGAGTATATCTGGTAGGTGGATACCTGAAGACCCCTTGTGCCCCATCTTACCCAATGGGGTGACCCTTAGAACACTATGATCTCATGGGAATGTGCAGTGTTTGCAGCCAGAGCTTCCCGTGTGAAACTGCCTGCTTATGTTACACTATCAGAAAGGGAGTACAACTACTGTTCAGCTAGTTGCCCTAACAAGCTGGGAAGCTGACCTGCTGAAGGACGCACAGGTGCTCTATCTGATCTTGAGACGCAGAGACGGAATGCCAGTTTCTACCAGTTCTGTACTGTGAGATGTGAAACTGCAACACAAAGAAGCTTGCATAAGGCTGTGTTCACTCTGGGCATTTTCTCCCCTCCTCTGTTTTTTGGTGGACCAAGACAAACTGCTTGTGTGTGGTTCCTTGGCTTGGGTATGCTAACCTGGCACTGCCCTGGACCAGATCTGGAGTTTAGAGAAATCCCTCCTCCCTGTACTCCCCTCGCCTGTGGGGTTGGAGAAGCAGATCTGTGGGTTAAACACAAGACAAAAAGTACCATCTCACAAGTCCTACTTTTTTTTTCCTAAAGAGGCCAGCTCTGTTAGATGCAAAAAGATTTTTGCATTGAAGACACTTGTATCCAACTCGCAAATAAGTAAAGTGTATACACAGGCATTGTCCTTGTAACAGTCTCTCATGCACAGACAAGCCTTCCAAAAGCAGTTCTGCCCAATGCCAGTTTGCTGTGCAGGTCATTCACCCTTTGCGGCGGGGCAGGCTGGTTCCTGCAGGGAGCTGGAAATTTCCTCCTCCGCTCTGTGACAGCATCGTGCCAGCCCTCCTCTCTGGTTCACATCACCCACCGCAGAGAGGAACTGAACTAGGCTGTGGACTTGTGCACATCACGCAGAGGGCTGGGCCGAGCGGGCAGTGCTGAGCACCTCACTACTGCCGGTTGTCCTTGGAGACGTTGTGCGCCAGCCAGTTGACTTTGGTTTTCCAGCTCTCGCGTAGGGCCTCGTTGAACTTGAGCTGGAAATGTTTCCTGGCTTCCTCGTCTGTTTTCCCTAAAGCCAGAGAATCCTGGGGGCAGGAGGGATATTTTTCAGTGTTTTTCAACAGTAGTGGAACCAAGGAGGCGGCACAGTAAGTACTGCCTGTGCCATGTATGCGGCTGTGTGTGCTGTGTGCCTGCGCGTTGCCATCACTGGAATGGCTCTGGCGGCAAGAGAAAGGCAGCCATATAGGCTCTGTGTGTGTGTGCGCGCCACTCTCTCACACATTCATGCACACTCACAGACACCAGCTTTTCACTCACCTTGAGATACTGGATGTCTTTGGAGCAGCTGAGTTCCGGCAAGCCAGCTGCTTTCATCAGTGCAAAGAGGTGCAGAAAAAGGAGGCCGTGGCAACGGAGGATCATGTACGCTTGTTCGCAGTAACTTCTGAATCTGATCAGGATACAAAAAAAGGTGTAACAGTCATAAGGGTCCCTTCATCTCCCCCTGGAAGGCTGCGGGAGCACAGAGATGGGTTGGGGGTGTGATTTTCATGCAGACGATGGCCACCTTGGGATTCTTTGTATTTTTCTTGCTTTCTGGGTGGGAGAAGGAGGGTTACAGCTGATGCACACATTACTAGCAGGGCCTTTATTTTTTTTAATGAAACACCCCATGATACCCCTGAGGGTCCATTGGGAAGCAAGCAGGTTTCTGGAGGGCAGGGGACCAAGAGCAGAGATCAATGTGAGAGCTACAAGGGTGATCCTTCCTTCTTCCAACCCCCAGTCAATCGCCCTAGCAAAGCAGACTGGAGCAATGTGTTCAGCCAAGCAGTGTCCGTTGAATAAGGGGGAGGGTAGGTGGGGGCTTCATGAGCTGGTTGTGTTGGGCTCAACCCCTGCAAAACGTAACCCATTTTCATACCCAGTCTTTGCACCTCTGCCCTGTTTTGTGGCAGCCCCCCGTTCCCAACAAAAGCTGGGGCCAAACAGGGATGGACACGAAACCAGAATCCATTGGGATGGAAACTTTTCCAAAAGAACCCCAGAGCCACCCTTACCGCTCAAACTTCTCGCTGTTGTTCGTTTTCCCTTGTTGGATCACGTGGACAAAGTCGTAGGTCAAGATGAAAGGAACCCGCTCCCGGTTGATCCCAAACTTGGTCTTGAAGTTCCCCAAGAAGTGTCCAAAATCAATGTGAAATAGCTTGAAAAAAAGGATTACAGATGGATGCAGGTTACAAATACCTCTCATTGTTAGGGGCGTTTATTTTTGTTAAAAACGCATAAAAACACAAAACACCGCCTTTTTGGTGGGAAACTATCTGAATAAAGGCAACACACTACATTTTGGTGTTTTAAGATGTTTTCCAAAAATTAAAATAATTATTTTTCCAATTGGAAGTAATACTGTGGCTGCATCTACTGACACTATGTCACCTACCTCTAGTACACTTTAAAAGCATTTAAAACTACTAAAAATGAAACCTTGGAATGAGAACTTAGAATAAAAACGGATTACACCACTTTCTGCTCTGCCTTTCAAATCACAAAATTTGCAAAAAAATCACACCATTTCAAACACCCCTCCTCACGGCAAAGCCAGACCCACTTGCAAAGATGAGAATAGGCAATCTGCTTGTAGGAACAAGAATAATTTGATGCCAGGGAATAATCTTCAGCCAGGGAAGCTTGTATTAAACAAAAATTTGGTACCAAGAAATGCTGAAATATGCAAATCAATACTTCAAATCTTCATGGTTCTGCATATTTTATTCTCGTTCTCTCTGCTGTGGGGAGCAACAAAAGGTTGTGGAAGGCACCCAAAATCCTTGCAAGCATTATCAGAGCTAGCAGATGGCTTAGTAGTAGAGCTATCCGAAGGTCCCCGGTGCCATCTCCAGGTGAGCCTGTGAAGGACCTGCTGAAACTGGAAAGCTGCTGCCAGTCTGTGTCGACAACACTGTGCTGAACAGACCAAGAGTCAGACTCGGCAGGCAGCAGCTTCATGTGTTCAGGCTGTGAGAGCCCCCTCCTGTTCAGACGCTAATGCAGCCCAGGCCATCAGCTGCCCCTACCTGGCCGTTCTCGCGGATCATGATGTTGTCGCTGTGACGGTCGCCAATCCCCAGCACATACGTGGCCACACAGTACCCGGCACAGGAGAGTGTAAATTCCTCAATGGCTCGGTCCAGCGCATCACTATGCGAAAGGGGGAAAGTCAAAGAGGAAAAGTAGGTTGGAAACAGGATTGGGGCCCTGGCACTTCTGAGAGTAAGCAAGACGGAGGCATAGCCCGCAGCTCTCACCCAGGATTCTTGGACTTCAGCCAGTTCAGCAGCGCGTCCTTGTTGAAGGCAGCGGTGGCCGCCATGTTGCTCTTGTTGAGCTGGATGTTGGCGATGGTGTCTGAGCGCATGACCACTTCGATCAGCCCCGTCTTGTCGCCCGTGGAGAGGCAGCCATAAGGCGTCATCCTTAGGAGACAAACAACAGGCCTGGGGAAGTGTGGGGCTTCGGGGCAGTGGGGCGTCAGGATCCAGGGAGTGGGGAAAGTTGGGAACCTCAGGCAGCGCACATCCATGGGGCAAGACTGTGAATCAAGACAGGTTGCTTTGAATTTTTCTCACCCAGTCTTAAAAAGAGCTGCAGTGGCAGCTGAATTTTCCGGGGGAAACTCAAAATGTAAGAAGCTTCTAAAGAAAGAGGAGTAAAAGGCAGGACCTAAAAGTTCTTCTATAAATGACTAATTCCTTGGAGGCCAGATCTGGCACTTGAGCCGCTAGTTGCTGACTGTATGACTAATGCCCCAACTGTGATGAGGTGACTCACCTGAGGTCTAGGCCCTCCTTCTTCCATAGAATATCCATTAGCTGGATCATCTGCAGGGTCAACATATCCTGGCGAAGATCTGCAAAAATTGAGACGGAATCCAACAGTTCACGCGTACACTTAACTCTAAGAGACCTTGTTTGCCCTCGTGTGTTCTCCGGGTTGCCACAAGAGGGCGATGGCAGCTTGTCACTGAGCATTTCAGGTCAGGGTTGCTGATTCAATGTGTAGGAGGGTCAGGGCAGAGGCCACTTGAAGCAACTTCTTGGCAGAGCACTTCCTTACCATCGCCATTCTTGAAAATGACACCGACAGTGTTGCCCTCTGTCTCGTCCGTGCTGAAGACGACCCAGAGCGGTTTCATCTTGGAGTCCATGAAGGTGCACAGGTCCACGCTGGAAGACCACATGCGCACAAAACTCTGAGTGGCAGCAGCAGCAGCAACACGCACCCACAGCGACACCCATTTATCTATCGGCCGCCATTTTCTTTTGGCACTGCAGCCGCTTGAGGCTTCCTCCCCTTGCTGCTTACCTGACTTTTGCCAGAATGGTGCTGGGATTCAGGGGGGACTGGAGGTTGGAGAGGGCCTCCAGGTAGGTCTCCTGCCGCATGCAGGTGTGCATGAACTCCTTCGTCTGGGGTTTAGTGTTCTTCTGGGCACTGGCTTTGATGATGTCATTCAAAGCCTTCATCTTGTTGAGGGCCTCACCCTGGGTCCAGCAGCAAGAGTTCAAAAAGTTAGCTGAAGAAAATGCCACATTCAACAGGAAAAGCAAACCCCACTATACTTGGAAAAGATAATTCATACAGGAGGGTCGCACGACTGCCTCATTTCCTTAGATCAGTGGTTCCCAAACTGTGGGCCGGGACCAGCGATGGGATCTACAAATGAACAAGGGGAACACTGGGCAGGACTTACATGGGGCTTCAGCGTGATTGGCTGCCTGTCCGTAGTGTTCCACAGCTGTCCTGGCCTCGGGGGGGCTGCCCCCCGGTTAGCACGCCCCCCCCTGCTGCTCGCCCAGGCACCCGGCGCAACCCTCACCTGTCCCCCGCGGCAAGCAGGAGCCCCCCCCCCGAGGCCAAGGCAGCCGCAGAACACTACGGACAGGCTGCCACTCAAGCGGAAGTCCCGCCTAAGTCCCGCCCAGCGTTCCCCTTGTTCATTTGTAAATCCCATCGCTGGCCGGGACCCGCTTTCAGGTTGATCACACAACACACCTAGAGCAGCCATATTGAAAATAAGGGAAGAAGGGATGCTGGAAAGGGGGAGGGCTGTGTGGTTGTTTTGCTTGTGTCAAGTTTGTAAGTAGGCTTTTCTCTTTCTGATTCACTTTACTATAGGAAAATGACTGAAAAATCACACAACTTATTGCTGCATTGTCAGGAAAGCAGCAGGCTCTGGTGTCACAATGATGGCACTTTCAGCCAGGGCACCACTTCCGGTGGGTCTTGGACAGATGGTCATTTTAAAAAGTGGGTCCCGGTGCTAAAAAGTTTGAGAACCACTGCCTTAGACCACGTTCTCTAAACAAAATTGATCACCAATCTGACCACCACTCAATTTATCATTCTAAAACACTGAGGCAGGGGGTTGGGCTAGATGACCTCAAAGGTCCCTTCCAACTCTCTCAATCATTGAACCTTCCAAATGTGGCCCACTTTTTGGATTATTACCTATCTGGTTCGCTCCTGCCCAGAACTAATGGTGCAGAATTTTAGGTGTGTTGTTTTTTTCCCCCCAGGACTTGCAACTCAGGTTAGAATGGATTAATTCCACAGGTGAGAAAGTGGGTTGTCAGGGCTCTGTGGGTATGAACCCTCAGCCCCTTACCTGCTTCATCAGGGCTTTCATGTGATGGCTGCTTCCTCGGCAGTAGGCCTCCAGAATCAGGCCAAACCTTAAGGAGATGGACGGGACATGCATTTCCGATCTAAAGGGAAGGAGGGAGAGGAAATGAAGGAAACCAAGCAGGCAAGCCTGCAGCCTCATGATGGCGACACATCTGAAGTCTGGAGCCAGGTAGAGTGCTTCTGAGGAGGTAGAAAGGCAGCATTCAAAGGTCTAGACCGGGGGGGCTCCAAACTACAGCCCCTGCGGGGGCCACATCCAGCCCACTACAACTGCTTTGGTAACATCAGACTATTGAGCAAGTAGGAAAAGGGATTGTGGGTCTGAGGGTAAATTTCTTAGCTGTCCCACATCTCTCTGCAGGTCTACATGTCCCCAAGATGTGCACCACGGAAATGTTCAACGTGAGGTTTGATCCTCGCTTTGGATGTGTCACGGCAAATTATCAGATTGCCCACCAGCCCCCTCCCTGTGCACCTCCCTCTTACCGTAGGTGCCAGAACAGGAAGTGGCCTATTTTGCGATTGGACAAGGCTCTGTCCAGTAGGAACTTGGTTAACTCGCAGTCTAGATATGATTCGTACTTGAGCACCTGGACAAGCTGCAGCAGGTACTGGAACAATTCGTCGTTCCTGGAGGAGGGGAGGGAAAGAGGCACCAGTGAATGGCCTTGCACCTGTTTTGAGTAAGCATCTCCCGCTCTTAGCAACAGAAGATGCTGCCTGCTGAGCCAAGCCCGTGGCCCACTGAACTCAATACTGCCAACATAGACTGGCAGCATCTGAAAGAGGAGATTTTTCTCTACTCCACTTGAAGATGCTGGTGGAGGAACTTAGCACTTCCTACATGCAAAGATCAGCTACAGAGCTATGGTCCTCCTTCCTCCCATTACAAAATGGGGAAGGAGCAAGAGGTGTCGTTTGGAGCTGGCACAGAAACTGAGCAATGAATTCGGGCAGCCCTGGTTCAAATCTCACCTCCGCAGTGAATTCACAAGGAGACCACTTCCCCCAGCCTCAATCTTTCCCATGGGCAATATGAGCATCATAAATAACACACAGCTGTTATCAGGACTACATGAAGATAAAAGCACAGGCAGCTTTGTGCACACTCAGAAACCACCACTTAAAAATTATAGTAATTAAATGGTTGTTTCCATTTGGGGACCAGATGCCCAGACATCACCGCCCCAAACCCCAGGTACCTTAGCTACAGATATAGTACCACGCACAGAGCAATAAACAGGACACTAGCTCTCTGCCCCAAGGAATTTACAATCCCAGATAGGATGATTGTTCAGCTGAAAAATCCCACACGCTGCATCAGGTCTGAATCGCACTCTCTGTCCTTTTTGCTGAACCCCGCGTGCTCCACCGCTGCCCTCCCCCGAGTATTTACGCATTACTCACGTCAACTTTTTCAATGAGTTGACGGTGAAGGAGCCCACATAGCGGTCAGGGAAGCTGAAGTCCAGCAGCTCCAGGGCGTTGAGGACAGGCAGTTCCGGCCAAGACTGCAGTAAGTGGATCATCTGTTTTTAAAAAGAGCGACAAGGATGGGTGGAGACTGGATCTATTCTTTGTGAATCCTCCCTCAGCCACGAAGCTCCCTTGGGCCAGTCATTCTCTCTCAGCCACCAGGTCGCCTACCTCACAGGGTGGTTGTGAGGACAAAAGGAGGGAAGGAGCCGTGTGCATCCACACAGCCACAGCCTTGCACTTTGCCTCTTGGGCCCAAACAGGGACCCCTCACCTGGGCGACGTCCTCGTGCTTATTCCACTTGGTGACGACGAGCAGCTTGGCCAGGGCTCCCGGGAACTGGTCCCGGATTTGATGCCGCATCTTCCACACCAGGTCCTTCTCATGCTCGTAGAGCTCAGTGTGGGACCGGCGTTCCAGGATCTCCCTCAACTGCTGCTTCTGTGGCAGGGGTCGGACGCAAGAGGAAAGGCTTTGCACACCGTCCATTAACCAACCCGCAACGCAACTGACATGACCAAGTACACGCTGGTGTTAGTCGGGCCCGTGTGTTGCAAGGACCTAGAATGCTGCTTTGGGGCAGCAGGTAGCTTTTACTCTTGGCCAGGTACATTGCCTCACCTTGCATCAGAGACACACAGCTGGCTTGCCTGCCTGGGCAACCTACTTCCATAGCAAGGAGGCAATTTTGGCCCTCTGTTCAACACTGCCTCCAAACACCGTGCCTTGGGAACACAGAAACCATCCAGATACACTGGAGAAAGGGGCTTCGCAGGGAAAAGATGGAGATCCAATTTGCTCTCTGCCCCCACACAGCCTCCTCAGCCAATGAGAGCTGAGCTTGCTCCCAAAGATGCAGTCCTAACCAGCTGTCCAGCACTGACATAGCTGTGCCAAAGGGGCATGCGCTACATCCTGCAGGGGAGAAGCAGTCATGGAGGCCTCCTCAAGAGCAGGGAATATTTGCTCCCTTACCCCAGTGCTGGAAAGTTGGTTAGGATTGCGGCCCCCAGTGGCACTGCCCGGCCTATTCTCTTGGTCACTTTGGAGCGTGACGGAATGCTGGAAACTGACTTCAACATGTGCCACAAGAGGTTCCACGGTATACGCCACACTTGCCTCTTCTGGATCGTCCACCACGTTCCGCGGACATGACCCATTCCTTCCCTGCTCCAAAACCTGAAATGCAACAAACACACACAAACGTACAGAAATGATTATTTTTGTCCAGCTTAGGACATTGGTTTGTCAAACTGGCAACAATTCCCTAAAGATTCAGGCAGAAGTCAACGGGGCTGACTTCTAAGTAGGCATACCTAGGATTGCAATGTAAGTCATGATGCTACAACTGCCGTCATGTGCATATTTTAACACTGCGGCGCCACCTAATTGTCGGAAAGTACCAGGATACAAAGGTGGGCAGATTTTTTGCCAGAGTCAGGCCAGCTCCAAACCATCACTAAGAATGCACTAAACCTGACCAGGTCCAAAAGTGAGGATCCCCCTTCAAATATGTTCCCATCAAGCCAACCTCAGGAGCAAATTAGCAACACTCTTGCAGCGTGAAACCTCCCAGAGCAGCCATCTGGGAGCCACAAATGTGTCAGAGTGCATACCCTGAGGAGCACCAAAGCAGGCAGGTCTCTTATGTACTTCTGAGCATGGACCATAATTCAAGGAATTGGTGCGCCTGGGGTACAATCATGTCTTTTTTGGTGGGAGAATCGTATTTTCCAAGACACCTTCTTAGGCGCAGTAGAGGAAGGGGCCCAATTGGCAACACGTATGTGTTTCTACAGATAGATAGATACAGAAACCTTTATGGGCATTTACAAAATAAAACTGTTTAAATTTTACAATCAAAGCCATTAAAATAGAAGCCAAGGTATCAGTTCTACATAGAAGTGAAGTCTGGACGATCGGTTTTTTTTAATAAGCCTTTGCAAATTCACGTCAATTATTCGTGCTAAAAATGAAGCAAATTGTAAAATATTCGGCTTCAATTTAAGATCAAATAAAATCTTCAGACTCGCACCTTCATGTTTAAGACCCAATTTCTCCATCAAGGGGTTGAACAGAGACTGTCTACTATCGTTATGGAGCGGACAGTAGAAAACAAGATGTTCCAAGGATTCCACAACTTGCAGGTTGCACGGGCAGAGCCTATCAGAAAAGGCAATGCCTTTGAATCTACCCCATAAAATTTGCGAAGGTATTATATTACATCTTGCTAAAGTTAATGCTCTTCTCAGCACAGGACTGTCCATTATAGAGAGGTAGCTAGGCAAAGAACCAGCAACAACTGTAATATGGTGGTATAGAGGAGAACAAAATCTTTGAGATACTGCCAGCAAGTTCTGATCATGAATGTCCACCAGTCGAAGTTGGATCCTCTTATAAGCCTCCATCATTGGCAAGGCTCCTAAAAGATCTAAATTGAAACCGATTTGGCTAAGTTTCGTTAGCCACAGCACAGCAGGATGATACTTATCATGTAGCAGATGAAAAACAAGGTTATTATAGTCTGCCAAGTAAAATACTTTAAAGCCAATATTTGGATGTTAATAACCGGGCTTGAAGTTCTAACTTTCTCTGGCCCGTTTCCAAGCATAGAACTTCATAGGTAATGGCATTTGGAAGTCCTAAAATCCTTCTCAAAAAATCAGCCTGGAGTTGTTCAATTGAATAGTTGAAGGCTCGAAGCCAAACTGGTATTCCATATAATATTTGTTTCTATAGGAAGCCGTATACAGTATACAAACTGGGGTACCGTTCTACTTGACCTACAAGTGGGCTAGTCTGGGACCAAACAGAGTCATCCTTTTTACCTGTTCAAAGGTAGGATAGTACACCGGGTACAATGAAATGCTGGGGAAACGGATGACCAGGGCTGCGGCGCTTTCCGTGTTGGGGTTTGTCCGGACAGTGCCCATCGGGTTCAAGAGCTCTCCTTTCTCATCTGCAGGGCAAAACTGAGGGGTGAGGCTCCGTCATGAGGCTCCATCTGGGGCCACTGGCCTCGACACAGAACGGATCCATACAAAACCCTCCGAACACAGACAGAAAAGAGCAAAATCCCTCCCCCCTCTTGCTTGCAACTTGAAACATTTCACCTTTTAATTGTGTAAGCATGGCCCCGATTCAAATTCAAGGATCAGGATCAACGGTTCAGGATCAAGGGTCAGGATCAATGGTTCCAGGAGTAACCCTAACCTGGAGTTCTAACCTGGAGTGCTGCAAATGCACCGTAAAGTGCGTTTGGGCCACTCTCGCAGTCAAGGAGGACGGTGTACGTCCTTGTGCTGGCCTTCCCGACTCTGAGAATGTTGCAAATGTGCATTTGCAACATTCCTGGGCTGGCACAAGTGACTTACTCTGGCCTAACTCCAGGTTAGGATTGCACCCTCAAGAAGTCAAATCTGGTTGTTGGACCGCACATCAGCCATTTTGAGGTCCAACACTGAAACGACGTAATGTTTCATGATGTACTTTCAGCATCTGACCTATATTTACATTCAATATAATAATGTTTATAGGTAGCGGGGTGCAAGGGAGTGGCAACAGGATGCAGGCATCTTGTTGTCTTGCGGACTCCAGAGGCATCTGGTGGGCCGCTGTGAGACAGAGGAAAGTGGGCTGGGTGGGCCCTTGGCCTGATCCAGTGGGGCTCTTCTTAATTTTAAAAATGTCACCATTGCTCCCACTGAACGTGACATCCCTGCTTCCCCAGGGGCAGGTAGACGTCTACCCCACCTGGAAAGGACGACCACATCGGCAGACAATATTCGCCCGTCTTCAGCTGGTCTCGGTAGTCAAACAGCATCACGTTGACCCATGCGATTGGGCAGTCCTGCAGTTGCCGGGAGGAGGAATGGAAACGCAAGAGAGTTCATGAGCCTCAAACCTGAAAACTAAATGTTAGGATAGTGCAACTGTAGAGCCCCAGAAATTGGTACTAGAAGGGCAAGCAATCCCAGCTATTTAGCCACAGAAGCCACCAAAAGGGAGCAAGCCCCATTGAACACAGCAGGACTTACTTCTGAGCAGGCAGGCAAAGGCTTGTGCTGCTCAGCACTATACTAAGCAGTTCAGATCCTTGGAAGTGATGGTTAAAGGGTAATAAACCTGTTTACATTACAAACAGGCCCAAGAGCTCCGCCTGCCCACAGAAACCCTCCGGTCTGTTTGCTTTCATTTCCAGTGCAGGTCCAAGACACACAAGCACACAGAGGGCTGCTTCGCTTCCCTGCTTCCTCCCTTCATGCAAAAACACGGTCAGAAATGACCTCCACCAAAGCAGGGTGAGAAGCTGAGCTGCTGACCCAGCCAACAAGAAAAGAAAAGAAAAGAAAAAAGGATGAGCTATTCGGTCAGGCAGCGCCAAAAAAGCAGGTGACTCAGCATCTTCTCCGGAAGCTGGGAAAATAGCTGTGGCATGACACAGCATGCAGGGCACAGAAAAGAGGAGAAGGGAGCAGCTCTGTCAAGGCCCCCGTTTTGCTCTTTCTCAGGGCAGCAGCACCTCTGGAGAAGTGGGACTTGCGAGATCTGGTCACTCTTTCATTTTATAGGGGATTGCAATGCGTGCGGAACACTCCAGCCAGAGAGACCTGTGGCTTCTGGGTGACCCAGGGCCTGCATTCCCATATCTGCTTCCTTGGGAGTAAGCCCCACTGAGCTGACCGGGTCCCATGTTGCAGGTTGGGGTCTGAGGCTGACCACTGGGAAGACCACTGGCTTGGCCTGGCCTGGCCTACAGCAGAACGAACTGGCCAGCAAGCTGGACTCCTTGGTAGCTGGCAGCCAAGGGCAGGACCAGATTTCGAGTGCCCCCCCCACATTTCCAAAATGCAACATAAAACCCTAAATTCTCCCCAGGAGGACAAACCAGGTACAGCAGGGAGGGAAACGGCAAGCTAAACCTCACCCTGATACAGGGAGTTACATATCATTACACTGATTTTTTTTTTTAAAAAAAGATGACATCCACGTCTACACACACATCCCGCATTTGGTGGTACATTCCATTCCACCCCTGCAGGACTCTACCACCTCAATCCACTCTAATGCAGGCTTAATTTATTCATTTCCATATACATTATTTATCCCCCCCCCCCCGTTGAGAGCAACATCCCCACAAAGCGGCCAGCACATGAAAAGTGAAGCTTGCTGCAAAAGCCTGAAACCAATCTCTGGGGAAAGGGACGCGAAGGCCAAGGCCAAGCGACTTACAGCTTTTTTGGACTTCTTCTTGGTGGATCTGGCCTTTTTCGCCCTCTCCACCACCGAGTAGAGGGCCAGGCACAGCCGGGCCATGCGGGGCAGGTCACAGACGTTGATGTCGAACTCCAGCCTCTGCCCCCACACAGGCTCCGAGCACACGCCAAGCTCGGAGCTGGACACCATCTTGCAGAGCATCTCGTTGCCGTGGTACAGGCCGGCCTGGACCACGAGCTGAAAAGGAAGGACAGTGGAAAGGTGGGCAAGAGACCTGACTTTGCAGCTGGAGCAGAAACAAGCAGTGCCCGGAAAGAGCAGGAACGGAGGAGGCTGAGGGAGGCACCGTGACCCCGGGAGAGAGAGCAGAGTTCACCAGGCCTGGGGCCGGGTTCGAGTCAAGACAAACTGAAAAGCTCATGCAGGACCAACGTTGATTGTCAGGGATGGCGCATCCATTTTCTATGCACGCATGTGAGGGTAAACACCAACTGCCCCCTGTGCCACATGCTCAGAAACTGGACAGGAGAGGGAGTTTAGACTCCTTCACCCCAGGGCTGCAATGGGGTGCCGCCTCCCCCATAGCTCTCTGGGTGATGAGGGGGGCAGGAGTAGCCACTGCAGTCCACCCCCAAGCCTGATTTAACATTTCCAGACAGCCAGGCCCTTGATGCTGTGCTGGGGAGCGGGAAATCTTAAAACACCTCCCAGCAAGGAAAAGGGAAGATTGTGACCACTCTGGAAAGCTCCAGGAGAACGTATCGTTTCTGGCTGTGGTGGGGGATACTCTTCTTGAAGGTTCCTTTGTGCACAAACGTCGTGTCCCCCCCCCCCACACACACAGACCTCATCCCAAACATCTAGCTCTTCAGGGAGAAAATGTTCCTGAGCTGCTACCTTTCTCCTTCAAAGGGGCTCGTGCGACGCTGGGGAGCGCGCAAGGACACGGCCGCCTGCCTGCGTGTGGCTTGAAATTTCTAAGAAATGGCAGCCGCCTCCTTGCCGAGCCCCCTCTTGCCCCCCCTCCCTCCTCTTCCTGTCAACACTTCTGCAGCCCGGCTAAAGCTGAATGGGAAGGAGCTGGGCGGTGAAGGCAACAATGGCCATGTGACTTCTGGCTTGTGATCGGTTTGGTTTCACGCACCCGCCAACAGTAAACAACTGAGATGCAGGGGGGGACGGCGGGGGGGGGGAGGAAAAGCCACAGTGACTTACCTTCATCCTCTCATCGGCATTCACTTTACTGCCTTGTAGCAAGTCGATATAAAACTGCTGTTGCAGGGACCACAAAGACACAGAGGTTGGCTAGCGGGGGGGGGGGGGAAGAGGTAGGAAAGAGGTCAATAGCCACCAGCTTATGTATCTCCGAAGCAGAAGTATTAAGAATATCAAGAGATGACTTTTCAGCAACAGTTCGAAGCCGTTTTCGTTGCCAACTGCACCAAGAACCAGGTTTTCTTTTGACAGTATTTCTGTCCACACAATTCTTTTGCCGCAAGGAAAAGTAATCCCCACCCCCCAGTGCAAGCATGTGCACAAACTGCATGCATCCCATTTTAAAAAAATAATGTGCAAGATTATTTATCGCATGATTGAGACTCTGGCTGCCAGCCTTGAATCTCACCAAGTGGACTGCAGGCGAAAGGAAATAAAGATAACGGCATTGGTGAAACTCGTGGATAAATCTCCAGCATAACACAGATCTAATAAGATATAAACCACAAGGCAGCCCAGGCAAATAGAACATGATTGTATTTGTATCCTGCCCTTCTTCTAAGAAGTTCAGGGCAGCCGTGCGTTACGAATTCTGCCCCCCCCCCCCCGAATTCCACGGGAGGCAGCAGAGGCCGGGTGGGGACAGAGACGTAACTGGCCCAAAGTCCCCCAATCAATTTCACAGATGTAGGAGGATTTGAACACGAGTCTTGTCCGAGACCCCTATGACTACACCACTCTACTTCCGGATTGCATCTAATTCTGCTCTAGTCCCAAAGAGCTGGTACTACTGATAAGTCTTTCCCCAAGAGGTGATGCTGCTTGTGTGATGGGAATCCACAAGTTTAAGAGGAATTACTTGCTTTTTGCAAAGCCAGTATCGTCTGATTCTTCCAAGACACACACACACACACACACGCACACCAAAACCACCCGCAAATGAAAGCCATTAATAGCACCTCCCATATGGACTAGAAACTTGACACATTAACTTCCTGCCTGAAACAGGAGGGGCTGCTACTGGTCTCTCCGAGGACATGCTCACTCCTTCCAGAACAGGGAAACAGACAGAAAACCAAAACCACAAGCTGGCAAAGGGCGTATGGTGTGGAGGCTTCATGCAGTAACTTTTGGGAATAGGAGAGGGGTACAAAAAAACATCCCGTGCCTGGACACCCCCTTGCTTGTCTATTAGCTGATGCGGAGCCCCCCCAGAGTCGCTTGGAGGGTAAGTCGCCTCACCTTTTTCTTCGGGACTGGCGGAGGCTTGCTGCCTCCTTTTGGGGACTGGGCAATCCCGTCGGCCTGCTCTTCCCGCATGGCCACGATGGAAGAGGAGTGGACCATGGTCAGGTGGGGCAGAGAGCCGTGGTGCAGGCAGTCACGGATGTACTGCGGGGACAGAGAGAGTGGGATCAAGAACGGACAGGACAGGAAAATGCCAGCGAGGAGAGCAAGGAGTCGGTCCAGGAACTTGGAGCAGGAACTTGATGCTGGCGGAAGTCAAGACGATGGCCTCAAAAGGAAGAATTAATAAGTGAAGCCGAATCTTGGGAAGATTTTTCCCCCTTCTCTTCCAGAAGTTCAAGTTTCTAGTCCCTAAGGAAAAAAGTCTGAAAAATAAGTGAAAAATGACATGGCTCAAATTTGGATGGCGTTTCCTGCAGTCGGCAATCCTTGCACACTTACCTGGGAGGAAGTCCCGTTGAATTAAGTGGGACTTACTTCCAAGTAGACATGCAGAGCATTGTGCATGTGGACTCATTTGGGTCCAGAAACTTGAACAGTTCCACGGAAATAACCCTGGGAACCGTAGTTTGACAAGAGTGATTTTCCAGACAGCAAGAAACCCTTGCAATTCAAGAAATAGCGTCCTGCATTTTGACTCCAGAGAGAGAGAGAGAGAGAGAGAGAGAGAGAGAGAGAGAGAGAGAGA
>JAJKFI010000091.1:4819748-4886733 GCA_029204185.1 Lerista edwardsae
AGAGAGAGAGAGAGAGAGAGAGAGAGAGAGAGAGAGAGAGAGAGAGACTCTCACCTGAAACTGGTACAAGGGGTAGTTCCCATAGAGATACTCGTATTTCCCATTGACCTGCAAGGTATACTCCTCCGGGCTGTTAACCTGCTGATGACGGAAAACGGTGGCTTGCTTCTTCAGGGCGTAACTCATCAGCGTTATGGGGAACTCTTTAGGGGCAATCTGGAAAGTGAAGCTCTCCTGGTTGGCCAAGAGAATAAAAAAACACAAATGTTAGACAGCATCATTTGGATAGGCAATCAGGCTGCAGTCCCAGGAGTAAGTCTTACTGAATTTAATGGCATTTAGTTCTAAGTAGTCATGCACAGGACTGCACCATCACGTTATCAACCAATTTTTTAATATATTTTTAACATCTCTCTTGAAATTGGTGTTTTACAACAATACCGCCAAAAAATAAATAAATTCAAAAACAATTCACCTCCCCCATGACCAGGAAACCGCTCAAAACTTTTTAAGGAGTTTTTTTAGGGGCGGGGAAAGCAGATACAGGCACGCCCCAGTAGCCACTGGGGTTCTGTTCCAGACCCCACCGTGGATATTTGAAGCTGCAGATATTTGGGACGCCTTTTTAAAAATGGGGGAACATCAGTGGTTTTGCTGCAACAAGGTAAAAAAAAGAGATTTTTTAATGTTCCCCCATCTTCTTAATAGGCATCTTAGTATTTATGGAATCTATGGATACTGAATTGGGGGATACTGGAGCACACCTGTACTTACCCTCCTTTTCAGGAAAAAAGTCACCCTCATCAAGCTGAATGCTTATTTGTTGTTAAATATTTCCATTCAGCAGCCGTTTACAAAATATTACGTATTTTTGTTTACAAGGCGCTGACAGAAAACGGCCATTTTTTTTCTGCTGTGTGCACACGAAATTGCCACTTCCCAGGCAACTTGCAGTATTAAACAGAGGATCCACGAAGATCTTCTGCTTTTCATGCATTTTTCTGCATGCATGCAAGAGGATTTTCTGCATGAACAGCAAGGGCACTGAGCAACAGCCCTGTTCCTCTGACGGAAATTCACAAGGCCCTTAAGATTTACCCCTCCGGTCTCAAACTTCACATTGACGAATATGTTCTTGTTGGGCACGCGAAGGGGGCTCCTCCCGAGCCCGTTGGCCAAGGGCTCCAGTTGCACGGGAAAGCTGTACGCCATCCAGGCCTTCCAGTCCAGCTGCAGCCTCTTCTCCGCCTTCTCCTCGCAGAACTGCTGCATTCTGGCACGAAAGTCGTTCACTTCCGGGTCACACAGAGAATCGAACTCGTGCAGGCCTGGAGGCAGACAATGGAAACAGGAACGGGCCAGGATTCTTTCATTTGTTTTAGCGCTTGGGATCGTTCCACCACACCGCAGACCCTGGTGGCACTGCCGGTTTTTATCCAGAATGGAATTTGTGATAAACTGACAAATTTAAGTTACTAGTCCTCTTTTATATACTCTAACCTGGGGTCTCCAAACTTTTCCTGCGGTGCACCTGGGGACCATTGGCGGCGCGCGGCACACTGGTTGAAAATGGCTGCTCCAAACCAGTGTCCTTCAACTTGGGGCACCTTTGATGGGACAGCGGCAGCTCACAGGAACAGAAATCCCCCCCCCCGTCCTTCGCTGTGTTCTGAATTTGCAAGTTCTTTTGGATCTGTGAGCTCTGAGGTTTGCAAGGAGTTCTCCCCCCCCCCACACACACACATTTCGCTTCATTGGACTTTGCAGGGGGCTTTAGGATCTGTGAGCTCTGAGGTTTGTTAGGGGTTCTCTCCCCCCTTTTGCAAGTTCTTTTGGCACTGTAAGCTCAGGCTTGCAAGGAGTTCCCCCCCTCCTCGGCCTTTGCTCCATTCTCCATTCTGAACTGTCAGCTCTGAGACTTGCAAGGAGCTCAGCCCCCAACCTTTGCTTTTGGAACTGTCAGCTCTGAGTTGGGAAGTGTGTGCCTTGCCCCTGCAGCCTGGCCTTGCACCCCGACTCCCTCCTCTCTCTGCTTCTGCACCCTACACTGTCCCTGGTTGCCTCTGCGGCCTGGCCTTGCACCCTTCCTCCCTCCATGCCACAGCACCCCTGCCTACACTGTCCTCTCCCGCCTCTGCAGCTTCTTTCCACACTCCTCTCCCTTCCTTTGCATCTCTGTCTTCTTCCCCTTGCCTCTGCAGCTCAGCTCAGGGCTCCCCCAGGTGGAAACACAAGCTGCAGAGGCGAGGCAAGGAACGTTTCGGGGCGCAGAGAGAGGCAAGGAGAGGGTGCAAAGCCACGTTGCACAAGCAAGGAGAGGGAGCGGGGGCAGGATCAGCAGTGGGGTGCCCTGCCTCCTACGCATTTATTGGGGTTTTGGCCAACCTGGCCTGTGCCGCATGGAAAACGTGCCCTCGACCGCAGAGCTATGGCTCCCAACCCCCTCTGCAACTGCCATGGAAGCAGCATAGCTACGGGGGGGGAGGGGGAGCGGTAAGTATTGCAGGTGCTACAAGCGCCTCCCATTTGCAGGTGGAGCCATTCCTCTGCGTTGCTATCGCTGCCCAGAATGGCTCTGACAGCGAGTGGAAGGGACCAGTTATATGACGCGTTGCGGCCCCTGCAATATCACGTCGTCCCCCCCCAGCTACGCGGCCTTTGGGCCACTCGGCCCGAATGCCAACACGAAACCAGAGGTTCCCGCCAGCTCCCCCTCCCCCCAAGAGCACTCATCCCCCAAGGCCCAAGAGAGTCTCACCTTTGCCGATGAGGAGGCTGATCTGGGAGTTGATCAGCTTCTTCACCCGGTCGCCCTCCCGGGCCACGAGCCGCAAGATGGGCAGGAAGGGCTGGATGTCACAGAGACGCCGCTGCTCGTCCTCCAGCTCCTGCTGCTCAGCGGTCTGGTTGATGCACGTGAAGACGTAGGCCTCAGGGTCGTTGAGCATGTGGAAGAGGGGCTCACACTGGGCATGGCGCCAAAGCACCTGGATGACAACGACAGCAGCACCGCTGGCAAATGCTCCCGGAACCCTCCACGGATCCAGGAAGCCCGACGGATCTATACCGCCCAACATGGCCTGGGTTAGAACACCCCACCTTCTAACACCCCCCCCCCCCGCACCTCATGCATAGTCAACCCAAACCCTCCACTAGTGACCATCTCATGGGGCAGTCTAAGCATTGCCTTTGCCAAGCAGGGCTTTGTCGGTCCAAGGCTGGTGCACACCCTCCGGTCAGAGGCAATACAAGGAACTAGTCCTCTCTGCTTCTGTTCTGAAGATCTGGAAAGCCTTTTTTGATCTGGTCTTTCGAGATCTCCTTTACAGAAGCAACACCTTATATACCCCACTGGAAATATGTGCCAGGCCTTCACCATTGGACAGAAACCCAGCAAGGAGTTGGAAGCCCAGTACAAGGCAGGGAATTCCTCTGTTTGGGAGCCACCACCGAGGGGGCCCCTCCTGATGGGTTACCACCAACCAAAACTCGGAGGATAACCTGCAAAAAAGCCTCCCTCCCAGATCACAACAGACACACAGATTTGTACGGTGGGAGGTGGCCGTTCAGGTATCTCGGCCCGAGTTCTGCAGGGCTTCAAAAGGTCCCAACCAGAACCTGGAATCATGCCCAACATCAAACTTGTAACCAGTGCAGTACAGGGAAAACAACAACAACAGTGAAACATGACTGACTCTCCCCACCTCCGCTTCACTGAAACCGGCCTCTACCACAATCTGACCTAACTTAGAACAAACCAACGCAGCCTTTGTTCAGAGCATGTCTGTTGACTCTCGTCTCTAGTGGACGCTGGTCTCTTTCATTTGTCTCTTTCATTTGTGTGCTAAAAGGGGGCGTTTGCTGCCCTTGTGCAGCATCTGCAACCTTAAGTAGATCCATGGGGGGGGGTGTCTCAAGGTCTGTTCCTCCCCAGCTTGGGGGCCACCACAAAGCAGGCACACTTTTAACAGCATGCTCATAACCCCAGGGGATTGGGGTTGAGGCAATGCTGGCGTCATTTTGGGACAGGCTAAATCAGGGTGACCAGATGTCCTCTTTTTCCAGGACATGTCCTACATTTCAGCCTTGTGTCCTGGGTAAATTTGAAGACGTCCTGCATTGCGTCAAGAGAGGCTGTCTGCATCACTTGTTTGTGTATTTGTCCTGGGTTCCATCGTTCGCTGGTCACTCTGGGCTAAATCCTTTCTCCTCATTGGATATGCCTGATCAATACATGTTCAAACAAGAGAATATAAGAAGAGCCCCACTGGATCAGGCCAAAGGCCCATCTAGTCCAGCTTCCTGCATCTCACAGTGGCCCACCAGATGCCTCAGGGAACACACAAAACAACTAGATATGTGCATCTCGTTGCCACTCCCCTGCATCTGCCACTCCGAGGTAGCCTAACTCTAAATTAAGGAAGTTGCACTAACCATCATGGCCTGTAGCCTGCGATGGACTTTTCCTCCAGAAATCTGTCCAGTCCCCTTTTAAAGGCATCTAGGCCAGATGCCATCACCATTTCCTGTGGCAAGGAGTTCCACAGATTAATTACCCACTGGGTAAAAAAGTATTTCCTTTTATCTGTTCTCACTTTCCCAACACTCAATTTTAGTGGATGTCTCCTGGTTCTTGTATTGTGAGAGAGGGAAAAGAACCTCCCTCTATCCACTTTATCCTGTGCATAATTTTGTATGTCTCAATCAAGTCCCCCCTCAGGCGCCTTTTTTCTAGGCTGAAGAGCCCCAAACGCTCCAGTCTTTCTTCGTAACATTGGCTATCGTCCAATCCTCTGGCATCGTGACAGTTTTAAGGGACAAGTTGCATACTATAGTTAAGAGATGGGCAATTTCGTTTTTCAGTTTCTTAATAACTCTTGGGTGCTTGCATTGGGTTCTTGGGTGCAAGAATTGCTTGCATTGTGGCAAGGACACACTGGGCAGCTACAAAGACCAAGTCACTTGTTAAGGGAAGCAAATTCTGTTTTTTTCCTTCTAAAAAAAGCTTTCTTTTTTCCTGTTTCCCCCCTGCCCGGTTTCCTCTCCCCCACACCTGGCGTGTTCTGTTTACCTCCCCCCACCCACCCCCCAGCTCAATCCACTCTTCCCCCTAAGCAACGGGCTCTGTGCAGGCAAGGACAATCCTCCCAGGTGATGGAATTGCTAACTGGCAAATACTAACAACAGGAAAATGGTAGGGAGGTGCACATTCTCCTTCCTCTTCACCTCATTAACCAACTGAAGCCGAATCCAAGGGCTCCAACAGGACCCCTATTGAATGCCATGGGACTCCTGGCATCTTTTGCCAATATGCTGCCTTAGGCAACAATCTCAACCAGCCTCACAAATAGGCCGGTCCTGCCCCCCCAAATCTGCCATTTGTAACAGTCCTAAAATGGCACACAGGAGGACTTAAGCAAACTACGGCAATTAGCCTCACTAGATCTTGGTTTGCACCCAGAGCTTGTAGGAAGAAGGAACGGAGAATATAATGGCCTTTTCCCGCATTTTCAGGATGCTGAAAATCTGGCAGCTCCTCCATCCCCTCCCCAGCACTAGCTGAAGCTCAGAGGTCCCCTGCCAAGCAGAGAAGCAAAGTGAGAGAGAAATGTGGTATTTTATGCAACCCAGGCTGGAGGTTAATTTAAGGTGATGCTCCCGGTAGAAAATCAATACAAGTCAGATTGGTAGCATGACCTAGTTGTTGGAAGAGTATTTCACCCTCAAGGAGGAAAACGCCTTAGGACCATCAACGTACAGTATTGCAACAGAGGGTCCTCCACCCACCTCCCCACCTCGCACAGTGTGGGCAAACAAACTGAGACTCATCACCTTGAAGCCCTGGACACAACTGGAAACCACAAGATTGTTTACCTGGCCTAGCCAGACAGTTCACACGGACTTGCACTCTGAGACTCTGCTGCTGAAAGCCCACCCAGTGGAGTAAACACGGTTTCTAGAACAGCCACCAACACAGACAGACGTGCCTCTTCTTGGAAGAAGGCCAAAGTCTCTCTGACTCAGCATCTGGTTTGCAAGTCTGTTGGTCCAGATGCGTCCAGGAAGACCACAGCAACTCGCCCTTTCTTCATTCTCCAGCGGCTGGTATTCAAAGGTACACTGCCTCCAAACATGGAGGCTCGACTCAGCTGCCATCAGTGAACGCCAGCATCATTTTATGAAGTTTTAGTCTGCCAGCTGAAGGGGCTGGTTTGGCCTCCTTGTCTCCCCCTCCCAAATTAAAGCCCCACCATACAAAAGGTCCTAGCAGCTGGAAATCTTCTCTGCTTCAGGAGTAGCAAAGCCTCCAAAAATTATCTCCATTGGTAAGCTGGTGCACAAGGAAAGTGCATCCAGCAAAAACAAGATTTTTACCAGCATTTTTACTGTAAAAATAAATTACCAGCATTTTTCCAAGCACCCAAAGAGCCTGTTATTCCTGAGATTATCTTACAATAACTCTATAAGGTGAGAGAGTATTATTACACCATGAGGCTTATGGGAGCAGCGTGCCTGAGGGCTGCTTAGCAACAGTATGGCGGAGGACAGACCTAAATTGGGGAAGTCCTAATTTGCAGCTAGGCCTCTTCACCACAACGCCACCTACAAAGAGTCTTGCGCTGTCTTAAAAATGAAATACAGCATCAGTTTTTTTTGGGGGGGGGGAATACATGCCGTTTCATCCAAGGCACTGTCATATTAAGGAACAATAAGCAATATGCAATATTTTGACACACTTGCATCTGCTGAAATGACCCATGGCCCACAGAAGCCCATTTGATACCATCATTTGATTCATCTTTAAGGTGCCACAAGACAGTTTTTTTTTGGGGGGGGGTGCCGGTTTCTTGGAGGCCTGGAGGGTGCATTAGGTCCTTCTGCATGAGTACCTGTTTGATGGTGCCCAGGCTTGCATTGCAGGATATGGGGAGAGTCAAATAGATGCCAGTGGGTAAGAGGAAGTCCACTTGTATGCTCTTGTTTGCTTCTCTGGACCAAAATTCAGCTGGGCAATAAATGCCGGGGGGCATCCTGTTTGTTTGCCAGCTACAACCTGTTCCAAAGAGGAGGAAAGATAAAAACCAATGTTTACGTGCTTGTAAAATCCAGGTTAAACAAAGGCGCCTGTTTTTTATTTGTCTGCAAACACGCCACACAAGAACAGATGGGAACCATCAGGCAGAGAGTCCGGCATTCTGAGCAGTTCCATTTAAACTTTTTAAAGCAAGTCTCTAGTCCTTATTAATGGATATCACAAGGACTGGAGTTTATTTTTTAAGAAAGAAACGTTAACAGGGAGACACTCAGGATGCTGAATTCTCAGGCTGAGTTACAGGTGAGGTTGAAAACCACAACAGCCAAGCTTTTAACTCCATGACAGGCAGAAATCCAACAGGTGATGTTGCCCTCCTCCACCACAGCTCCAGACCGGGAACAGCTGCTCACATCAGCTTGCTACTCCTAAGGCATGCATGGTTCAAGGGGCCAGCATGGAAACCCACCAGAACCTAGAGGACAAAGAAAGGCAAGCAGCAACTTAGACCCTGGGGTGCTGCTTTGCCAGCCTGCAGCCCTTATCTGCCGGAATGGGACACTTCCCCATTGGTAGGCACCCAGAGGGGGCAAAGATTCCCAGAAACGCAAGCCGCTTTTTTTTATCTGCCAAGCCTGCAGCGATATCACTTCGGCTCCAGATGCGGCAACCGCAGACCACACTCTTCACTTCCTAGGAAGCGAGACCAAGGAAATGCAGGGTGGCAAACGGAGCACAGTGGGGGAACTTGTCAAGGGGAAGGCAGAGCACACCCACAGCCAAACGCAAAACGGACACGTCAACAGGAGCACGCCTGGCGCTAGACCATCTATCTGCAATGGTCACTTTGAGCCTTGGCCACAGGTGTTCAGCCAGGCTGGCATTTGCTGGTGTCTCTAGACACCTGGAGAACTTTCAGTATTTGGGGGAAATGGGCAAATCTTTGTGCACACTCTCTGAAAGCAACAAGACAACTTGATTGCTCATGCATTCACATTTCACCAAGCAGAGTACGCAGCTCTCCCCCATTCATCCTTGCACTCCCCCTGCGAGGTAGACTGAGCTCAGAGGGAGCTCCGTTAATCCCAAGGTCACCCAGCGGGCTGTGGGGTGGGGTGGGGATTTCATCCTGCATGCTAACCAGAAATAAGCATGTTAACCCCCGCTAGGATGCCCTCTCTCAGCTGTATAGAGGAACTACTCACAAAAGGTGAAGTGCTTTAAAAAGCTATTTTGAGAGTTCACCAAATAAGAGGAAGCCGATTTCTTCCAGCAAATAGCGGAGCAATAAAAATGAATGGATGTGCCCACTTATGCATAATTCAGAGGGGAACACACCCTTACACACAACACTCCCTGCCATTATCTCAAGGCTGACCACATGTTACTAGAGCTTTTCAATGCAGCAATGAGAACTAGAATCTTGCAAAGTCCTTTTTAGACAATTAACACCAAGATACCAAATCTTGAATCCAGATTCATTGCAAGACTTAAAACAGATGGGCAACGTGTGCCTCTCAAGATCACTAGTAAATTTCTCACCCGCCTTATGCAGAAGGCGGGTTACAGTGGGTGACATATACTGTAAATTGTTTTTACACTGTATCGGTTTTTTTCTAAGGCTTCAATGTGCTACTTTTAGAAATTACAGGAGTACACAGAGGAAGAACAGCCTGATCTTGGTGATTACTGTAGCACAGTCCTACAGCTCTCTGCTAGGCTTTCACAGCACCTGGCCTCACAACTCATTGTGTCCTTCCCCTCTCTCTCTCTCTCTCTCTCTCTCTCTCTCTCTCACTCACTCACTCACTCACCCGGCAAAGACAGAGATCCCCCTCCATTACAAAACAGGGATCTTGAATATAATT
The DNA here is from genome assembly GCA_029204185.1 of Lerista edwardsae. Classification (NCBI taxonomy): domain Eukaryota; kingdom Metazoa; phylum Chordata; class Lepidosauria; order Squamata; family Scincidae; genus Lerista; species Lerista edwardsae. The sequence goes on from JAJKFI010000091.1 coordinate 4,828,650, forward strand.
TCAGAGACCCAAATCTCAAGGCCAAACAGCTTTTGTGGCTATTAGTGCTAACTACTAGAAGCCACTACTACTATTACTAACACACACACACACACACACACACACAGAGAGAGGGAGAGAGAGAGAGAGAGAGCGCAAGCACAAGGATGCACTGAAGGATACCAAGAAGGTGCATCACATTTCACCCGCCGAGGGTGTCAATCAGGGCCCCGGACCATTCCAAACCAGCAACCCAGCCATCCCAAAGTGGAGATGCTCTGCACATGCTCAGAGGCACTGCACTTTCGGATGCTCTGTTGTGCTGCGCGACTAGAAACACTCCTGCCGTTTCACGTGTTCCTTGGCCTGGATTTTGGAAAGAGTGTCGTCGTTGTTGTCGCCGCCCCCACCCCACAGAGCATGGGCTCTGCAACCGGGCTGGGTGGACATCGCAGCTTGGAACCAAATGCGCACCAGAAAACTCCCTCCCGGAGGAGGACCAAGAGCGGCCAGAGATGGGAGCCCCCCCGCCAGCTCCCTCCCCCCGCGGGCCCTCCACTGACCTGCGCGGGACAGTCATGCTGCCCCCCCGGAGCTTGGAAGCAACGCGATCTCCTGACCGGCACTCGCGGGGGGGGAAAAACTCGCGCGGTCGGAGCCGCGGAAGGGCCGGGCTAAGCAGGCAGGCGCGCCGCCTCCTCGCCAAGCGGGGCTGGGCTCTTCGAGGGAGCGTCGCCAAAGTGCCGGAGGCGGCGAGAAGCGGTTGCGGGGCGGCTGCGAAGTTAAGAGGAAAAAATGTGCGCCTTGATACACTGAACAGGAGTTTGGTTTTATGGTGATCCCCCCCCCCAAAAAAAAATTTCTTGATTAACATCGTAAATGGAGGGGTTGTGTGTTTTTATTTTACATTCCCATTCCAAGTTCTCATTTTTGTTCATTTCTACTGCTTTGAAACTGTGCTAGGTAGCGGATATAGTGTCAGCAGATGCAGCCACAGTATTATTTCTAATTGGAAAAGTAATCCATTTTAATTTCTTAACACCCTAAAACAGCAACAACAAAAGGGCAGATCAGCATAAAACAGTACAAGCCTCCTAAAAGTTAAAACTTGCATCAGTTTCATTAACTCATCTCACATCACCGGACACCAACACAAATATGGGCTCTGGGTTGCAAAGTTGTATATAAATAACGATAGACCGCACTGGGAAATGCCTTGTGCATCTGCACAACAGCCGAACCCCACATTTGTCCCCCTCCACGGCTTACCTGACTGGTTGATCACTGGCCAGGAAGGCAGGCAAGGAGGTGTGGGGCCGGATCCCAGGGCCCGCTTGCCTCCAGAGAGGGAAGCAGCATCCCCATGCTGCTGACACACACATCCATCTTCCCCGCCACCCGGTCCATTTTGCCCGGAAGGCTGTGACCAAGTCCTGTGTAGCTCCAGCACTGCCCTGCTGCAGAGGTGTGCTCCGTGGAGGGGCTTCTGGGGTCAACTCAGTGGGTGCTTGGCCAGGCTGACCTCCGACCCTGGACCGGCCTTCCTGCAAAAGGATTCAAGGGTGGGTGAGGTCAGACCTTGGTCCAGCTACTTTAGTGTGGCCTCCACTGACTGGCATCAGCTATGGACGATTTCAGGGAGGGGTCATTCCCTGCCCTCGTTGGAGAATGAACCTGGGAGCCTTCTCTGCATGCAAAAGTTGACCTATTATCATTTTGGGCATGAAAAAAAAAAGATTCAAGGATTCAGAGGAGGTCTGACCCGTCTTTCAAGGTGCCATGCAACCGTTAAAACCACAAATCCCTAAACATTAGCAAAGGCAAAACAGCTCTGAAGCAGCCAATAAAACTAAACACACACACACCATTCACGCCAGTTAAAAACAAGTACATACCCCTATTTTTCAGTTTTAAAAGGATGCCACACTGGCTAAACGAGGACATCATTTGTTTGTTTATTTTAAATATTTCTACCCTGCTATCCCCCTGCTATATTAAGTGCCCAAAACAGTGAATGGAAAACACATGAAATCAAATATTTATTTATTTATTTTATGTACCGCTTTTCTAAAATTCAAAGCCGTGTACATGCATAAACATTAAAAACCCATTAAAGTAACATATTAAAGTTAAATTTAAAACAAACCATTTAAATAACAAATTAAAAAAACAATTAAAATAACATAGCAACAAAAAACAGCGTAATGTAGTATAACAGCATAAAAGTTAAGAAGTTAAAAAGGGTTAAGAAGTTAAGAAAAGTTAAGTTAAAAAAATTATTTCCCAAGTAAGTGGAAAAATAGTTGTCCAAGCAACAGGAAAAGGGGGGAGAAAACCAAAAGGAGACGAGCACCCCAGAGAAAGGTCCTGAAGGTCTCGACAGTTGCAGAGAAGTGGTTAAAACAAACACACCCATAAAGCTTTACAGTCTATGTAAAGGGCCACGCTCCAAAGCATGGCATACTCTGGCAAGCAGCCAATTCCATAAGTTAGGACAGGGCTCTGCAGAGAACGCCCACCTGCACCAACCTGATGGAGGACGCAGAAGATTTTCTGCAACAGATTTCAAAGAGCTCAAAGATGTGCATGGATGAGATTTTCCTTCCAAAACCTGGGCTTTATTGAGGCACGTGAATTTTGGAAGGAGACTGTTCACTAGTGATGCTGATACAGAGCTGGCCTTCTTTCTTTCCTAACGACAGAGATGACAATAGAGCGACCGTATGCCTAGCAGGACAGCCAAGATTTAAAAAAAGATTTAAAAGATTTTCCATATATGACGCTGCCCACTGAGTCCTTCACACTCAGTGTTGCTGGACACTGACTGGCAGTGGTTCTGTGGGATTTCCTGCAAGGGTCTGTCACAGCCCCAGCTGGAGATGCTGCGAAGGACTGGACTGGGAACCAGCAACATGGAAAACGGGGCTCAGTGACAGAGCTGCAGTCCAAATAATCCTCTTCCTCTTTGCCAATTCAAAACGTAACACAAATCACTTGAATTTCCATTTTTAGCACAGCTGCTTTTCCAAAGAGACACACTGCATTTAAGCATATTTGCAGCTGGCCCAAACAGCAATAGAAAAAGGACCATCTTGCCGCGGCCTGGAAAGCATCACATGATGAGATCATGTTTCAGAAACGAAAGGGGACTTCTTCAATGGAAAGGCAGCTTTGAGCATTTTCTGTTTCCATCCTGGTTGTGGCACCTGATCCCAAAGAACTGGAGCTGTGACCACAACATCAACACCCTCCCTCACCTCTGCTTTGGCCAGTCAACTAGAACTTCACTTCAGGGGGTTAATCGACTCATTCCACCAATTGAAACTCTCAGTCCTTCAAACTGGACATTTCCACAAATCACTGCCTGTGCATTGGCTAAGCAGAGGTGCTTCAGAGAGATGCTTCAACATTTCTCATTGGCTGCGAGGCACTTTGATCAACTTCTCTTGGCATTGTTTTCTCTTTCAGGGATAATTCTGATCTGGGGATGTTCTACTCAAAATATTCTATGGAATAAAATGACCCTAATTTTACTCTGCACTCAGTTCCCACCCCAATATAATTCCATCTGAATTATGACTAAGATTTTTCTCCTAGGAGTCCTGGGCCTTTGGAAAACCCTAGTCGTAATTCATTTTCTCTGAGGAGTCCAGCGTGGTTTCTCGGGCCAGCCAAGCAGGTGCCAACAAGAGACCTCACCCGCCCGAGGGTCCCCCCCCCCTGAGCTCCCCAGTGTGAGTGGTCTGGTCCAATGCACCATCAGGACATTGCAGGCCTCCCAGTGTCTTGGCGGCTGCAGTGGGAGGCTTGGAGGGATGCCTGTGTCCAATGTAGTCCCATGAGCGGCACAGCCAAGTCTGAGATTTGAACCCGGCTCTTTCGAATCCATGCCCGGCATGATGACAGTCACACTGCCTCTCTCACAAGCCGCTTTGCCAAGAGTGGGTTGTGCATTTCACCAGCCGTCCCAAATTCAATCGCTGTAACCCTTGCAAAGAATTTTACACACTCATTTCAACACAGCAGCTCCTGTGCGGTTTTCGAGACTTTGAGCTTCATAGATCGACTGAGATATTTCTGTCGCTCCGTGTTTACTGGAAGAAATGCTTTCTGTTCTGCTTCCTCAAGGCAGTTGTTTTGATTCATCCTTTTTCTCAAAAAAGGGTCTGAGGCGGGAGCTCTGTGAGCTTATTCTTAAAAATGGCAGCCGGTGTTGCCAACTTTCCTGCTGGCCACTGTAGCTGTGCCTTAAAGTGTTGCTTCAGACCCAGGCATCTGTAGGCAATTATAACATTAGCAGATTAGAGACCAGACTGTTCTTGCAACACTGCTTTTGTCTCAGGCTGGGCCAGGGGTCCAGAACAATTTAAAACCACACAGGGCTTTGAGATATCCAGCTGCATGCACAGGAGCATGTACAATCAATCACTAGTATTTATATACTGCTTTTCAACACAAAGTTCACAAAGCGGTTTACAGGCAAATAGTAATAATAAAGCTAAATGGCTCCCTGTCCCAAAAGGGCTCACAATCTAAAAGAATGGAGAATACCCCAAGCAACAGCCACGAGAAAGACACTGCGCTGGGGTGATGAGGGACAATTGCTCTCCCCCTGCTAAATATAAGAGGACACCACTTGAAAAAGTGCCTCTTGCCCAGTTAGCAGGGGCAAGAGCTCAAACTGGCAAGGTTCGTGGCTTGCACTCCCCTGTCTCTTGGGGGAGGGATGTTGCTCAGGGCAGAGCCCCAGCTAGCATCTGAAAGGTTCCTGGTTCAACCCCTCGCAGAATCTCCAGGCTGGGCAGGGAAAATTCCCTGTCTAAAATCCTGGAGAGAAGCTGCCAGCCTGTGCTGGCGATACTGCGTCAGGTGGATTGAGAGCCTGACTCTGTAGGAAGCAATTTCCATTCTCCCCAAGAAAAAAATCCACAGGTCCTTTTAGCAAAAAAAATCCAAAATCCACAGCAAATTAGTTGATCCTTCTGAAGGGCTGAAAACATCACACGCAGCTGCAAATTCGACGGACTGTTGCAGTAGGGACTGAGCATTGTGCAGAGCAACAGGGTGGCAGGCAATCACGTTGGATGTGAGGGAGGAGTCGCTCAGCTTGTGTCATGCGTGTGCAAGCCACGCTCGCACAAGTACAAGTCGACCTCCATACTATACTACGACTGTGCAGATTTGAATCCAGAGCTCTCGAACTGGTCAGCAGCATTGCAGAAGAACAACGTCAATTTCAGGCACAATCTTAGCCCTCTTAAACGGCTCCTGTGCTCCCAAGAGTGCCAAAGCATCACTTCATTGGTGTTTTCATGCTGTGCCTCTTGCAGGACTGACAGCTCCGTTTTGCCTTCCTTCCTTCGCAAGCCCTTCTCTGTCGCCCATGATCAGTGCGATTGGAATCTCTGCCCTTTCACTGCCAGATAATTCTGGCCTGCAGCCCTGGATGTTCTTAAAGGGAAATTTCTCAGGGCGGCAACAGTGGAGAGGGGGAGTTGGAGAGATGCTGAATCCTGAGGCGCAATGTCCCTTTCCAGAGCACAGATATGAGCTACTAAAAATGCTTCCTCCGCTCCCAACAGTGGCTAAAGGCCGTTTGCACTGATTGGCCAGCAGAGACCAGTTATTTAGCGTGTTCAAATCCATTGAGTTTTTTCCACCGATTGAGACCCCTGGCCATCAGTACCAGTGGCTGATGCAGTACTGGGGCGGGGGTAGAGAAAGGATATGTCCCAGATTCTCCAGCAGCCTGGCACCAGCACCAGGTGGAATCAGTGGCCAGTGTGCCACTGGAAGGCAGCGTTTGATGTGCTGTCTCAGACTATCCTTGTCATTCTTGCCAAATATTGGTTCCTCTGCATTCTGCAGAAATCCTCACCTGCCCATTGCCTTCAGCCGCAGTTACAGTTTGGAAGTTGGAACTTTGCCAGCCAAGAACCATCTGCGTTTGGATGGCACCAAGTGGCCTTTCTTTGTGGGGAAGGGGGAGAGATTTCTCCCATCGCATGTTGTTGGCTTTAGGGGAACTGATCGCGTTTCAAAGCCTTGCATTGCCTGCTCCTTCTCCACTTATATAGCTGTAAACCGATGATACCTCAAGTATGCCTGGGAGGGAGAGAGTGGATAGTGGGATGTTCTTTTCCCTCTCTCACAGCACCAGAACTGGGGGACATCCACTAAAACTGAGTGTTGGGAAAGTGAGAACAGATAAAAGGAAATACTTTTTTACCTAGCAGGTAATTAATCTGGGGGACTCCTTGCCACAGGAGGTGGTGATGGCATCTGGCCTAGGTGCCTTTCAAAGGGGATTGGACAGATTCATGGAGGACAAGTTCATCATAGGCTATAGGTCATGATGGGTTGTTCAACTTCCTTACGTTAGTAGCAGACTACTTCAGAATGCCAGGTGCAGGGGAGTGGCAACAAGATGCAGGCAGCCTGTTGTCCTAGTGTTCTCCCTGAGGCATCTGCTGGGCCACTGTAAGATACTGGATGCTGGACTAGATGGGCCTTTGGCCTGATCCAGCGAGGCTCTTCTGATGTTCTTATGTTTCCTTATCTACTCCTGCTAGGAACAGAACTACCGTGGTGGCTACCTCGGGGGAGTGGACAAGTTGCAAGTCAATCCTTTGGGCCCCATCCGAGCCAGCTTCCCAACCACTCCTGCCCTTCTTTGACTCCTCTCCAGCACTGGCTGTCTGCACATGCACCTGATTGAGCCTGCTGGGCTTTTTCTTGCAGGGCCCAAGGACAGGAGAGGCAGCTGGGGCGGAGCACAGCTGCCCAGCTGTTAGACAGTAGCAGCCAACAGTCTCCAAAGACTACATGGTCTTCCTGTTTGTCTTGTGGTCACAATAAAACATGTCCTTTTTACTAAAAAAAGATGTTTGCTTTGTCGCTTGGGCCCATTCGAGCTGCAAAACGGCAAAAAATGGGTGCCCTGCATATCTTACCACCAAAAGTGATGTCATGGCTGGAAGTGCCTTCATTGTGATGCCAGAACCTGCTGCTTTCCTGAGAATGCAGCCGTAAGTTGGGTTATTTCTCAGCCATTTTCCAATAGCAATAAAGGGGAAATGAGAAAGGGGGGAAAAGCCTATTTACAGGATTGACACAAGCAAAACAACCAAACAGCCCTCCTCTTTTCCAGCATCCCATCTTCCCATATTTTCAATCATGGCTGCTCTAGGTGCTTTGCAAGCCACCTGAAATGGCTCGTGACCCACTGGTGGGTCCCAACTCACAGTCTGGAAACCACTGTTCTAATTATTATTATTTTTCAGATTCAAGGCCTGTAAGGTTGTCAAGCAATATCCATGCTAGCAAGGCTAAGAAAGAAACAAATCAAAATTCTGCACTGAGACGAGTTCAGTTTTGCAACCTGTGTCCATCAGGCAAATCAAATAGCCGGCATCTTTTCTTATTTTCGCACAGCTTAACTCTACCATTACCGCAATGCTTCATTATTTTATTCTATTATTTTTCCTAGCTAAGGAAAGGCCACTGAATCGAGCTTTTAAGATAACAGAAAACAGAGGTACAGCTCCCAAATGGAGATCTTGTCATCTTAACCAATATGTGAGCACACGCACACTTGAGAAAATACACATAAAACAATAAGAACTGGCTATCACAAAAGATCTACAATTAAGCTAGGAGACAACTGTCACAGGAAACATTTGTTGTTCAGTCGCTAAGTCGTGTCCGACTCTTCGCGACCCCATGGACCACAGCACGCCAGGCCTCCCTGTCCTCCACTAGCTTCCGGAGTTCGCCCAATTTCATATTCATTGCTTCGGTGACACTATCTAACCATCTCATCCTCTGTCGCCCCCTTCTCCTTTTGCCTTCAATCTTTCCCAGCATGAGAGTCTTTTCTAAAGAGTCCTCTCTTCTCATCAGGTGGCCAAAGTATTGGAGCTTCAGCTTCAGCATTTGTCCTTCCAGGGAGCAATCAGGCTTGACTTCCTGGAGAATTGACCGATTGGATCTCTTTGCAGTCCAGGGGACTCTCAAGAGTCTTCTCCAACACCATAATTCAAAAGCATCGATTCTTCGACGCTCTGCCTTTCTTATGGTCCAGCTCTCACAGCCATACATGGCTACTGGGAAAACCATCGCTTTGACTATGCGAACCTTTGTTGGCAGGGTGATGTCTCGGCTTTTGATTAAGCTATCTAGGTTCACCATAGCTTTCTTCCCAAGAAGTAAACGTCTTTTAATTTCATGGCTGCAGTCACCATCTGCGGTGATCTTGGAGCCCAGGAAAATAAAGTCTGTCACTGCTTCCATTTCTTCCCCTTCTATTTGCCAGGAAGTGATGGGAGTGGTTGCCATGATCTTAGTCTTTTTAATGTTGAGCTTCAAACCAATTTTGGCACTTTCCTCTTTCACCCTCATCAAAAGGTTCTTTAGGTCTTCCTCACTTTCTGCCAGTAGAGTGGTATCGTCTGCATATACATTGCTCTAAAAATACATATACACTCACGTGTGCACACACAAGCTCGCTCACCTCTTTTAGTGTACCTCCTTAACCCTTACTTTCCCTGTTAGGAATATTATAATAAATGAATTGTAATTCATTTATTTTCAGGATTCCCTGAAAGTTTACTATTGCTTCTTGTTCCAATATGGCCTGAAATGGCCCCAGTCAAAATATATGTTTGCTGCTAGTTCTTGATGCACGTCTAGCTTTTAGATACCAGGTTATTTTTCACACGAAGGCCCAATCCTACAGTTTTCTCAACCATTCTCTAGTTTTGGGAAACATCACCTTTTCTGGTTAAGATCACCCCAGCTGCCATGATTGAGTCGAATAAGAAGGCCGGATTTAAACTAGGGATTTGACCTCAAACATGCATTAGCAGAAATGTGATCGGATTCAGATTAAGTCTCATTTCTTACATTAACATCATTATTTGCTTCTGGTGTTGCTGGGTTTTTTTGCAGGAACCACACCAATAGCACAGGAAAAGTCTACCTCTGTGTTTGTCAACAGTTCCCAATGAATGTTGTGGCATTCTGAATACAGGTGTGCCCCAGTATCCACTAATGTGGCATCCACAGTTTCAGTTATCCACGGATATTAAACAGATAGGGGAACATTCAACAAATCTCTCTTTTTCCTTGTTGCCACAAAACCACTGATATTCCCCTAATATTTTTAAAGATACCCCTAGTATCCACGGTTTCAGGCATCCACAGGTAGACAACAATAAGCCACCTACATGAACCGGAACCTGCATCAGATGGATAGCAAGAAAAATAATTCTAGCAGTCACAAATGTGCAGCCATGTTCTCCAAAGAATTGTGGAATCTCCAACTTGGGACTTTTCACTGTTTTCTAAAGATGTTCTCTTAAAGTCTGATTCATTTGACACTTTTTTAAAATCCCATTCCCCCCCCCCCACCGTGCAGCTCACATCTCCGGTTGTTTTTCTTGCTGCAACTGAACAGACGTTATCTTCTCGAAAGGACTTGGGCTTCCTTCAGCACCGGTGAGTCATTTCGTGTCCTTTACTCTGGCTCTTGTCAATGCTTTCTGCATAGTTGTGATGAAACCTCATTCATTCTCTCTGGTGGTTTTTTTTTTCCCCCTGCAGCCAAGATGTGATTTTTATTGGGGGGGGGGGAGCGAGAGTGGCAGCTTGTTATTCAGATAACACGTTTGATTCCGGCAGCCTGAACTGAAACTTATCGGTTAAACTGGTAGATTAATCAACTAACATTCCAGTGCTATACTGGACTACCTACAGCAGTGGTTCCCAAACTGTGGGTCACAAGCCAAATTCAGGTGGGTTGCAAAGCACCTAGGGCAGCCAGATGCAAAGGGGTATAGAGCCCTTTGGTAAGTGTTGCCCACCCTGCCGCATCAGAGAGCTAGTCCAGCATCCTATTTCTAGACAAGATCTCTAGGATGTCCAGGTCTAGAATAAATCCTATTCACTAAATGCTTCCCAGGAAGCCCAGGCACAGAGCAGAAAGCTAGTAACCCTCTCCTGCCAATCACTCCCAGTGATTGGCATTCACAGGTATACGGCTCCTAAACGTGGAAGTTCAATTTAGCAAGCATGGCTAGCAGGCATCCTCCACAGATTTGTCCAATTCCTTTAAGGCCGTCTTGTGATATCAAATCCCATAACATGAATTCTGTATTGCATGAACAGGCTTTTGGGGTCTTGAACCTGCTGCCAAGGAATTTATTTGGGTCTAGCATAAAGAGAGATACAGGAGGGAGAATTTTCACCAACGCAGCTTCTCCTTACGCCTGCACCTGTTAAATTTGCTCTATCTGCCAACCAAATATTACCTCCTGGCTCTGCAGCCTTTTTGTCAAGGGTGAGTTGCAGGGCAATGGCCTATCACACACACATACACAAGCACAGGAAATCAGACAAGGGAGAGAGAGAGAAAAATATAGCATCGCTCCCTCCCACAATCTTACCACAATCTTCTCTCAGGGGCTGAAACTTCCCAGTAGTGCTGGGAAACTGTTGGCCAGAGAAACCCCAATGAGAGGGGAAATCCAGCATCTTGAGAGGAAATTACTTTTTCACCACCAGGTTTCAAGGTTTTGTTCTGAGTCTTACACGAAATAAACAAGAGAAATGCTGCCACCACAGAGCACTTGAGGTCAAAGCCTTGCGTATAGTGCACACACATGGACACACGCACACTCCCCTGCCCTGCAATCAGAACTGCATTGGTTATTATCGGGGGAGAAAAAGCAATAACCTGAGAATCTCAGCTGTTTTTTAATGTAAAGAAGAAGAAAAAAACAGGTTGCTAGTCCACAAGGCTGAAGACACAAACGCAAGGGAAAAGGGCCTCTGTAACAGTTATGCTTGCGTCCATGAGAAGGTTTTCGTTTGACAAGAGGCACAGGAGCCTTGCTCTCCTACTCACTTGAGGCTGCAATTCCATATATGTTTTCCTGGAAGTAAATGCCACTGAACTCAATCAGATTTACATCTGGCTGTGCTTGGGATTGTGCCGTCAGTCGCTCTAGCGTAAATATCTTGCCGGGGGAGCAGGGGAGATCCTAGATAGCAATGGAGTGCAGGGGATTTTAATATTCCACAAATCTCCTTGGAAAGGGACAAGGAGCAGTTTCAGCCAGAGCCAAGTCGAAAAGAATATTTAAAGGATACCACTGGTGAAGAAACCAGTGTCCCTGTTGCTGGGTTTACCAGATACAAACTGGGACAGACTGCCACCTATAGCCATTGTACAGAAGAGGGAAATTGGGCAGATGCAGCTTTTTAAACCCTTCCGTGTTGAGCTGCACCTGCCCAAATTCCCTCTTCTATACCATGGTTAAAGGTATAGGCACTCTGTCCCAGGATATATCTGGTAACGCTTCCTATAGCATCCAGTCCGATGTCATTGGGATGCCCAAGGGCAGAATAGAAAAAGGCAAGGCACCTCCCATTTGCCCCTCCTGGTATTCAAAGGTACATTGCCACTGTACATGGAAGCTCTACATAACCATCAAGACAATCATTAAGTAGGCCAATCTCCTCTTCACGCCATCTTAGCTGGTGGGTATCAGTACATCCTGTGGCTTTCAGTCCTGCCTTGTTTACTTGTGTCTGTGCTGGATCTTCTGCCTGCCAGTCTCCTGACACACCTGCCTGCCAATCAGTTGATCCAACCAAGATGCTCCAAGTCTCCACATCAAGTCAGGGTTAAAGCAAAGCATCTTTCAGATGATGGGACAATTCCTTGTTATTCACAGCTCAGACGTGACTATTTCTGGGTGACAGCCTGTTTCTCAGCCTCAGTGCTCTCACCTGTAAAATGGAACTTCCTTGCATCAGCTGGCAATGCCTGATCTGTGGTCATGCAGCTGTGGATTCATACCTGGGTGGAGGCAGGTCATTGAATGCAGCAGGTTTTCAGGTCTGCCCCTTGTGCAGTGGGGTATGTAGGGAAAACGGTGTCCCTGGCAAACACTGAAATTGCGCCTCTGTCCAAAAAGAGGAGGGGACATTGTGGGCTTGTAAGCCTGTCCACCCCACCAAGAGAATTGATTCAGCAGGCTGCACAGAGAAGGGGGCTGGGAAGTACTACAAAAAAAATGATTCCCTTTCCTAATATTGTTGTGCTTTTAACTGTTGACAGGCTATATCTCTTTACTTATGATCCACGGGGTTTGTTGTTTGCTGTTTTTTAAATTTTTAATTGTATTTTAATCGTTGTTTTTAATTGTTTTTTAATGTAAACTTTGTTTTTTATTGCTTTTTATTGTAATGCCGCCTTGAGTGCCTTCGGGCAAAAAGGCGGGATATGAATTCAATAAATAATAATAATTTGCAATGCTTCTGTTTCAGGAGTATGCAAACAGCTCAAGTTTGTTTTTTTTCCTGCAGGCATTTACTTCTTTATGGAGACCCCCTAAAACTGGTGCACAAACCCACCATTGGATGTGGTGCAGAAATGCACCATTGGTACAACTTGGGTGAATCCATGCCTGGGGCCCCCTTGAAGTAGAGCCAAGGACAGATGTCTGCCACACCCTAGAACAGTGATGGCGAACCTATGACATGCGTGTCAAAGGCGACACTATGACGTTTTGGCTGGCAGACCAACATTCACCAACTCCTAAAACTGAGTTAATTTACTTGCATTTCATTTTTGCAATGAAATTATTTGATGTTTGATATTTCTTTATATAATACATAGCATCACACACAATTGGACTGTTTTTTTTTTTTAAATAAATGAATATGTAAAGAATAGTTTCTCTTTTGTTTGGGGCTGGGTGACACACCAGCAGAGTCATGTTAGGCATTTTCTGAATTTTTGACATACCAAGCCCAAAAGGTTCGCCATCGCTGCCCTAGAAACACCACCGCCCCCTGCCGTTCTCTTGCATTCAGCCCGATTTCCCTGCCTGCTTCCAGTCTACACTGTGCTGTGATTGAGGATCTAGTTTTTGCATGATGCAAAGGCGCCATCTAGTGGTGTAAGTAAGTAAAAACCTTAATTAAGCAGCTCCGCGAAGTTATTCAGGAAACCACCAGGACGTTCGTGGCAGGGTAGCAGCAAACACAACCAAGAGTGCTGTGATAGCTTAAGAGACTAACACTTTTCGGCAGAATTTTCATGGACTACTACACGGGCCACCCTGATCCAAGTTAGCATTACACCGCAAGCCTCTCCCCAAGTGGGGAGGATTTTATTCCTGACCTGTCAGTTGTGCTGCCCGCTTGTGCCAGAAATGTTTACTCGTGTCCAACCAGTTTTGCGGTTATTCCTTCCAAACAAGTTGCTTCTGGGACTTGGAATTCGGCGAAGGGGCTGGAAACTCTAGCAAAGAATCTGAAGCAACTCAACCGACTTCTGTTTCTTAGGTTTCTCTGGGCAGGAAAGTCACAGTAGTTAAGCTGGACTGAAAACGGATTTTTAAAGCTATTTGTATTTGCCGCAAATGGTAGACTAGAGACAATTGTTGACTGTTAGCCATGGCCAGCCCAAGACCTCCTGATGCCAGAGGGGCCTGTCAAATGATGCCCCCCTTACCCAAGGATACGCCAGCCTCTGCCCCTCCCACCCTCCAATGTTCCAGCTCAGTGCTCCCTTCCCCCCCCGTCCCTGTTCTTCGCTGGCCCCCCTTCGTTTTTCCAACCCAGGGAAAGGATGTAGGAGCCATGGAGGCCAGTAATCTGCTGCCTGAGCTATTATCTCAGCTGGCCAGCTGTGGCTGCAAAACATCGCACTTACAATTGGGCCCTGAGGGCCCAGTCCTATGCTTCCCTACTGCCACAGTAACCTACTGTCAGGGAAGCAGTTGGAGATCTCCTGCTGCTTGTTCTTCCACCCTGGGCCGAGCAATGGCGACCCCACTAGTGTTTTTGGATCCAATAGGAAAAATAAATTACAGGTGATCCTCAGTATACACAGACTCCTTTCTTTGGTCTTTATACAAACTTTACTCCCTTTGCAGGGGTGAATGGGGAAAACTTTCTGGACAATAGGAGTTTTGGCAGAATTGTCAGCTTGCTACCAAACCATTCCATTCACCTCAAATTCTTGCATTGTAGAGCAAGGGTGAAATATTTCCATCTCCTAGTAGTGTACAGATGTTTATATTCATAGGGCATCACATTGTCATAAAAATAAACTTTTAATGTTCCAGCAACAGTAAAAAAATACCAAACAATTTCAATTTAACCAACCAGGAAAGATCCACAAGCAAGCAGACGTATTTGTGTCCATTTCTTCCAACTTGAGTATTAGGAGCTTGCTTTCGATCAAAAAACACAGCACAACTTTGCACTGAAAATACTGTATAGATTTAAACTTCAGAAAGATAATTCACTGTTTAAAAAGAAATAGTTTATCCTGATACATAAAATTAAAAAAAAATTCTTTACAATACATTTTAACATAATTAAGATCACATACTGCCAAGGGCAACCCCCCCCCCATCTTAAACACACTACTTGGAAGTAAGTTCCTCAATTTCAGTAGGACTTACTTGCAAGTAATGAGCTTGAGACACATCTCCATTAATTAAAAAACTTCAGAGTTTCATAACTGTTGCCAATTTTTTAAAACCCTCCTCGTGTTTAAACCCTGTTTGCCTTTAACAGTGGCTCAAAATGCAGCCAGTAACACTGATCTCCAAGCCAGGAAAAACACTTGTCTACAGATCATGCTGCTGTTCAAGGCACATGAGTAGGCCAGCCTGTTCTTTTCCTAATCAGTTGGCAACCCCACATTCCATGCAAGCTTCATAACTCCTACTCACACAAATTATTGGAATGGGCTGAAGAGTATTGAAAATTAGGGTGCTTGGGGCGTATCACATAAATATACAAGGATTTATTCAAATAAATGCTTAACGTATATAAAAATTTTCCTTCTCAAAAGCCAACAATGTAATTTTAAAACCTTATTTTCCCTCTGAACACTGACAAAGTAAAAGCTATACTCAATAGCCAACTTTTGCAACAACATCCAAACATGAGCACATTTATTTAAACTGTAGATTTCTTTGTGAAAGATTGGATTTCTTTTAGAAGCAGCAACATCTCATACTGTTGCCAACTGATCTGCAACAATATTCTGGCCTGCTCCTGTGTGTTTGGCAGCACCTCAACTTGCAGGCAACAAGGGAAACCTTTTGGCATGGATAAAAGCATGGTCAACACTTGCAGATGAAGTTAACAGTACATGCAAAGGAGCAGCAGCTGGCAGAAACTTTGGCAACTCTGTCAGCTCTGTCCCTTGAAGCTTTCTAAAACTTGAAACATCCTCTTATCTCTTTCCTTTTGCTTTCTACATTGCAATAAGTTGGCATTTTCCAATGGAACCAATAAGCCAGGCATACAACCTGGTTGAATAATTGTAGAATTAAAGGCTTTCATCACCTTACTGCAGATGCAGAAAAGAAAGGAGCTCTTCAATAATTCCTGGAGGCCAAATACACACCAAGAAAAATGTCACAACAGTGTATGTCCTGTAGTCAAATATAAGAGGTGTTTTTGGCCAGCTCTCAATGCCACAATTCCAAGAAAGAAAAGGCAGTGATTTTACAGCACCCAAGTGGGAATAAGTCAAAAGGATTCTCCTCCTCCCAACCTTTTAAAACAAAACAGAGAAGGAGGTTTCCATTTTGCCAATTTTTTCCCCAGGGTCATTCCCACCCTTGGTTGCACATTTAAACATCTCCAAAGGGCTCCCCACTTTCTCAAAAGCAACCCTGCAGATCACAGGGGCAGCCTCACCTTTCCAGGGCCAGAAATGTCTGCCGTTTCCCTGCCAGGCCAAAACTTCTGTCGGCATCAAAGGGAAGAAGCAAATCCCAGAAAGACCACCTGGAAGCACAGCCTAGGGATTGCAATCTGGTGAATTAATCAATTACTAAGCAACGCTAAGGGTGTTACTTAGGAAAGAGACCAGTCAAACTCAGGGGGACTTGCTTCCAAGATGGGAGGAATCTGGTAGCCAGCCCTCTTCCCCCCCCCCTTCTAACTGCAATGGCTGAAAGTCAACAGGTGAAGCTGTCCCTCATCTTTGTAAACTTGCCAGAGGCAAAATTGCATCTGTTTACTTTCTGCCTGTCAGGCACTGTTAACACCTGGCCACCCTAAACAAAGGCATTGGTTCTGTTCATTTCAATGGAATGTAAATACTACTAACATTTGCTTTGGGCAAGGGTTGCCAAGTGTCCCACGGGCCTTCGCTACTGTGCCTTTCACAGCAACAACTTCTACAGGAATTAACAAGTTGAGTTTTTCTACATACACAAAACAGAATTGCTTGATAACGTTGACAGATTAAGTTGTTCATAAGCACAACAGCAGGGATCAGTTGAGAAGTTGGCATCCTTATTCTGCCTGCCTGGCCTTCAAATCCAACAAATAACCAATTTGCCACAGAGGCTGGGAAGACATTCTAGAGTACCTGAAACTTTCTATACCCCTAAAAAGGTTATGAATAATATTCCTCACCAATGTAGACATGTCTGATTCTGGTTGCCAACTGACCATAACAAACTGTGTGCCTGCACCTGTGCCATTAGCAGCTTGGTCTGCTAGGCAAGGCTCTTTTGTCTCAAGGAAGAGTGGACCTGCAGCCATCTGTGATAATGGTTAGCCTTCTTTAAAGGGTACAGAAACAGCACCAAGAGGTTGGTGGCTTTGATCTCAAGAAAACATGAACTTGGAAACAATATTCTCCATTACTTCAACCCACATATACATTCCTTACAGGAGAGGTAGCAGGTCAATGGCTTCCTCACACAGGACTAGAATGCTGGGGAAACAACATAATGCGCTTTTTAGAGGTTGCCCCGATTGATTCTCTCCCGGGATGGGGTGGAAGAGAATCAAAAGTCTATGCGGTCACAGGGTTTGTCCTGCCAATTCCAGCACTGCAGAACGGACACGTCGGGGGGGCTGCGGGAAAGCGGCGACGGCTCCCCCATAGGCGGGGCTTGGCGGTTGCTGGACCGATGCCCCACTAGGCAGCAGGAAGGTGGGGTAGCCAGTCCCTTGGGGGAGGTTGCCGATGGCATAAGGCTGCGGCTGCCCCACAGCAGAAGCGGCCAGCAGGTAGGCGGCTGGAGGGCTCGGATAGCGATGGTAAGGCAGGTAATACGGGCTGGGGGGCTCCGGATAGGGGAAGCAAGCCGAGGCGGCGCCCGGGGCCGAGGAGGAAAGAGCCCGCGGGGGCCGCCTGACGCTCCTCCGACGGCGGTAGTTGCCCTGCTCGAACATGCCCTGGAAATCGGGGTCCAGCGCCCAGTAGTTGCCCTTGCGCTGCACGCCGGCGCGGGGCACCTTCAGGAAGCAATCGTTGAGGCTGAGGTTGTGGCGCACGCTGTTCTGCCAGCCCTTCTGGCCCAGCCGGTAGTAGGGGAAGCGCTGCGCGATGTACCGGTAGATGCCGCTCAGGGGCAAGCGCTGCTCGGGGCTGTCCTGGATCGCCATGGTGATCAGCGCTACGTACGAGTAGGGCGGCTTCGCGGGAGCCTCGGAGGCGCCGGCTGCTGCGCGCTTCCCCTCGACCTCGCCAACTCCGGCCACCTTCTCCATACCGACGGTCCTGCCCGGGAGGAAACGAGTGAGGGTGGATCTGGCCCTTGGCAAACAGGGCACCCCCGGTCCCTCCCCCGCCCCGTTCTTCCCTCCCTGCAATCCGGTTCTGAACCCAGAACACCGCGCTCCTTCCCCCCACGCTCGTGCGCTTTGGCTTACCTCTCCAAAGCGCGCCGTGCGCTCTGCGCTTTCTCCAGTTTGCTCCGAAGCCGAGGGGCGCGTTGTGCCAAACTGTCCTTTGCTTTCCTATAATAAAGAATGACAGAAAGGGAAAAAAATCGACCACTGCCAGTATAGGTCGAATTAAATACTTCCAAATAAAAGCTCATTCAAACTTTTTTTTTTTTTAAATATTCTTTTACGGATCTTCGTAAGATTTAAACAGACAATCCCGTCTCCGCATCCAGTCACTCACTCACAGCAGATTGCAACTTCTGGGGGTGCTTTATAAAAACTCGCCCCTTCTTGACTTGCAGACAAAAACTTTCCAACTCCGCGCGCTCCGCTCTTCCAAACGCGCACCTGCTCCCGGGTAGCCGTTGCCGCCCTCCCACCAGGTCTCCAAACCTGCCAAGCTTCCTTCGGGGTTCACGAGCAGGTCAGCAAAATAGCGAGCACGCTGTCGAACCCAAACAAGGCCGCTAGTCAAAATAATCGTGCGTGCCAAAACCCCTCCCCCCCAATTCCTCTCCCCTCCCCATACCCTTCAGGGCATTCAGGGCAAGCTTTATTCCGTTTACTGTTTAATTAAACCTCAAGGCCTCAGCGCCACTACTTCCAACAATAATTTAAAATTTTCTTACGATTATCACCTTTCTATTCAAAAGCCTCCTCCTTTCCAGTGGCCCATCTTCCCATGTTTTCAGTAATGGCTACCCTAGGTGCTACACGACCCACCTGAAACTCGTTTGCTACCCACCTATTGGGGTTGCTGCCAGGGATTTGACCCAGGCCCTTCTGCCTGCAATGTGAGCATTTTCTACATCCTTCCAAACGTGGTGGATGTGAATCTCAACTTCAGGGAAGGACAGTAGCCAAGTGGTTAGAGCAGCTGCTTTGCCTTTGACGAAGTGGACTGTGGCCCACAGAAGTTCATGCTGAAACCAATTTTATACAGTCGGTATTTAAGGTGCTCTGTCTTGCTGTTGACCCTGGGAAACAGATGCAGATGCCACCCGTCTGGAAGCCATTTTCTCTTCCAAAGGAGCCTCTCTCTAGTTGATGTAAACCAGTGTTTCTCAAAGTGTGGTTCAGGACGCTGCTAGGTGGGTCACAAGCCAATTTCAGGTGGGTCGTGTAAGGCCAGGCTGAAAGACAACTACGTGGCCAAAAAAACATGGATTTGAATCTGGATTTCTGCAGTCCTAATTCAACACTAACCTCTAGTAAGGGCATGGTAGTGGGATGGGCTCTTAAGCCGTGAGCAGGCCTGCGGATGAAAGCTCTGGTACTGCAGGATATGGAAAACCCCTAGGAGGAACAAGGAAAGTTCCTAGCTCTCATGGGCTCCAGAGCAGGCTTGCAAAAAGAGCGAGAGGTTTGCTGCCTGAGCTTGTCACCCGAGGGGCTACTCAGTTACATTTCCAGCAAGGCTGGGAGAGCTGGGGAGGGGAGGGCTGGATTATACAAGATTTTGAGAGTTACAGAAGCTGAAAATGTGCAATTTGTACCCGACAGACCTAGAACGGGGCTGCTGCTTTTTGTACGTGCACATGCTTGGGCGTATCTGTGCCCAGAGCTGTTTTGAAAACCCAGGCTGCGTGCAGATCCTTGCTCACTGACAAGAGAGGCTTTCGCAGGCATCTTGACATTCCCAAAGGCTATGAGGAAACGGGGACTTACGGGAAGTCGCTGGAGAAGTGGGAAGAGGCTGTAGAACAGGTTTGCCCATCCGAAGCATGGGGTCAAGGGGCGCGGGGCAGAGCAGTTGCACTTGCAGCTGCTTGACGGACGGACGTGTGGGGCAATTTCTGGAGGGACTTGTTTGTTCAGAGTTTGCAGGTGCTGGCAGAGGCTGCCAAGAACCCAGCAGACCTGTGTGCTTGCTTCTGTGCCTCCATCCCACACGTCTGCAGTGCAGACAGCCCCCAGATGCTGCTGCTTCGCCCTTCGGCCTTCAGCTCCTGCGAGTCCCCGTCTCCCATTGAGGAAGCAGAGAAGCAACCCTGCCCAGCAGCAAGTGCACTGAAAACTCTGCAGTGTTGGCATTGCTGCCGGAGATCAGCATAGCTGCAAGCACACGCAGAACAAGTTGGCAACCCTGCTGTCCGTCCCCCCGCCCAGAAGAGCAGCGCGGTGTGGTGCCAACCCTGAGGGCACCCATGCAGCTGGGGAGGTGGCAGAGCTGGACCACCAGCTCTGGACCGCCAGGGGACAAGAGGAATGGCACGAGCGTGCAGAGGGAGGCCAGGGCACAGCCCTGCAGAGCTGGCCTTTGACCAAGCAAAAGGCTGCCGATGCCAAGGGACACCCCGAGGGGTGGCTGCTGTAATGAGGCAACTGGGGGTTCATGGGATGAGTCTGGCAGCCTCCTTGGGTGCTTCGTAGGCATGGGGGGGGGGAAAGGTGGGGTAAAAGTGACCTAAAATAAAATAAAAAATGATGCAAGCAATTTAAGACCAAGAGCTGGAGTGAAGGTTATTTTGGGATGAGGACAGAGACTCTTTCCCACTGACCACTTTTTTCAAAGGGAAGGGAAAGGCTCGGAACCTGGAAATCTAGCATGGCAGGAAAAGGTTTCTCCCCAAAGTGCTCATCTACCTGCAGGAATTAAAAATAGAGCAACGTTTACGCATACGTACTGCAGCCCCCAGGTTGAAGCAACCCAGTGAGATCTGGGTGCAGAGCTGTTTCTTGCCGCCCAGAATGGGCTCATTCTATCGAGGAACTTGCCCTTGCCGCACTTGCAGCCTTGTTCCCCCTCATTGCCGCAGCTGCTTACCTTGAACCCAGCGTCAGCGTCAGCCTTGGGTGTGAGAGGCCCTGATGCGAATCTCTACATCTCTGCAAAGTTCAAAGGGAGATCTGGCGGGCAGTGGCCACGAGGTTACGATGAGATGCGCTCCCAGGGATGTCACCCTCTGTTTCTTGGAGGAGGGAAGGGTGGAAAACAGGAGAGCAGCTCTGCCTGGTCACGCCTAGCCCAGCATCCCGTTTCCCACAGCTGCCCCTGGGAAGTCCCCAAGCAGAAGCACCCCCTCCCACACCATTGCTCCCCTGACTCACTATTGATAGATACTCCATGAATCTGATCAGTCCCCTTTTAAAGCCATCCAACTGCGTGGCCATCTACCTTGTGGCAGCAGGTTCCACAGGCTAATTCTGCACAGTAGGCCTTCCTTTGCCCACCCTGACTCTCAATCAGTTTCACTGGGTGACAAACACCCCCCCCCCCAGGTTCCAGTGTTGTGCAAGAGGGAGAAAAAGTCTCCCGCTATCAGACCTTCTGTCATAAGCCTCAACTATGTTCACTTATCATCCACCTAGCCGACTTGTCTATACCGTACTTAACACATCCCCAAACTCTGTCACAAATGTACATCATCCTCCCTGACTCTGAGCGGTCCAAACGCCCTTTACGGTGTCCCTTGCGCTGGCCAACTTGCGCTGGCCAAACTCCAGGTTAGGATTGTGCTCACACAGACGCATGCACGCACCACATTCTCGTTGAAACCGATGAACAGAGCACACACTATAGTCTTCCATCAAGTTTAAATGAAGCGAGAGATCACACAACGCTCACAACGGATCTTAATATTCGTTTATATTTTAATGAAAAATAATCTCTTGAACACAGAACATAAACCTGCTGGAGACAGGAGGTGGGAGGAAGAGATAACATAGCCCTCCCCTCCACCCCCAAACTTAAAACAAACACCATTAACTGTACAGGGCTGCTTCTTCCCCACCCAGAGCTACAATATGTACAACTCCCCCCCCCCACCCCAAGACTCCACTGAACATCCCCTCCCTCAACAATTCCCACCCACCCACCCACCCATTCAAGCCTCGCAGGACACAGTGTATTTGATAGGAGTTACACCTGAAGGCTTCCACATTCACTATGAAACTAGTCCTCATTGAGGCTCCAAGGTCTGTCCAACGGATTGTGCGCTCTATCACCGTGTGCCTGGAACCAAAGTGGGCATCCAAAGAGCCCCCCCCCCCAAAAAAAAATCCCCAAGGAAAGCACCACCCATTGCAAAAGAGCACACAGACGGGCTTGAAGACCCCGGACAATTATTGGAAAGTTATTCACTACCCCAGCAGCGTAGCGATAGAGGGCGGTGGCAGCCTGTTAATTATTGCAGGTGCCACAATATGCCCTGTAAGCAGCCCCTCCCACTCACCGTCAAAGGTGTACTCCCCCCCCCCAATTTAATTTTCTGCAGAGCAATAAACACACAGGTTGGCCTTGTTACAAGCAGCTGTAATGAGAACTTGGGTGCTTGACTGGTTTACATTCTCAGCCTCATTCTGGCTGAGAAACTGGCTCCCTCTGTTTTGCCCTCCTTTTATGGAGGCCAAAAAACCCAGCACTGTCATTCTCCCCGCAGCAGTAAAATTTAAGAGAACACAAATAACCAGAAGTGGCAAGATGAGCCGTGCACCGTAACTGTCTTAAGGCAGTCTGAAATTAAGAGAGGAGAGCTTCCAAAGACACTGTATGGCATTTTGTGTGGATGAACCGACGTGAATATTTTGCACCAGAGTGAGCACCAGGGAGTGTTCTAGCACCAGGTTACTTTCTTTCAACCGGCCACAGCCAACCTGGAAAGCATTTGTTCCAGCATATAAGGCTGTGTGTTGATGGGACTGTTGCTTGTTGCACCCACAAGTTTCTTTCTGGCAAAAACAGATTTGGCAGGTTTCCAAGTTCCAAAACCTGCTGAACCTGTTTTGCCAGAGGAAAAAGGTGAGAAAAAGGGAAATGCACGGATGATGCTGGGGAAGCAAAGGCATTCTTGAACTTGGTTGCCAAAGCGGTGAAAGACAAAATGCCAACAGGAAGGGCTTTCTGTGACTGCCAAGAGGAATCGGAAGCACAAGCCAAGGGGCTCATGGTGTGAAATGAAGGAGGGTGTTTATAGGCTGGGACTGTGCACCAAGTGGGTCAATGGGGGATGAAGCAAAGAGGCCAGAATAAAGGTAATTTGAAACACATGGGGCACCTGAGCCATGGGGAAGCATACAGGGATTAAGACATGTTGGCATTTCAGTGTCATGGCACCGGAGTTGTGGGCAAAAATCTGTGGGTGCGGCGGGGGTGACGGTGCTTGGTGGGTGCTCAACACCCACAGAGTCTCCTAGCCCACTCTTGTGACAGGAAGCACATACAGATGGCTGCCGTTGTGCTTCCTCTCCCCTGAACAACACGGCGGGCAAAGCCATGCTGTGAATCTGCAGTGGTACAGTCCTAGCAGAGGCCGCCGGCTTCAGTGAGCCATCCTGCTGAGCCTTGGGAGCCAGGCAACCCTGCTGAGGCTGACCCAAGCAGAGATTGGGCTGGCTAGGCAGATGAAGTCTCAAGCTCGCGGCTAATGAAGACATCACCACCAGCACCCACCAGACGTCCCTGCTGGAGGAAGTGAGGCCCCTTCCAGCAGTCGGCCAATTCTTTCCCGCTGGAACCGCCCCTGCCCTGCAACGCAGGATCCCCAGTACGGCGCGCTGAGAGCGACTTTGCAGAAAACTGCCTGGGTAGAGCGGACACATTTCCACCGGGGCGGAAATGGCATCTGGGCATCTTCGCAAGGCAAACCAGGGGGACGACATATGGAATTTCAAAGAACCGGCAAGCCATTAAATGCTGTAACTTTGCGCCGGTTTAAGTGGCGGACGCTACATCAGCACCAAGGTGAATTTGAGCCAGCAATCTGGGGAAAGCAGCCGGAGCCCGTTGACGTGGTGCCATCCCGGGGGGGGTGGGGGGGGGGGAGCTGCAAATTAGCAGAGATAAGAGGACCAACTGGGGGATGCAGGTCTCTTGTCCGTTTTTCTCACGACCGACCGATGATTCAAGAACGCTGCATCCACAAAGGAGGGGACGTGGGAACCAGGCAGCCACCAGCCCCAGGCAAGACCTCCAAGTCCATCCGTCCGAACCAGTTCCGAACAAAAAGGTGCAAATGAGGTGGAAAATCTCCCAACTTTCGACAGCAGCTACATTTCCGTCTCGCCGCTCACGTCAGGGTTCTTATTTAAAACACGAAGAAGACCCAGGAGCAGCCTGCCCTGCTCTCCGACACAGATCACGCCGGCAGCAGCAAAAGCAGGGAGGTGGAATCGGCCGAGCTGGCAGGTAGGCGGAAATGACGACTGGCAGCAGGGTCAGACCCGTGGCTGACGGCATGGAGAGGGCAGTGGGTCTGGGTCCTCTCTCTGCAAGGAGTGCGGCGTCTGTGGCGAGGGTGGGGGACGGCCCCCCCCCGCATCATGGCTCAGCGCAAGCTCTGGTAGAGGTAGGCAGAGGTGAAGAGGAGGTTGACGGTCAGGCTGACGGCCAGCAAGCCCCGGACGGACGAATGACCAAAGCGGCCTTTTGTGGACGGGAGGGAGAGCAAAGGCCAAAAACAGGAGACAGGAAGAAGGAGGAGAGAGATAAGTACTGTGATTTCAAGCAACATCCCCCCCCCCAATATAAAGCAATTTCAAAAACCCCACAGCAGTAAAATTAAGCTTAAAACCAGACAAGAGCAGGAGGAGGGAAGCAAGAAGAACAGCGGCTGAATTGTTGAGAATTGGAGGCAACCAAGTGTCCTGCCTGTTGCCTAAATCAGGGGTGGGAAAGGCGAATCTACAGCAAATCTCACCAGTAGCAAATGATACTTCAAAAAGGAGCACTCTTGCCTTGGGCTAATCTCTCTCAGCCTCAGTGTTCCTCATCTGTACAATGGGCGCGCTCCGCAGCGCGGCTGCCTGGTACTCACCTCTCCAGCCCGTCAGCTCTTCGCCTTTCGTGGTGGTGTCCACCACGCAGCTCGACGAGTGCGAGGAGTCGTTGCCCCTCTTCACGGAATTGTTGCTGCAGATGCTTCCCGCCTCCATGACGGGTCTCACATCTGGGGGGGCTGAAAACGGACAGACAATCGATTGCACTGGAGGCTCCTTCCAGTTTTGTCTTCCTAAAAAAATAGTAAAATAAAGTAATGCAGTGTCCCTTCCTGCCCCATCCCCAAAACTCTCCAATCTGCTTCCTCACTGTATCTGGTTGGCTCTATACAACTCCTTCTCCTACAGGGCAGTTGGGAACCAGCTAAGTGTTTGTGTGGGTGGGGAGGTAGGAAGGCACTGACAGTGTTGTAGAGATTGCAGCCCTGTTGCTGCTGCCAACAAACATTTTTACTTACCTGGAGGGGGGGGTCTCCTGAAGGATCACTGTCCCCTCTGCAGCTGCTGTAAAAAGCTCTTAAAGGTAAAGGTCTCCCCACGACCGAATGGTCTAATCGTGACCGACTGTAGGGGACGGTGCTCATCTCCGTTTCTAAGCTGAAGAGCTGGTGTTTGTCCTAGGACAAGCTTCCGTGGTCATGTGGCCAAGGTGCACGGAACACCGTTACCTTCCCACCGAAGTGGTACCTATTTATCTACTTGCATTTTTAGGTGCTTTTGAACTTCTAGGTTGGCAGGAGCTGGGGGAAGCAACGGGAGCTCACCCCGTTGCGTGGTCTCAAACTACCAACCTTCCAGTCAGCAGTTCAGCGGTTTAACCCGCAATGCCACCATGTCCCTCAAAAAGCTCTTATCTCCTATCTAAAGCTTGTTCCTGAAAACAGGAAGTAGTTTCAGATTGGAGATAAGAGCTTTTTACCGCAGCTGCAGAGGAGATCAGAGGGGGCTGCGAGCCTCCAGGATCCTGCAGGAGACCAGCACTGCCCCTCAGGTAAGTAAAAAAAAGCCCCTTGGTGGCTGTAGTACTGCAGGGGCCCTGCTTCCTGTTCCACTGGTGGGTTGTGACCCACCAGTTTGGGAACCACTGCTCTATACAGTTTCACACAAGCCAGCACCATCAGGGCAGGCTGGGGCTGTGGGTGCCCGTATCCCACTCAGACCCAGCGACGTGGGTGTTCTGCATCCGAAGGCCCCCAAAACCACATCCTGGGGCTTGCGTTGGTGCCTAAAGCGGAGGAGGGTACAGCTGTGCTGCCCAAAAAGGGCTGAAGCCAGTGATGGGAGCAGCTAACGACTCGGGGGAACGCTGGGCGGGCAGCAGGAAGGCTGGGCGGGACTTCCGGGTGATTGACAGCCCGTCCATCCGGGTCCGCCGCCTGCCTGCCTGCCGCACAGGCTGTCCTGGCCTCGGAGGGGGCGCCCACTCGCCAGGGGGGACGGGGGGGTGCCAGGGTGTGCAGCGGCAGGGCACGCCACCCGGGGGCAGCCCATGCCGCCGGCGGGCGGGCAGTGGACCCAGACGGACGGGCTGTCAATCACCCGGAAGTCCCACCCAGCCTTCCTGCTGCCCGCCCAGCGTTCCCCCGAGTCGTTAGCTGCTCCCATCACTGGCTGAAGCCCTGGGCTCCATCCAAACCAGAAGCTTCGTGGGGACCAACCCTGTGCCCTGAATCCTTGACGGGCTAAATCCCAGCCTTGGCGTCTGGACAGACACTGCCAGTCCGTGCCGATGGCACTGACCCAGCGCGAGCGAAGCCTGGCGTGGAGGGCGGCCACCTCCTAAGCCCCCACGCTCCCGGCTGCTCCAGCCCCAAAGGCCCACCTACCGTGCGTGCCCTGGTCTGCGAGGTTCCTTTTGGAGAACGCCGCCAGGTCGGAGGCGAAGAGGATGCTCTCTGGGTGGGGGTGGTCCTCCCCAAGCTGGGCCTCGCTCTGAGCCGGGAAGAGCAGCAGCCGCTGGCCCTTCAGGTTCAGCCGCGCTGGGCTGATGAGCGGCCGCCGGTAGCGCAGGGAGCCCGAGCTGGAGGCCACCGAGCCGGCCACGGAGGGCGCTGGCGACGGCACCGGGGAGGGGACGCAGCTTCCAGAAAGGAGGGAGAAATATTCTGGGGGGGGGGCAGAGAAAAGGCAGAGCAATTCAGAACTTCACACTTCGCATTTCTGATCTTTATTCTTACACGGGAAGGAAGCTCCGAGCACCTCCTTTTGGCGGTAGGCAAAGGTAGAGGGGCCGTGGGGTGGTGGTGCTCGTGTCCTGTTCTTCTGCTCCCCTCTGCACACAATGAACACACGGTGTGGGGGGGAAGGGCCCGCATGCATGCATGCAGCATGAGTGGGTGCAGCCCAGGGAGTGCTTCAGTAGGAGTAACACCCACCCACCAGGAGAGGGTATGTTCATGTATTCACATGCATGCAACGTTTACGTTTATTTATATGGGCATGCAAAGATCTTAGTGGCTTAGAATCATACAGAAGACATCATCGTCTCAGGGCCGCCAAGGGCACAGAACAGTGAGAACTAGCACCTTAGGAGTGGAAACAACACATCTCATCTGAACTTGACATACAGAATTAAATCAGAGACACAAGTCTGTACTGCAGATATTTGGGTGGCTTTTACGTGCTCAATGCTTCCCTTCCAGCCCTTGAAATCCCCACTGGTCAGGTTAGGAGGGAGGGAGGGAGAGATCCAGACGGGGTCAGAAGGGCGACAGACAAGTCACCCATCTGGCAGAAAGAGGCAGGAGTGGAGACAGAGTGATCTCTTCTCGCAAGACCCCCCTTGGAACAAAGCCACTAAGCTGAAACACAAGAGCACTGTTTGGAGAACGTTTCTGCAGTGGGGAAATAAATAAAATCACCCACACAAACTTCCGTGCTCAGAAACTGCACATGCTGCAGACTGAAGTTTGCACCGAGGCCACACTTTTCTCTCCCCACAACCAGCATTTAGGAGGGTCTGCAAAGTCTGAACCCTTGTGGGGCCAGCGCTCGGCTCTCACCTGATGAGGGTGACTCCCTGGAATGCGACGTCTG
Source organism: Lerista edwardsae (assembly GCA_029204185.1). Taxonomy (NCBI): domain Eukaryota; kingdom Metazoa; phylum Chordata; class Lepidosauria; order Squamata; family Scincidae; genus Lerista; species Lerista edwardsae. The sequence goes on from JAJKFI010000091.1 coordinate 4,856,106, forward strand.
CGACGGCGGGCGGCTTCCGCTGAACAAATAACCGGAATCTCAAAGGAACAGAAATGATGAAAATGAGATGCAAGGAAAATAATGGCAGCTTTGGAAAGTGCTACAAGAACATGAAATACTGAAACAATTAGTAATGACTAAGCTAAGGTCCAAATCTTCTTGGGAATGACAGGAGCATAAAAAGATTAGACTAAAAATTTGAAATCACCGCAGCTATGTTAGTTACAAACATTTTGCTAATATGAGGGGTACAATTTATGGAAATGGGCTCTCTAAAACCTTCCTGCACTGAACTCTTGACATTTCTCCTTCCTACCTGCCACGAACAAACAGGAAGTCCCCAAAAGCTCACAATCAACATTTTCTGCCGTGCAATAACTGGAATGGCAACGCAGATTAATTGCCTGGTACAAAATATTGGCCAACTCTCACTGTCTATGCAAGAATTGTTACAAACAATCCAATGAGTCTATACACCAGGAGTAAATTCGAAATGAACAAATCTCTGACACATCCTGAATCAGGGCTTTCCAATTGATAATGAAATCATTGGCCTAGAAATCGTTTCTAATCTCATAGGGCAAGCCACTGTAATAGAAATAATAAGCTTTCACAGCAGGATAATCCTTCTACAGTACATGCAGACTGGGAGGAAAACTAACTTCCATGAGATAAAAGATACCAGGGACTAGAACCTTGAGAAAGTGACAAAGCGAAAAAGGAAAACCTGCATGCCTCACCGGTTCTGGCCAGGGAAGGAATCGTGCCCAACGAGAGAGCCCGGTTCAGTCGTCCCGGAAGAGAAGAGGAGGAAGTTCGGCGGGGAGAGCGGAAGAGGTGCTGGTTTGTCAGCTGCAGTACACTGGGAGGTGTTGGGATGAACATAGATGGAGAAACGGGAGGATACGGGAAGCCGATCTCAGCGCCATTTGGGAAGGTGGCAACCGAGTTCCCGGAGAGATACCTGTGAACGAGACGCACGACGGAGGCGCTCAAGTGGAGGTAAAATGTCGCCACCTCCAAATCTGGCGCAGTGGAACAGTTTTAAGGTTGACCCTGAAAAGCCACAGTTTGTTGCCTGCAAATCAGTTCCCAGGAGATAAAATTAAAGAGGAGCACCCAATTCCCTCCACCTTGTGAATCCGTGGCCCGGGCGAGATCTCAGCCAGGGACTTCCCCATTCAGAGCTGCCACTAAGAGTCTTTGTCACAATGGGTGACAGTAACTCGAAGAACCGGCACTGCAGTTCTGGACCGGAAAAGCGCCAAGCCTGACCCAGCTTCCCAGGACCTTGAGCATCAGACGCAACTCTGGCGGATAGCAAGGGGTGTGGCCAACAGCAGGAGCACAAGGGCCCCCGAAGCCCCACTGGAGCTGGGTGCGAGACAGGGACTCAACGGGGGCAGGCCTGCACGTCAAGCTAAGGCAGCGGGGGCCTTTGAGAAGGTGCTCAGTTCCTCTGGACTAGAACTCACAGACCTGTTCCACCAATTTCCTGCCCCGACAACTCCCCAGCTTCATTTGTGCAGCTCAATTTAGAGGACTTTTCAGGGGGAAGCTTCGTTGTTCTTGCCGTCCTTAAACCATGGGCAGCCAGGAAAGGTCACTAGAGATCTGCCAGTGAGCGACACCCACTTCTGATGTGGTTGACAGCCAGACAGACCCTGATTTCACCAAAACCTCAGGCCAGAGAGGCAGCAACACATTGCTGCAACACAGCATGTGTCAGCTGATCATGCGGCTCTCTCCACATGTGATCTCCCACCACCAGCAGATCCAAGGGTCCCTCCCCCCCCACTTCCATGTCCTGCTGTCTTCCAAAAGCACACCCTTCCTATGGAACTATGCGCACGCGCGCACACACACACACTCTTACTGGATGCAGACAAGCTACACCGTTTTCTGACTGTCGCCAAAGGCTACCTACCTACCTTTGATTCAGGCTGTACGACCAGCCAGCCAGGGCCAGGAAACCCCCCTGAAAAAAAGACCAGAGCAATCGTCTGTTGGCCCCTCCCCATAGTTCCTCCTAAAATTTTTGGGCCACACCACTCATGTCTGATTTCCCCGCCATGAATGTAAAATAGATCTATCGTATTGACCACTTCTACGGTGCCATCAATGTGCATAGTGCTTTTCAAAGAACAGAAAGCCAGGTCTCTGCCCCAAGAGGCTTACAATCTAGATATCGACATAAGGGGGATAACAGAGGGAGGGAGGGAGGGAGGGAGAGGAGGTGGAGTCCATAGAGAAAGCACATGCAGGTCATTCTGTTTCACAGGAGCCGAGTTTTGCTACAGCAGGAAATGGGAGCTAAGGCAAGGAAATGGTGCTGAAGGATTCGGGAAGCCTTAAGGAAGGTACTAACATGTAACACATTGGGCTGTGGCACACACTCACCTCCCCTGTGGCTGACAAGGTGAACCACCAACTCATCCTCCATGGTAGCATGTGAAAGTCAGGTTGAGTTACAGCCACACACAGCCATCCCTAATATCCTCACGAAACCAGGGTTAAGGACTGAACTGCTAGCAAACAGCACACAAAGACAAAAAAAGGGGGGGAAGAGCTGGTAGCGCAGCTCAAATCCCATTAGGGACATTTGAAATTGGTGGGTGAAAAACCAAGAGCACACGTAAGAAAACAAATGCATTAAAAACACACATGCAAGATTTTTTGGAAGCTCTGTGGCTGGAGCATTGCAGCAGTGTTTATTTACAAATGCACCTCCACTTGGCTATTAAGTTCCTGGCCAAGGAAGCAGATGCAAAGTTGAGTCAAAAAACCAGGCAACAAGCCAACCGAAAACGGACTAATGGAGACCATCACTGTACAATGTAATATTTTAAGGCAACCTTTTTTGCTTCTAAATGAGTGACAGCTGGTGTTTGTGAACTGCCTTTCCCTTCCCCTGTTGCTGCAACAAGGCGCTGTGGCTTTGGCAAAATACAAATAGGCAAGACTGCTTACAATGCAAAATGATGTATCAGTTATGAGTGTTACGTGTGCGGCTCTGTGTGAAAGATGAATACATCAAAGAGGACTTGCAACGTCTTTCAAAAAAAACTTGAGAGGCAGTGTGGTGTAGTGGTTAGTACACCCTCTTTGTCCAGCCTACCTCGCAGGGCTGTTTTAAGTTAAAATGGAGAACACACAGGCATCTGTGCCTCACTGAGCTTTCTGGAGCAAGCGTGGGATAAAATGCAATTAGGAATTGGAAAATTTAAAAATGATTTTTTTAAAAAGAGGGATATGAATCATTTAATTTTTAAAAAAATCACAGTAAAATTACAAGCACACGTATCTGAATTTCAGTAGGCAGAAATGGACAGAGGCCAGTGGGGACGCTATGAGGGGGGGCAGTAATGTGCCGTTTACGCAGTTCCTCCCACACACTGCTGCTGCCCAGAATGGCTGATGGCGCATGGGAAGAGCGGATTACATGGTGCACTGATGCACCTGCAGTAACTACCATGTCACCTCGTGCCCCTGCAGCTACACCACTGCCTTAGGCATAAGCCATGACACAGAAAGGCCACAATCCTATGCGTACTACCTAGGAGTAAGCCTCACTGAAGACAATAGTGTTTACTTCCGAGTAAACATGCACTGGCTCACCATGCAATCCAACTCCCCTTCACCTGGGAGAAAATCCCACTGATCCTGGTTAACCTGTCTAAAATTAGGCTGTTCTACCTGTACAGGTGACCTGGATCCAATTAGAGTCCCTTAAGAAAAAAGGAGTGTGTGCAAAAGCCCAGTGACAGCCCGCATCATGTCATACTCCCCCCCCCCATTTCAGGAGGCCTGGATTATCACGGGAAGAGATGCTCTCTCTCTCTCTTGTGAGACAGCCACAACAGCCAATGGGAGGCTCTGCATTCCAGCACTGCCAATAGGCCGGCCGGCCAGGTTCATCTGCATGCTTCCTTGCCATTGGTCAAGAACATCCCCGGGAGGGCGGGTTTTTCCCCCTCAAGCTACTGTACTGCAGAGTTGGAATGCTGCCATGCAGGGAAGGGGCCTGGCTGCCAAACACAAAGATCTGGGCTCTCCTTATGAAAGGGCAGAGCCACAGGGAGGGATGCAATGCGGGGGGGGGGGGGAGAGAAGACACCCAAGGCTGAGATGCTGCCGGGGGCGCTGAAAGCAAAGCGATCGCTTCTCACGACTGCCAGCCACACTGCAGACCACCATCCCCTGCAGACCTGAGAGAATGGCCAAGTTTCCTGCTCCAGTTCTCCGTGAGTCTCCAAATGCCATCCTCGCTCCCACCCCCCAAAAAGAGGGAAATGGTGGGGCTTCTGCATACATGGCTACAAGTCCTCCCCCCCCCCGCATGGGCACTGAATATCTGCAGACGGCCACGTGTCTGGGGAAGGCGGGGGATACCTGGATCGCAGAGTTGACTCTGACCCGGTCCTGCATCTCGCTTGCTGCTCCCAGACTCTGCGACTTCCTTCCTGGGAGACACTAAACACTGTGCAAAGTGGGAGGTGCGCAGTTTGGTGGTGGAGAGGAGGGCATGCACATGCTTAAAACTAGGCATTTCTGCTGTGGAGGAGCTGCCCCAGTCAGGCTTGGAACGGCTGCTTGGTCCAGAAAGAGAAGGATGAGCCCCAGGTAGCGCAAAGAGCAAGGGGCACCCAAAGCGTATTTCGCAGCAATCCCAGAGGAGCATATTAAACACATGCTTTCCATGTTCCAAGATCTCATGTAGCTGGGACGGGCAAGACGTCGCGGGGTCCGGTTCAGCCAAAACTGGTGAAACTGGGCCAGGCAAGCTAACGACTCAAATCATAGCAGGTTCATGTGCGGCGCATGGGACGTCAGGAAACGACTCATTTTCACTCCTACAATTGATTAGGGTGCTTGTCCAATCCAACTGGCATAGAGTTTTGTGGGGGTTTTTTTGTGGGGGGGGGGAAGAAGTTGTTTGTGAACCAACTCCTGAATTTTGTCCAAGTGTAAAGAAACCGCCACAATGCAATCTTCAGCACATTTACTCAGAAGCAAGTTCCGTGCTAGTCACTGGGGCTGCAGTGTATTTAAGACTGCAGCCTTGAATTATCAAGGAAACCTGACACAATTTTAAGAGAGCATTTAAAAACCCACTGCTTGGGGGGGGGGGGGAACATAAGGAAGTCATGAAATGCCTTGCAGAGTTTTGGAGGCGGCGGGGGGAGGGGGGAACCATCTCAGATTTGTAGTCCATATAAATCAGTTTTGAAGCCCAAGAACATTTGTTCATAAACTCAAGCTACTAGCCCTCATGGTGCCGAGTTCCTAATAAAAATTGTAAAAAGCAATCTTCAAGATTTCCTGCTCTGTCCCATCAACGTGGCCATTGATGCTCTACAGCATAAGCCTATCCTTGCATACTTGGAAGTAAGTTTCACTTTGTTAAGTGTGCACAGGACCGCAGCCAAAGTTACTGCTGAGTTGGGACAACCTAAAGTTGCCAGCCCAAACCCAGGAAAAACCTGTTAAGCCCATACTCCGCTCTGGGTTTGGCTACACACAGCTGCCACAGGTCAAGACGGCGAGACCAAGTCAAGAAGAAAACAAACAGGAAAAAATAAAAGGCCGTAGAGTCAAACCCGCTGGTTGAGACTTATGGCTATGGAGCCCTTTATTTTTAAAAAGCTGGCAGCTTGAGTAGTGTTTACAACAGTTAAGAACGAGTTACCAGACAATGCGGCAACAGTTATGCTACATCAATATGAGATAGTCTTTAAATGCTTAATCATAATAACAGCAACAATAATAAATAAATAAATAAACACACCAGTCACTTGAAACATGGAGCAGTGAACAGTCCTAATTATAACCAGTCCATCCCATTTTGGAGGAGATGAAGGGGGAAATGCAGAGAAACCAGAGGATCACACAACTGCATTTGTGGGGGAGGGAGGAGTCCCCCCTGAAAAAAGGGAGAGGAAGCTGCCACCCACGCCCAGTGAGAAGAGCTTGAAAACTCTGCAGCTTGGGATGAGATAAACTCCCCTTTCCCATCTGCATGAACTGGAGCTTTTGCTCACTGTGGTTGTCGGCCACAGCCAACACACAGAGCACACACCCCTGCCTAAGCGGAGAATCATCCCCAACTCATCCGTTTCAGGTGATGACTGCTAAGCTCAACAGTGCACGAGGGACGGGTCTGCACATGCAGGGGGCAGCGGCACTGAATCTGGGGGGTTCCATTCTGCACCACCGCCTCGTTTTCCCCCCGACCAATCTCATCAGACAGTTACTCGGAGAAGCCACTTCTGCCCCGAAATCAGGGCGCAGAGCCTGCTGGGATGACGGGTAGTGGAAGCGGCTGCCTGGCGCAACTGTCTGACGAGATCAACTAGAAGGATCAGCAGCAGCAGGGACCGGTCAGCTCCATGCACGATGGGGGAGGCTTTTTGTAGGCGCCAGATCCAGCCCACAGGCTGGGGTTTGGTGCTTGCTGGTTTACGGGATTGTCTGAACCAGGCTCAAGATCTCTGGAAGTGCACCAAATTCTACCTCCTTTTTACCGATACTACACCACACCCCAGCTCCTCTCACTTCCTGAATTCAAAGAGGAAGTGTGAAGGAGAAGAGAGCAGAAGGCTAGAGTGTCTCCCTGGAGATGCTGCAGTCTAGCCCATCATGCTCTTCCACATTCTCTCTTTCTCATTCCACTCCCCTCTTTCTTTCAGATCCAGGGAGCAAGAACAGAAAGGTGATGCTTAGGGTTGTCTCTCACTGCTGTACGAATGGATCCCTGGGCCCTTACAGAGCAATGCCCAATGCTTCAGAAGTGGTCGCTGTTTCTAGGAGGTTTCTAGGAGGATCGCAAGAACCTGCTCTTTTCCCACTGGGGTGGGCGAGATTCAACCCCAAGCCACAGGGGGCAAGCAGCCCTCTGGATAGGCCGTGCAAATGCCCTCCGTTCCACCACAGTCCTTGCAATTTTTTTTTAAAAGACAGACATGGGTGTTGCAGTACTTCAATTAAATACACAATGAATATATAATTTGAAAATAAATAGTCACACTTATAAGCACCTGTGTGTTGGCTACTAAATGCTAAAACTCAATCCATCAAACCTTCATGCGGGTGCACGTCATTTTATACAAAAGCAAGCAGGGAAACATGTTAAAAGTTAAAAGCCGTTAAGAGGAGGGGGGGGGGAAGAAAACCACTCAAGCTCAGTCGAAGAGAGTAGATGCAGAAACACACACTCCCCCTCCCACAGGGAACAGTAAAGAGATGATATATAAGTTAATCATATATAAGCACCAAAACAAAAAAGGAGCATATACTATATTAAAAAATAGCAAGGAAAATATGGTAGTTTGAGTCCCTCCACATCCCTGTGGCTCTTTCCAGTGTGCTACCTATGCGCGTTTATTCAGAAGCTCAACCCCACCACATTCAATGGGGTTTACACGCACCGGAGCTACCACACAAGTGTGGGTTGGCTTTGGGAGCCTGCCCGAGATACGTGGCTGCAGGGGCCCTTCCCTTCACTTGGCAGAGAAGAGTCTTGTCCTCGATCTCACGGGACACCTGCAAAACGTGGCATGAGATCAGGGGCAATTCTTCTGCTCCCAGCACTCTCCGTTTTTTAAAGAACAGGCTCAAGTTTCTAGCACCTAAGGCAGAAAGGGGAGGTCCTGCCTTCCCCCCCCGTTTCTCATACATGAGAGAATTAAGGCAGGAAAATGAAATCCTTCAAAATAGGGGGTGTCTGTGCCTTACTCAAATAACAGTGTGGAGTGGGGGTGGAGAAAAGAGGCAGGAAACGTTTGCCTCTGGTTCGGACCACCCGCCAACAGACCCAAGATTGAATACTAATGGGGCCCAGAAAACAGCTGGAGGGGGGTTTAATGCCCAATGCAAGCAGTTGTGGGCCTGATCAATTCCCCCACCCCATGGCAAGACTACCAGGAGCCCCTCGGAAGCACAGAATACAAGTCTAAATTAATTTTTTTTGCTTAAGACGACCTTTATTTCAACCTCTGCCTACAAAGCACTGCTAGGGCAGGCGGAGCTTGGCCTAGGCACCTCGCGGCTTGGGCACTGGAAGGAGGGCAGGAAAATCTGAAGTCGGGGGGGGGGGGGCTGTGAGAGCCACAATGCACGCTGCTTTCGGCGTGGCCAAGATGGACGTTTTTTCAAGCCATGGCCAGATTCAAGCATTTGCCAACCCCTGCAGAAAGCCAGGTCCTGAGGAGGGGGGGCAACAAGAGGGTAGCCGACACATGGGGAATATCAAGGGGCCAAAACACACTCCAGGTTCACATGACATGCACCTGGGAAAGAGCAGACTGCCCCCTAGTGGCTCCCCGTGGCCCAGCAGTCGCCTTCCCTACCCCAAGACTCACAGTTCTACGCAACTATTACAAGCCTTGTCTTTGCACAAAGCTGTGAGTATTGTCACTCCCCACCACCTTTGCAGAAGGAGTTGAAGTGCGCACTTGTGACAAAAACTAGGATGCTCCCATGTCCCCGGTCCCATAAACGTACTTAGATTAAATAAATAAAATTTTTGGTTACATTATCCAACTTTGTACTGGATGTTGCATCACAAGAGCTCATGCTGTTAATTGAGGGAAAGCAATTAAGAGCAAGGACGAACACTGGGGGAATAGAAGAGAATATCTCCCAGTTACATCCCTTCCAACCCCACCCTAACCTACGAACCATGTAGTTTTGTTACAGAAGGATGTGACCTTATAAATGCACGTCAGCACAAACGTTAGATATTAGAGGGGGAAAACCACAGGCACCCACAAACCCATACCAGTGCATGTGTGCCCTATGCACTTAAAACCAGTTTCAATCCAGATTTCTCCATGGTGGCTCCCTGGGAGCTGTGGTTCTGTAGCAACGATGACCAATTATGAATTTTTGACTCTCCTTCTCTCTCTCATACACACACACACACACACACACACACACACACACACACACACACACAAAAGTCCTGGAGTTCATTTCCAGGAAATGCAAATCAGTTTCAAACTGTTTTAGCATCTGTAGCTCTAGTGATGGGAGTTCAGAAGCCATGCAGAGGACAAGAGGAAGGGAATTCCCACCATGGCTAGCTAAACCAGAAGAGAGAGAAAGAAAATCGCAGCCAAAACCAGAGAGAGGAGACTTCCAAACACAACTTTCTTTGAGTCAAAGGGAGCCAAAAATGCAGGCTGATGTCATGTATTATGGGGTGGTCTGTTGAAAATGATTTGTGAAAGATGCAAAGTTAGCGTTTTGGGGCTGGATGGAGGAAGAGGAAGCGCTGTGGCACTGATGGAGGAATTTGCAGCCTGCAAAGGCGAGAGGAGATTCTTCACAGATTCTTAAAAGATAGAGAAAGGGGAAAACCCCAAAAGGAAGAACTCAACAAAGCGGAGAGGGAGGGAAAGAAACAGCAGCAGCACTGAAATCAAAGGCCTGGGGTTTTCCGCCCGCCCGCCACAGTCACTGCTCTGGCTCTGACCTTCGGGGCCGGGGTCTCCGCTGGCCCGTCGGTTTCCGCGTGGCCACCGCTGCGGCAAAGCCCACCAGGCAGCAGAGGGAGGTAGCGCCGAACTTGGCCGTGTCCAGCCAGCTGGGGGTGTCTGCTTGCAGGTAGTCCTCCGCCAAGTGGAAGCCCATGACCAGGAGCCACAGGAAGGAGGCAAAGGCGTCGATCCGCCGGAGCCTGGAACGGCAAGAGCACTGGTTGGAGGCGCTGTGCGCAAGAAGCAGGCTTGGGCCCACTGAGTGCCAAGTCAAACCAGGGGGCCGCCTAATTCAGTGCTGTCTGCACCAACTGGCAGCAGCTCTCAGGGCAGGCAAAGGTCTCTCCCCATCCCTCATGACCGGATCCTTGTAACTGGAAGCGCTACCCCAGTAGAGGCATTCTCCCTTTTCTATTATGAGACAAGAGGGAATGCCTCTTCTGAGATTATGTGAGGAAAGGCAGCAGCAGAATAGACAGGGCACCATTTTTCTCTCCCCCCCCCACACACATCACTGTCCCTGCCACCCCCATCAATTGGACCCTGCAAATGCGATCTGCCTGCTTGCAATTCTGACTGAGGAATGACAGCTGCACGTTGTGGCATGCGGCGCTTGTAATTGCGTGGGCAAGACGACACGTATAAATATATAATTAGTAAGCGCCATTGTGCCACGACAAGGGGCTGCTCCAAGATCTGCATCCCAAAAGGGGAGAAAATTAATCACTGCATGTGAACCACTTTGGCCTGAAAAGCAGTGTACAAACAAGCAAGCCTATGGAACTCATTGACACAAGATGTGGCAATGGAACCGGTCTTAGGTGGCTTTTAAAGAGAACTACATAAATTAATGTAAAGAATCAGGGCGTAATCCTAACCAACTTTCCAGCACTGGGTAAGGGCAATGCACTCTAAGGGAGCACACATTCCCTTACCGTGAGCAGGCCTCCAGGACAGCCCCCCAACTGCAGGATGCAGCACATGCCCCATTGTCAGGGCTGGAAAGTCGGTTAGGGTTGCACCCTCAGTCTATCACAACAAGGAAAGCAGAATCTCCACCTCTGGGGTCAGTGTATCTCCAAGGATCAGGCATTTGGGATAAGCAAGAGGGAAGGGCTGCCGCTTTCACAACCAGCCTGTGAGCTTCTCCTATTTGGCCACAGCTGGACGTTGATACTGGACGACATAAATCTTCAGGCCCAAAGTTTTTTTTTCCTGAACACATGCGTGTCTGCATGCAACTCCAATTCAAAACCTAGGCCATTCATCAACTAAGGTCTTTCTGGCTGGGCAGAAAGGTGATCTTTATTTTTAGGGGTTGCAAGGAAGTGGCCTTTCGACTGCAACACCAGGTGGGCTTAACTTTGAGAAGATGCTGCAAGGCAGACTGCCCCACCCCGGCCCCAAACGCCCGGCTCGACCTCCACTCGCTGCCGCGTACCTGACCCGTCCCGCCAGCAGCATGGCCAAGCCGCACGTCAGAAGCCCGAGCACCACCACCACGGTCTGATGGGTCTTCCCGTAGGCCCAGGCGGCGCTCAGCGTCTCCAGCGCCTGCTCCGGGAACAGCCGCGTCACCTCCTGCCAGGTCAGCCACTCCAGCAGGGTGTCGTTGCTGGGGGATGCTGCTGTCTGCGGCGGGACTGGCCTTGTCCCGTTTGGCGCTGGCGCTGGACTTGGCGCAGAAGGGGCCTCCCGCTCCGGGGAGAAGGGATTGCCCGAGCCATACAGGGCCATCGCGATGAGGACGGCACAGCTGACGAAAGCCAGGAACCGCAGCGCTATCACGTGGAGTGGCGTGGTCGTGGAAGCCGAAGCAGCAGCATAGAAGCTCTGCGGGAGAGAAAGGGGGGCCTTCCGTCACAAGTGTGTTGAGCGGGGAGGGACCATTGGCTTCCACACAAGAGTGCACACCAGGCACGCTCACATGATCGCACAACCTGAATCCCCCCCCACCCAAAGAAATCATGAGGACTAGGAAGCTGTTCTAAAATTAGAAATCACAAACCCAAACTGTTACTTAAGTTTTGCAGATCAAACCCACTCTAATTTTTTCCTACCAGGGACACGCCTTCTATTCCTCTCCATATACATGGACAACACAACGCAGCTTCCTCACTTGCATGTAGGTCTTGTCCGTCTTCCGGAAGCTGAAGTGATGATTGAGGAGCAGAGCTCGGAGCTGCCGATTCTGGTGCTTGATGTAGTATTCCACGGCAGCCTGGCAAGGGCGGCACAGCTTGTAGGTCTGCTCCAAGTAATGCTTGTACACCTCGATCTCTTCGTCGTATTTGCCCTGGAGGAAAAAGAGGTGGAGGCACAGCTCAGTGATGGAGCCTGCGCTTGGCTGCCATTATTGGTTTAAACGAATGGAAATGGCATTCCACGACAGAAGAGGTGGCCAATCCCTGCCCCAAGGGGCTGAAATTCTAACAACAAGAAGTGTGTGTTTTGGTGTGTGCCCAGTGCTTCAGGTGGAATACCCTGACATCATCCTGGAAGGTTAGTATGGATAATTATGCCCATACTGCAGATGGGGAAGACTGAGGCCGAAAGAGAGAGAGGGGCTTACCTAAGGCCACCCAGGAGGTTGGGTGAGACCCAAACTATCCTGGCTCAGCTGCGCTGCTATACCAGCACAGCAGGCCCAAGAAGGATGGCTGAGGAAGGGGAGGGAAGTAGATTTCAGGGAAGGGCTGGGGGAGAGGATGGTTATTATATACAGATAACATGTTATTTCTTTCTAGAGCTCCTTTTTTCAAAGGTAAACCTAGGTGGGTCCCAATTGGGTGCACGTAGTTTAAAAAAGTGGGTCCTGGTGCTAAAGTTTGGGAACTACTGCCTCAAGCATTATGTGGCAAGACCTGAGCACCTGATACAAAGCTGTGCAGGCCTAAAACTTTTAACTCAATCTCTAAGCAAAACCTTCAGGAGTGGTGGCAGGGAACAAGTTTCTAGTCCTCGGTGCTACCTTTAATCATACATCCAACAGCACAATTTTAAGCATGGCTGTGCAGAAATAAGCCCCAATTTTTTCAATGGGGTTTACACTCAGCCTTAATCACACTGCAGGCTACAAGAGAAGACGCTGGAAAAATACACAGAGATCTGTGCAAGGAGGAGCACTCCCCCCCCCCGCAATAGGGGCACTATCAGCACCTCACTAAGTGCACGAGCATCCCAACTGCGTACACACCAGTGCTTCTATATGCAGGCTGAGGCTGCAGAGCACAGCTGGGAACAAAGCATTAAGCCACAAACACCACGTTGTCAAAGAACTCTCCGAGGTCCTTTTTCCCTTTCAGTCACTCTTCCCCCGGAAACACAACGACAGAGAAAGGTTCTGGACAGATATCTGGGCACACTCAACCGAGTGACCGTCTTTTCCCCCTAAGGCCCCTTAGACAAAAAGCTTCTTGTCTCACGGGGCTGGGGGAGGAATCAAGCGTGCCCTCGCCTGCACCGTTGCCATGGCATCCAAAATAACTGGGACAGGCATCTCACACATAGGCTGCGGGCATTGCCAGAGGAGGAGGAAGAAAGAGACAAAAGAAAAGCAAAATACAGACAAAGGTGGCAAAGGAAAGATAAAGTTCCTGCAGGATATTTTTAAAAAAAAGGTGTGAAAAGAGCTTAAGGTTGACTCGGAAATGGGGCAGTCAGGCTGAATCTGCATTGAATTTGCCTAGACACCTATAGGAGTCTGGCTGCACCTTAAACGGTTGCAGACCTTAAAGAAGAATGGACAGTTTCATCTCACGAGCAGGATATGTGTGCGTTCAGGCAAAGCTGCCTCTGAGTCAGAGCATATTATACCCAGAGTCACCTACACTGACTGGCAGTGGCTACTCAGGGTTTTTGGCAAGGTCTTTCCCAGCCCTAGCTGGGGATGCTGCCATTAATTCTTCTGCACTGAAAGCAAGTGCTGCACCCACCACATTTCACACCTGCACAGCCTTTTCCTGTGTGCAAAGTGTGGGCACATGTATCACCTAGAGCAGGGGTTCTCCAACTTTTTAGCACTGGGACCCTGTTCTGTCTGGGACCCACCAGAACTGATGTCATGGCTGGAAGTGCCGTCATTGTGACGCCAGAGCCTGCTGCTTTCCTGAGAACGCAGCAATAAGCTGGGTTATTTCCCAGCCATTGTCCAATGTTACCTGATTGCTCATTAACGACAGACTCAGGATGATGGGAGGAGGGGAAAGTTTATTTTTCTGCGCAGAGACTGCCCCAGGGTCTCTTGACCAAAAAAAAGCCAGGAGCAGCCTGGAACAATGGGTTACATAAGTTTATATAGGTGAAAATTACGTAGGTTCCTTCATTAAGCATAAAGCGCAAGCATAGGCTAATGTGTAATGCATAGGCGTCAACATTCAGCCTTATCAGAACAAGCTATACAGTTACAAGTATTAGTTATGCGTGTCAGTTTGCCCCGTGCATCCATGAAGCCTTGCATTCCTGAAATTATCTGTTATCTTTACCTTAAACCTATTTTATTTTTGTGCAGGCTGGTACATACTGGAGCTAAAAGCATAGCTGAAAGCATTCCTTAACAGAATCAGGTCATAGGTCATACACTGTTCAAGCTCACCCACTACCGAACATTCACTGATATGTCGCACCAACAGCAAAGTGAATCGGAAAGGAAAAAGCCTATTTACAACCTTGACACAAGCCAAAAACCCACATGGCCCTCCCCCTTTCTAGCATCCCCATATTTTCAATACAGCTGCTCTAGGTGCTTTGCGACCCACCATTTGGGAACCACTGGCCGAGTCTATAACAACGCAGCTGAGATTAATATGTATCATTAAACCCATATTGCAGATTTGGAAGACCAAGGCTGAGGGGTCTTGGTGCACGAGGGTGCACGAGGGCTCCCTAGCCGATCACTGTGGGGTGCAGGACAACATGAAACTTCAGGCAGGGGGCAGATCCCATCTGCCTCGAAAAGGAAGCAAGCCTCAACCCGTGTCCCCCCCTTTCCCCCAGCCTTTTTGTGGGTTTTTGTTGGGTGGCCCCCCCCCCCATAAGCTTGTACCTCCTCCCTGGGCAAGAAGGACGCCAACTGCTTGATCTTCATGGTCTGGTGGTTGTTGCACTTCTTGCACAGAAGCAACTGGCTGCTCACCCACTGCTGGGGCTTGGTGGGGTCGTAGGAGGCCCCGGCCCCAGAGACCACGTGGTTCAGGTGCTCCATGTACTGAGCCGGGATCGGCTTGTTGTAGTCTCCATTCTGTCGAGAGAGCAGGAAGAATGGCAAGGCATGGCACTGGCTCCTCCAGCCTCCGAGGGGCTTCCCCAGCGCTCACCCCACGCTCAAGAACACAAGAGGAACGGACACCTTGGATCCAAACTGAAGCTGGAATCCAGCATTGTAAAAGGAAGGCACAATAATGTAAACCCACAAATCCCAGTCAATCCAAACAAACAAAAGCGATAATAAGAGCAGGGAGAAGAGCCTGCTTTTGCAGAACCTAACGCCCAGGTTTCAGGTTTTGACTGCATTTTGATCCCAGGACCCAATCCAAACATGTGCTTCTGGGTTTGGACAATGCATGGATGGGAACCCGCCTGTGACCCCTACCTAGGCCAACTTGAGAGGAAGAAAGGCAAACTGGAAATGATTAAAATCAGTAAAATGTTCCACAGCAGGTATTTCAAGAGAACATATATCTAAAGGGGGCTAAGAAAAAACTCACTCTCTCAACCCTGCACCTTTCAAACTTACAAATAATCAGACATCCATTGCATTTTACGGGACCAGATCTGCCTTTCTGAACTGATTATGTTTCTGCACTGCTCTCTATAATTTTTTTAAAATTGTAATTTTATCGATTGCTCTGGTTCCTTCCATAAGCCAGTTGGGCTGCAATCCTTAACGCAAGTTACCAGGGTAAATCCTATTGAACTCACTGAGGCTTACTTCCTGGAAGCCTCCATACCCAAGATTGCACTGTTGGAAAGGTTTCTTTGAAAAAACAGCTTGCAAACACGCATCCATCACCTTCAAGCAGAAGATCTGCACACGAGCTTTTTCACCTTCCTTCATGCACAGGCAGGCAGTCAATCATACCTCTTGGAAGCCATTGTATTGCTCGCAGTTAGGGCAGTCCCAACAGTTCCGGTTCCCATACGGCACCACAGTGTCCTGATTGCAGAACCAACAGTTCACAGTCATATGGGTGGGTTTCTTTCTGTAAAGGGGAGGAAAGGAGGTTCAGCACCAGATTCACACATCAGAATGGGCCCCAAAGCTTGATGGCAGGCAGCCAGAGGAGAGAACCACACCGTGAAGGCTATATCTGGGTCTGAAGATTCAGTGAGTCACAGAATACTGTACAGGTGTGCCCCAATATCCGCTGATTCAGTATCCAAAGTTTCAGTTATCCACGGATACCGTGGATACTGGGACACCTATGAAAAAGATAGGGGAACAGAAAGTTTTTTGCTTTGTGCTGGCTGTTGTGAATTATGACAGGGATGTATGCGTGGTGTCATTCAAATGATTTAGGAACAGGAACTCACTTTTGATTGGCACTTCTCGGGAACCCGGAACCAGCCACAGAGCCCGTTAGGATCCGGAACGCCCGTTCTGGTCCGTTCCCCCTGAATGACATCACTGGTTGTATGTACTAGTTGGGGGGGGGGTCACCAAGAAAGAGGGTCTCCATTGAGAAGGATTCTCTCCCATGTGCTGGAATGAACACGTGACACATCAGCTGCAGGGGGGGGGCAGGGGGGAACAAGCGAGTGGCCAGCCTTACTACCGTTTCAGAAAAACCAGATCATTGCTTGGCAACTGTGGGATCAAAGATGCACTCACCACAGGCAACAGGATGATTCACATCAACCACCCAGGACAGATGATTAATAATTATTACTATTTCATAAGGGCCGGAAAAATAAACAAAGTGCTGGAAACGGAAATAAAATTAGCAAGGAACAAGACGCTGGAAGCTTCTAATTTAAGCATACAGATGCATAAGGAACAGGAGGGGAGATATTATTGAAGGGGCAAGGAAGGGAGAGAGTTAAGTTAAAACTGCTGTGATGGCCGGGAAAGGGTCACCAGTTGAACTTCTACCTGCCCTGCAGCTGTTTAGAAGCAGGAGAGTAGACACATGTTCAAGGACTGTTAAATGGGCTTTTGTGCTGAACAGACTGCTGCAAAGAGTCTCAGCAAATGGCACAGCAGCCAGCTGACAACTGCACGGTTGGTGTCGCCATTTATGCCACGACAGTATGGGGACAGACCAAGCAGGCTCCGGGTCTCATCCCCTCCTCAAGCACAGCTGCTCGAGGCACACATTCTTCCCCCCCCCCCCACACACATACATTCATCCCCCCTTTCCACATAACTCAACCATAAGGGCTCTGTTGAACTGCAACTGTTGGCACACACAGCTGCACAGAGGCCCAGCTGATGCCAACCTAGCACAAGGACGTCCATCTCATCTGCAGCCTTTCAGCCTGGGCTTGCCATAGCTGCTTTCTGTGCATGAACGGATGGATGGATGCCTGTGCATGGATGTCAATCTGGTTCTTCTGGTCCACTTTAGTTACCTTCCAGATGAAGACAGAAGCACCACAGCCCGGTGCTACACCAGTGTTTCTCAACCAGTGGTACCCGAGGTGGTGTCTGCTGGTACTTGCTGGACCCCTAGACCACCACCACATGGACGCGAGACCAGCAATGGAAGAAGCAGCGATAGGAGGCTTGGCAGGCACACACTTTCTGCACGCTCAAAAAAGCCCTCCCATC
This sequence comes from Lerista edwardsae, assembly GCA_029204185.1. Taxonomy (NCBI): domain Eukaryota; kingdom Metazoa; phylum Chordata; class Lepidosauria; order Squamata; family Scincidae; genus Lerista; species Lerista edwardsae. Next base: position 4,873,353 of record JAJKFI010000091.1, read on the forward strand.
CACCCTGAGCCTTTTACCAATGTTTGTTGTGCTACATCACATCCCAGTCCAGAAGTAACTGGCGATGACATCATCAACAGTTACTTCCAGTGGTACAGGTTGATTATCCCTTATCTTAGGACGGGAAAGTGTCTGGATTTTGGCATAATTGCATCTATACAATGAGAACTGCTTCCTCTTGCTCTTTTCACTGTGACCCGCTTGGGTGTCTGCTGGCCCCTTTGACGTTTTTCAACCAGGGCGCACATCACAGAGTAGACAGTAGAACTTACAGCCTGTACGTGGGAATGAGCACAAGACCTTTCTATAGAAAGTTAATGTCTGGATTTCAGAAGTCCAGATAAGGAATAATCTACTTGTCCTTCCAAATAGGTGGACCATGCAAAGAAACCCTGTGTTCCACTATTTGCTTGGCAAGCAGAAAATCTCAGGTTCAATTCCTAGTGTCCCCAGGTAGTGCAAAGGAAGAAATTCCTCCCCGATACCCTCGAGAACTGCTACCAGTCAGTGTTGACAACACTCATCCTGCTGGATCAATGTCCAACTCAGCCGGCAGCAACTTCCTAAGGGCCGTCAAGAAATTCACCCCTAATTGGAGAAGGCGTGTGGGCATGCAGGAAGGAGGACTGGTTGTCCAAATATCCCCCTGCAGACAAATTAAGAGAGGGGGATTTCTCTAGCTCTTTCTTTCCGTAGGTTCAGAAACTATAATCTCCTCCACAAGATGGCTGTTTTGACCCTATTGCAGCTGTTGTCGCAGAAAGGCTTTGGAGGGGGCTGTTTATTCCTCGAGCCCAAAGCAGCCTCAATCCCCAAACTTGCAGATACAACGAGGCAGAAACAATTATAAGGGAAAACGAGAGGCGAGACAGCAGACGGGGCTACGAGACTGACCGGTGGGATGGAAGGATTTCCTCAGATGATCACCTTAAGATTGATCTGCCCCAGTCGCCTGTCTCCAAGACTAGAGAGGACCCCCATCCAAACATGGGGCAAGCCCAATGAACCTTTGCATTTTGTCTATGGCCATAAAGGTGCCACTGTGATGGACAACAGGCAGTAAGGGCAGGTAACCCACCTGCTTCCTTTGTTCATCAGGTCAGGCCACTTTATGGCGATATCTTAAGGTCAGTTTTCTATTTTAAATAAAAACACAAAGCGGGCATCCCTACGGATAATAAAAGTGAAGGGAAAAGTGTAATTTTTAAGGGCAGGGGTCAATCACCACCGCCCCACTGCTAGAAGCCTGCATAGCTGTGGAACCTCCGTCCACCGGAACTGACAAATTGCTCTTCCTTGCTTGCATTCCAGAACAAGGCTTCCTATCTTCCTGACTTGCTGGTGAGGCTTCCCCAGAGTCCACTATGGGAAGCAGAATGCTGGACCTGATCCAGCACAGATCATTAATGCTCTTACTAGCCGGGAAGCTCAGCACCAGAGTCTCCAAGCTCAGAGGGAGAGCATTATCTGTAACCCCCTACAAAACATGCAAACCAGAGCATTATATAAGTGGTGGGCATTTGAATGCATTCCTCCGGGCAGTGTTGGCTACCCAGTATCAGGGCATGACCCTTGGGGGAGAGAGAAGAATCCGGCTGGGCAAGAAAAGGCCCCCAAACGGCGGAATGTGAAGAATTCATTCCAAGACGAGCTATCTGATGGAAGCAGCCGTGCTTAATTTTCTGCTTGCACAACACAAACTGGACGTAACGCCCTTTTCCTCACGCTAGCTCTGTCCTGCGTGGCAGGCACAGGCTTCTCCACCCTACTCAATTTTTGTGAAACGCAAAAAAAAGCAAAAGCAAAATGGCTTCTAGTTTGCTCTGGAAATAAATTCCAACTCAGTGTTGGCTAAGGTCTGACGGGGGCGAGAGCCGGTTGTAGCAGCCCAGGTACAAGATCAATACAAACCTGGTTCAGATTTCGCCTCTGCCACAAGCTTCTCTCGATCACCTCACTCGACTTCAACTCTGCAACATGGAGGTGCCAATATTGGCCAGCCTCACAGAGCAGTTGTAAAGACTGAAACAAGACGGTGAGCTCAGGAAGCCCTTAGAAAACGAAAGGTCGACACGCTAATTCCTATTATTATATATTGCCGTTATACAGACGTAGGAAGCTGCCATGCCCAGCCAAAGGCACATCTGGAGCATTAACACGGATTGACAGCATCTCCCCGGGGGGGGGGGGGGCAGATAGATGTTGCCAGGAACTGAACCCAAGACCTTCTGCATACAAAGCTGTCTTTACCAAGGAGGTGGAGCACAACTTTCTCCCACACCTTCCCCCTAAGGTGCATGGTCACGCACCTTTCAGCCAGGCTCTGCGCATCATTCCATGCAGTGATGTCAATGGCTGACGTTTGGCAATCTTGCCCTGTCACTATGCATCCATGGGGGGGATTTTTATAGTGAAAGCGGCTTCTGAGGACGTCTCGCTCCATGCCCTGCCTGTCAGATGAGTGGTGTGTGTGTGTGTGTGTGTGTCGGGGCCTTCTTTGTTGTAGCGCCCCAATGGCGGAAATCTTTGCTTCAAGAAACCTGGTACACCACCCCCACCCAGTCACTTGATGTTCTGACATCTAGCCCAGCCTATGCGATTTTGCCATGTTCTAGAATACAGCCAAGGTCCTACTTTCTTTACTACGAATTCTGAATTTGATCTTGTGTATTCTGATGCCTGCCACTGAAAGTTGCTCCAGGGACGCTGCTGTTTTATTATTATTTTTTAATTCGCAGTAATGGTTAAAAGCAGACGTAGGGAAGCACTAAGATAAAATGATTCTCGCTTGAGGGGTCTGCTCTAATTGAGGCCCCACACTCAGCATCGCCCCCCCCCACATGCACTCATTCAAATTCAGTTCATTCAAATAGTATTTATATACCGCTTTTCAACACAAAGTTCACAAAGCGGCTTACAGGCAAATAGTAATAATAAAGTTAAATGGCTCCCTATCCCAAAGGGCTCACAATCTAAAAATATGCAAAACACCACCAGCATCAGCCACTAGAAAGACACTGCACAGGTGTGAAGAGGGGCAATTATTCTCCCCCTGCTAAATATAAGAGGAACACCACGTGAAAAGTGCCTCTTGCCCAGTTAGCAGGGGTAACTGGAGTGGCAGTGGGTCTCCCCACAACCCTACAAGCTTTTCCAAATGGGAAGTTGTGTTATTGTGTTACAGCAATGGAGGGACAGACACACACAGTCAATTCATGATGTTGACAAGACCACCACCTTCCAGAGCAAACCTGACACACACTAAGCAGTAAACAAGGCTCCGAGACTTACTTCACAGCGAGTACAGTGAGGGCTGCTGAGCAGTCACTGCGTTACTAACTTAAACCCACAAGCCACCCGTCCTGCCACAATAAAGGCTGCGATCCTAACGCGCACGCCCCTGGGAGCAAGCCCCACTCAAGTCAGTGACACTCAGGGTCGCAATGCACTGGGCACGCTTGCTGAGAAGCAAGACCCGCTGAGCATGCCAAGCCTTGCTTCCGAGTAAGCATCCCTACGACTGCGCTGCAAAGCTGCGATCCTGCACGCGTTTCTCGGGGAGAAAGCTGCGCTGATCTCAGTGGGACTTACTCCCGAGTAGGCAGAGACGGATCTGCTGAAGATCTGAAGGTTTTGTTTTTTAAAAGGATCGTGGCTGCAACCCTACAACACTTGCTGGGGAGTAAGCGCTGCCGAACCCAGCAGGAGTCACCTCGACATAACAGTGAAAATGCAGAGGAAGATGGCTTTATGTTCCACAACGGATTGTGATCCAGAATGGACGGGGTGAGAAGCGTCCTCCCGTATCCCCCCCCCCTCCTAGGGAATGCCTCCTAAACACCCTCAGCCCCCCCGGAGAACAAGGGCGGATGTCGGATCAGGAGCCATGCTTTCTGCTCTCCAGGCTGCCATGGCCTCAGCAGGCGGCAGCCCCGCCCAGCAGCCTGGGCCTCTCCTCCAGCCCATACCACTCCCGCTGCATGCCTCGTGGAGCGCGAACCCGCATGGGGCGCGTAGGTACATGTGTGGACGCGCGCCTTAAAGAAACCCCGACCCGGGGGCGTGTGCCCTGGGCCTGCCCTTCTCGCCCTCTCTCCGCCTTACCTTCGGGCGATCTTGTAGAGCAGCACTCCCCCGGCGGCGGCGCACACCGTCACCCCGAGGCCCCCGGCCAGGCCGGCGGTCGGACAACCGGCAAGAAGCGCGCCGACTCCTTCCATGGCTGCTGCGGGCGGGGAAGGAGAGGAGAGCGGGAGCGGCGGGGAACGGAATTCAGCAAACCGCCGCTCGGATTTCGCGTGCGGGGGGGGGGCGGAAACAGAAAAGCGGCGCCGGGCCGCGCGCGTGTGAACGACTCTTTGGACGCCCCTTAGAACGTTGAGTAGCAATCTTCAGAACGTTGAGCGCCGCCACCCCCCCCCACGAGCGGGCGCGGGGAGGGGCGGGCGCGGGGCCGCACGCGATTGGCGGGTTCTGTGCGGGCAAGCGCCGCCCCTTTAGAACGTTGAGGTATGGAGCCTTGGAACGTTGCGTATCCAATCGCCTTCGCGCGCCCCGTCTCCGCTGGTCCTAACGTTCCAAGCGCCAGCTCCAGAGGACGGCGGGTCGTGGGGATGGAGGCGCCGAGAGGTCTTGCAGCGGAAGTAGCGGCGACCTGACTGCATCGGCTCTTTTTCTTCCCCTGCTCTTCTCTCCCTCCCAAGCTGCATGCATGACCTTCTACTGCTGTTCCTCCTCTCCTTCTTCCAGCGGCACCGATCCGCCCCCTTTCAGGCGCCTGCAGTCACCGACACGCACCGTGGTAGCAAGGCTGGCCGAGAGCACGGGCACGAAAAGAGGAAGAGAAGCAAAGCTAAGGCTGCAATCCGATGCACGCTTACTTGGGAGTAAGTCTCGTTAGACGCGGTAGGACTTACTTCCGAGTAAACATACTTGAATTGCGCTCGTGAGGCAGACCCGCTCCCATCCACGCTGATCGAAATAGAAAGCAGGGTTCCGTGTTGAGTCAGCGCGCATGGAATCGGGCTGCGCGAGTGATTCATTCCCACGACGCGCGTTTTTCCTCGCCGGAGCTTCCTTGCAGTTTGCTTCTCTTCGGAGCCTGCGCCGGCTATTTATGGAGAAGGGACCGTGGCTAGAGAGGGAGAGAAGGTGGGCGGTGTGGGCGTTCGTGGGGGGGGGGAACATCCACGGCGTGAAAGGCCAGAATCGTGCTAGACCGAGCTGTGTGAATCAGCCGGGGAGGAACAGGACGAGGTGAGTCAATCACGAAGACTCGCCTCGTCCTGCGAGATCAGTGGAGGCGCTTGTATAACGAGGCAGGGAAGAACGAGCCCCCGGAGCTTTGGCGTGACTGTGTGGACAGATGGTGAAGGGGACGACTTCCCCTGCGATGTTTTATAAAACTCCTGGACTGGGGGGGGGGAAGAGATGTGGCTAGTTCCTTACTCAGTTGCGAGGAAAACTGTAACCGGAAGGGGGTAATTCCACACATCACATTCTCTACTGCAGTGGTCTTCAACCTTTTTCGTATCATGACCCCCAAAAATACATACAGTATGAGACTGGGGACCCACTGTTGAGCCAGCCCCCGCTCCTGGGACCGTATCCTCCCACCCCTGCCCCTATTGCTGCCCACTGCCCGCAACTGAATGCCAGCACTAGTAGCCTAATTTTGAGGCACTTTTAAGGATAGCTTGCACTGCTCATCCACATGAATGATCTGAAAAACGGTCATGCTACCGAATTTGACCTCTTGCTCTGAAAGTAATGCCAAGTCCCCCAATCTGAGTTATTGTATGTGTGCATGACACATGTAGGACACGCGTGTGCATGTGAATGAGCAGTGTGGGTAACACTAGCTTATATGAATGTAGCAACTCTCTGAAAACCATCATCACACCTTGAGGCTACAGGTATTTGAACTATGCATAGTGTAAAGGAATTCTCATTCTACACATGCAGGTATTGTCCATACAATTGTATACAGCCATCCTCCATCAGGATTAGAAACTTGATTATTATTTTTTAAAGTGCAGATAGAGACTTAGCAAACCAAAGGGTGGCTAATACTGAATTTTGCATGGTCACATAGCACATTAGAACCATGTGTATAAGCAATCACCTCTGTTCCAAAGATTCCAAAACGGCTCCTTACTCCTTCAGAATGTAGTTTTGTCTGCACATCTCTGCTTCAGCTTTTGGGGAAGGAATCAACATTCAAAATAAAACAGATGACCCAAGCTACATGGGTATTAAAATTAAATAATGTGATTTAATTTAGTTGTTTTAATTCTGAACCTCGTCTCTTTAAGTTAAAAAAGCAAATAATTAACCATGAATATTAATTCAAGTCAAAACCTATCAGACAGCATGAATCCAAACGAACATACATAAAAAACATAAAAAGTGTATCCAGCCGGCGATCTGATCACCCTCCAGTTGTACGATGCTGTTTGAAACGGCTCTTTTCAAAGAAACTGACCAGTGGAGATTAAGATTCTTCCCCCCTCTTTTGTTTTTAATTCTACAGCTTCAGCCTGCTACTTGACACGGTCTTCCAACAGGTACACTATCAACTCGTAGGTAGACAAGACAATGGCCGTGTTGGGGATCTGTCTCATGAGCTGAGCAAAAAGTCCTCTGTAGAAAGCAAGGTAGCCTTCCTCCCGAGCAACCAGGCGTGCCGTCTGAATGAATGTCTTGTATTTGGTGCCCTCCTCCCGTAGTCTCGTTCGTATAACTTCTGTGGTGGGGGTACAAAAAAAAGTAAGATACATGCAAAAATCAGGTGGGAGCATGCAAAATGTGGTTTTAATCTCTTCCGCCCTTCCCCCAAACAGCCATTGGATAAGCTGCTCTGATGTCAGGAAATGCTTGCCAGTGTTCTACGGGGGGGGGGGGGGGAGAGAAGAGAAGAGAAGCTTTAGCATTACAACATTGACTGAATAGGTGCAACTCTTTAAGATCCACCTGAATGGGAGAATAATTTCAAAGTCAGGACATTATGGGGAGATGGGAAGAACAGGATTAACATCCTCCCCAACAAATGGGAGAATTGAGTCCTTGTAATTATTTGACAAGTTACTGGGAAGCAACTTCCAAGCATGCTGGGAGATCATACAGAGTGCCCCGAGTTCAGCCTGGACGTTTTACATTAAGACAAGCTGTGCTCTGTTGTCAACTACGCAAATGGACCACATTTCCATGTTATTCCGCATCACTTATGTTGGTTTTGCTAGTTATGGAAGGAGCAAAAACCCAGAAAGCCTTGCCCTCCCCCTCATTTACTGGAAACTCTTATTCAGGCCTCTAACAATTTCCTAACATACATTTGCAGCCATAATGACTGACAATAAGTTGACTTTTTCTCCAATCAATAATCAATTATTGATTATGATTCTGTGCAGCCAAGACTCATTTTTGGCAAGTTTTCAGCTTCAATACAAGCTCGAAAGCAGCACTTCCCAAACGGGGGCGGGGCGGGGGAGGGCTGATTTTTCTACTGTAGATGCATTTGTGCAACATTACAAAGTTGCATTTTTGTGAACATTTTTAGGGAACCTCCAAACCGAGAAACATGTTTTTGAAAAAAAAAATTCAAGGTATTTCCACAAGCCTGAAAATGACTGTTGCATTTGGTAACCGATGGTGGTCTACACACATGGGTTTTTTTTTAAAGCACAATGATGTCACTTCTTGCTTAATGACATCACTTCCCGTCTTAGGGAGGGATGTTCCTGATAGGTTGTTGTACCTAAAACGTGGGTCTCGGTGGTAAAAAGGTTGAGAACCACTGTTTTAAAGGGAAGCAAGCAAGCGCCTTGACGCTGGATGGATGGGAAAGGGGTCATGTACCGTGTGGGTAGGCGATACAGGATGCGCATCCCTTGGCAACAGCGGCAGCCACCATCAGCCCCAGGAAATTGGTGGAAGTCCTCTCTGACCCGCCAGCGGGAGAAGGAGCCAGCTGGATGTCGTTGACATGCTTCTTGAGGCTCTCGTAGATTGCAAAGCAGATGATGGTCTCCGAGATTCCTGCGTAGGAGGCGGTGAGGCCTCGGTAGAAGCCTCGGATTCCTTCTCTCCTGTAGACATACCTGGCACACTGCAAAGCATTCATTTGCTTGGAGCCTCTGACTCTAAAAAAGACCAAGACAGAGAAGGAAAGAAAAAGGTGAAACTGATTAGAGGCAGGTACATGATTTTGGAAGGCCAGTATTTTGCCCTCCCTCACATTTTTTTTAAAGCCAGGAATATCTCAAGTCTTGACCAGAAAAAGTCAGGAAATCTGAATAGTACCCACTAATTAATGTTCTCCCTAATATAAGAACAGTGTGCACAAATGCATAGACGAGAAAAAATTTCCCTGCATATTTTGTTGCAATGGCGCCAAGCGACAACTGGTTGTTCAAGGCCTTGAGAAAATTAAAGGGAAGTGTAGCGTTTAGATTGGGTCTAATTCAGGACTAAAAGCAGATTGATAGGAAGCAGAAACTGCTGCCAGGGCTGAAATTCAATCCATGTAGCTACTGCACTTCCAAAAATCAGAACTGTATGGGCCAAGTGGGTTATTCGTTCAAGATCAGGACCTGCTTTGCCAGACTATTTACCTTCTTTCTAGCTGCATTCGAGTCTTTACCATCCAGACGGGGTTCATCAGTGAATTAGTGATAAAGGCTGAAAAAAAAAAAACCAGAATGGGGAAGGAATTGGTGAGCCTGGTCAGGAACCCTAAAGCGAGAACACCGAACTGAAGCTAACTCAGCTGCCCCGAAGACAATAAAATAGGATGTTCAACCCCCAGCTTAAAACTGATTAACCAAGCCCAGCTTTATGCTTTTGAAGCCCGTCGAATGTTACAGAGCTGCCTCTTTCCAAAAAGGCTCATGAGGTGGTGCTTAAAAAATGCAGAAAGCCTCGTGCCAATACAGAAGCAGAGTCTACTAGAAACTCTAGATGGTGCCCTGAGCCACCCATTTGCTGCAGGAGAGAGGAAGGCTGGAGGGTGAGCAGGAGGAAGAAGCCTCACAATGCACAATGGCGTTGCTAAGGATGGTGATGTGCTTCTGAGTGGGGCGGGGTGACACCACTACTGCCCCAAATTGGAAAATCTTGGAATTTTTGAATAGTACCACCATGTTATATATCATTCAATGCGGAATTCACAGCAGAATGCAATGAAATAAACCACGCTTGTACTCTTATCAAAAGTTACATAGGAAAAAACCTGGACAAAAAACAACTGCCTTCAGTGACAAAAAGTGGATTTCCTTAACTCAAACCGGACCAATGAAACTGATTGTTCTGTTAGCCAATGAGGTGTGATTATGTATGCGTGAACCCCTCTGACTGCTATGCCATACGGCAACCAAGGGATAAATGGCCGTATCCAGAATTGGAGCACTGGTCTGACCACACCTGGATTGCCTACTCCGGCTGGCAGGAGATCATAAAAAGATAAAAGGGGCCTTCCCTAGCCCATGTGATGAGGCTTTTTCCTACTTCCCTCACCACTTTTTGCTCAAGAATGCCAGGGGTTGCTCCAGAGGCCTTCCATATGTAAATTGGATGCTACAGCCAATCTTGCTGAATTTTAAAACTGCGTCCCCACCCGCAGTAAAAGCTTAAAGCCATTTACATGTCCCCATCTTTCCTCCTCCGGAGGATCCCTGAGAGTTGTAGTTCTGTAAAGGGCCTTGGGATTTGAAGTGATTCTCAAGAGAACTATAGTTCCCAGGTTTCCTTGACGCATGACAGAGCCGCTCCAAGACTGGTTAAGTCAGCAGCAAACGCTATGGCCTTGGGGCAGCTTCTCCTTTCTAGTTTAGCCACCTCTACCTGCAGTTGGGGGGGAGGGCAGGGGCTGTAGCTCAGGAAGACTACGTGCCCTGCAGGCAGATGGTCCAGGGTTCAATGCCTGGCAGCCTCTCTCCAGGGAGGACTGGGAATGGCTCCTAAAATCCGGGGTGGGTGGGCTCCTAAAACCTTGGGGGGGGGGGGTTGCCAGAGTGCTGACAATTCTGAGTGAAGCGGACAATGGTCCAGACCCTGTAGCCAGCAAGAAATGTGGTTCTTCACGAAATGCCTCCATGCACTTTTAAAGCTACAGAAATCTCCTCCTGCGGCATGGCAGGCTGCTTCTCCCCCCCCCCCCCGACACTAATTCTCCCTGGAGCATCCTGGTCCAGCTTCAACTCCCCAAGTTCCTCTTTTTGCATGCGGGATTCTAGCACAGGCCGAAATCCCCCGTCAGTCCTTCCCCTTTCAATATCCACTGCCTCCCTGATGGCTTTTCTGAGTCGTCTCCCACAGCCAAGGTTATATAATCAGTCCATGTAGCTACTTGTTTTTCCCAAGCTGGAGCCAGATACCAAATTGTGTAACGGGAGAGCGGCTGAGAGGCAGCTGCTCTGTGCCTGGTGCAGAAAGCCAGAAAGAGCAACAGGTGAGCCGGCCTGCGGCCCTGCAGCTTTGATTAACAGTGTTCCTTTGGCCACCCTCGGCTTCCCCGAACGGGCAGCAACAATGAACCGTTGCAAAGAGCAATTACAACGAAGCCACTCGCTCTCCCCAGGCGGATGTTTCCAGGAAAACGAGTCCTCGGGTCTTGCAACACCCAGTTACGAGACCTGCCACCTGACACCAGGGAAGGACACGTGCTACTCTAAACAGGCTCCCTTCCCCAGGGCAGATGTGTGCATGCTGGCAGGCGATAAAGGAACTGGCAGAGCGGAGCGCACACGTTTTGGGGCAGAGGGCATGGCACTGCTGAATGCTCCAGAAGCAGGACAAAAATCCACAGAAGTGGGGATTCAGACTCCCAGGAGAGATGCTCTGGACAGATGCTCTTGTAAAACAAATCAGCAGGCTTATTTGAAACAGAAAGGCGTGTCCACAAATGCAACTCTTCCCCTGCCTTCTACTCAACTGTGCCACCCTCATTATGCTGCATGTGCAGGCCAGGCCTCAGGGCTTGCTCCAATCACCACCCTGACTACCTACATGCACAGGTAAAGCACACAGACTTGGAAGGCAGTCTGAAGAAGCATCCTGTGTGACTCAAAAGGCTCACACCCTCCTCAGCTAGGATGCTGAAGGAACCGATTATCAGGGCTGGTGTTTTTAATTGAGTAACACCTGAAGGAACCAGCAATGCTGGCTGAATCACTCAAGTCAGTAGAGACACCCTATCCTTTTTGGTCTGAACATGAGGCTGTGGCAGTTTATCAACTTGTGCCTCCGATGCTCACCCTTCTGTGCGAACCAAGAATTGAGAAGACAGCAGAGCAGAGCATCAGCGCTTTGAAATAAAAAAAAGCTTTAAGAACTGATTATGTACCTGCTGAGCCTGCAGAGCAGATGTGGACAAGGTTGCTGTTGGGGACGAAAAGGTTATTGAACTGCTCCTTGGCCTTGGAATAACATCCAAAGTAGACTGCCCTGCGCGGGACAGAAGAGGAGAAAAACACCTTCTGAGTTCAACATGCAAATAGAGGGGCCAGTCCAGGCACATCGAGTAGAATCTTTGCTTAGCAAGGAGGCCACATTTTCAACCTTTGAAACCACCTAAGTATCTAAAGAGATGCCCTAGTTTTACAAAAATGCACATAAAAAGAGCCCCACTGGATTAGGCTGAAGGCCCAACTAGTCCAAATTTCTGTATCGCACAGTGGCTCACCAGATGCCGCAGGGAGCACACAAGAAAACAGGATGCCTGCATCCTGTGGCAGCTCCCTGCACCTGGCATTCTGAGGTAGCCTGCTTCTAAAATAAGGAGGTTGTACCACCCATCAAGGCCTGTAGCCTGCAATGGACTTTTCCTCCAGAAATTTGTTGAATCCCTTTTTAAAGGGACCTGGGCCAGGCACCACCACTAATTCCTGTGGCAAAGGGTTCCACAGATTAATTACCACTGGGTAAAAGAGTGTTTTCTTTTACCTCTCTCCCAACATTCAATTTTAGTGAATGTCCCTTGGTTCTCATGTTGTGAGAGAGGGAAAACAACATCTCTCTATCCATTCTCTGCATAATTTTCTATGTCGCAATTATGTCCCCCCTCAGGCACCTTTTGAAAGGGAAATAGTTTTCTTGTATCTGTCAGGAGACAGTAGGGGAGAACTAGAGGGGTGATGAAAATCCATCTCTCACCGCACAATCCTATGCATGCCAATTCAGAAGCGGGCATTATTGACATCAGTGGAACTTACTTCTAAAGAAGTGTGTAATAAACTCAGACTGTTAACTTTGATAAACAAGCCAAACGTAATTATAATGTGTGTGTGTGTATACACACACAGCATATAAATAAATGGATAGATAAAATAATATTTTAATTTAAAACACGTTTTCAATAACTATACCTTGATGGCGCAACTCCAACCAGATTTGGCCCCAACCCTCGGAAAAGAGATCTTGGTCCCTCTTTTTCCAAAATGGATCTGTAGAAAATGGAGAGCGGGGAGAGTAAGCAGTGGATCACGGCAGAGCCATTTAAGAGCAACTTCAGTCTGGAGAAGATCCCTGCTGATCAGACCAACCGAGCCCAGCATTGTGCTCCCCGACAGTGTCCAGTAGGGTGGGGGGTTGTCCTGTCCTACTCACTTAAGAACACGGATGAGTCCGGGCGATACGGCCGTCTGCCGGACCATTCCTTCAGCGCTGATGGTCCCCAGCTGAACCTGAGGGTAGTAGACAGCTCGGAGGGCCAACTTGGAAGACTGCAGCCTCGTCTTGATTACCTCTAAGGGACACGTGAAAATGGCGCCAACCGTCCCACCGCACCTGCCAAGACATTGAGGTCAGAAAAATTAAGGGAACCAGGAATACGTCACTCAATCGTTACAGGTTAACCTGCTCTGAATGGTTGTCTAGATAAAGCCTGCTTTTGAAAACCAGATGGGTTAGTTCTTGGAGCCGTTCCTTAAATTTTTGGAATCAATGCCAATATCACAACAGGCAGTATTTCTGAGTACCAGGTTGTCATCTGAAATGCCTAACATGTATTGTTCCAAAAGGGTATGTATGAACCTATCAAATTGTTTGCATTAATTGCATTAATGTACGGTTGGAGTGTTGAAAAGTTACTTGGTGTCATCATGGTACACGGTGCTTTACAGCCAGTGACAAAATAGGTTCCTGCCCCAAGAGGCTTGCAAACAGTGACGTAAAGAAGGTGGCAGCAGGAGGTGCCAAACAAGAGAAACCTACGCAACCATCTCAGTCATATGCACCATCTCTGAGCCAAGAAACATCTTTCAAGGGGATGGGTGTCTTATATTCAGTTGGGTGGGGGAGAGCATCATACCCACTCCAGCACAGCTTCCTGGGACACAACACACACACACACACACACACACACACACACACACACACACACACA